>JAQQAC010004778.1:3018051-3306318 GCA_029783875.1 Phataginus tricuspis | reverse complement strand
GTGGGACCTGTTGCGTGGTGCTCTGTACTTGCTCTCCACCAAAATAGCAGCTGTACTTTCCTAGAAGCAGTGGTGAATGGAATGTGCCAAAGCTCAGCTGGAAAGTCCTGAATCTACATCACAGGCACCTGCTATGGTCTGAATATGTTCCCCCCTAGCTGATAGCTTGAAATCCTAATCACAGAAGGACATGGTATTAGGAGGGGTGGCCTTAGGGAGGTGCTTAAATCATTAGGGTGGGTGCCCATGAATAGGGTTAGAACCTTGTCAAGAGGCTCTGGAGGGCTGCCTCACCCCTCTGCCATGTGAGGACACAATGAGAAGGTGGCCGCTGTGCCCCAGGAAGAGGCCCTCACCAGACACGGAGACCACCAGTACCTCGCCCTTGGACTTCCAGCCTACAGAGCTGTGAGTGACACGTCCCTGCTGTTCACGAGCCTCCAGTCTGTGCTGTGCTGTTAGAGCAGCCGGAGTAGGCTAAGGCAGCACAGACTTCTTGGCAAAGAAGAGAGCCCCAGCCCCCCAGGCTAAAATTCTCCTGTGCAGTTCATGTCACAGGGGTTTGCAAACTCTCTGTAAAGGCTAGGTAGTAAATATTAGGTCTGTGGGCCATATGGGTTTTGCAGCAATCACTCAACTCTGCTGCTGCAGAAAAGCAGCCATGAGAGCTGAGCATGACTCTGCTTCAGTGAAACATTATTTTTTGATAGGAATTTGAATTTCACATAATTTTCAGGTATCACAAAAAATTATTCTTTTAATTTTTTTCAATCATTGAAAAATGTAAAAACAATTCTTATCCTACAAGATGTATAAAAACCGGTGGCAGGCTAGATTCGGCCCGGGGCTACACAGTTTGTGGACCCCTGCACACATGTCCTAACTCAGAAACTTCTCTCTAAAACCAGCTTCCTATATTGATGCTGGCTCAGTAGTTAGGGAAGTTTGGCAAGAATTATTTTTCAGTCAGCTTGCATTTATATTGTTCTTACACCACCACACATCTTCATCCAGGCGAATGTTTGAAAGCAAAGGAGAAAAAGTGTTGAAAGTTATTTCCAGACATAAAGCTGGTAATGTGTTTAGATGTTTATTGTGTTCCAGTCCTGCTAGAGTGGTCCCAGGGTAACATAGTTCCCATGGCAACGAGCGATTCCTGGAATTGGAAGTGAGGCAAAGTGAACTCAGCTCCCGTGTGCCCGCTTCTGCCTCTTCTTGCTGGGGGATTATGGAGAAGGCTCTGCTAATCTCCCAGTCGATAATCTTCAAAGAAAAACAACTCACTCATTTTGCCCTTAAAATTTAATCACGTGACGTCAGATTTTTGATCTAAGACTTCATTCGTTTTGCAAAGTACATGACATCCCATTTCCTAGGAGATCATGAAATGCTTTAAATAATTAAAATGAAAGTAGTTTGCCAAGATAAATGACAAAGATTCGTTCTGGTTTTTCATTTATTCCTGGTATGTTTGTTCTTCCTTGTCGCGTGACTCCATTTGACTGGTATTTTCTGGCTCACACTTTACTGAGGGTTGATGCGGTTTGGGCCTCCTCCCCGCTATGCTGTTGCTCTTCTGGCAGAAAGCCCTGTCGTCCCCTCCAGTCCGCGTCGCCAGGGCCTGCCATTCCAGAAAAGACAAAGTAGAGGTGGAGGCTGCCCGCCTCTGTATCTTCTGAGGAGGTTGTATTTCCTTGGTCTCTCAGAGGCAGAGCACAGCCAGAGGAGAGGGAACCTTGTGTTCTTTCACTGCTCAGAGGGGTACTGTAGGCTTTGCATGTGGACAGCAAGCGCTGGGCTGCAAAGAGCCATGAGCAACCTGTCACCAGGGAGACTGCAATGCAGAGAAAGCGCCAGACTGCAAAGTGAAAAGCTGAATGACAACACAGTGATTATGAAGTCTGAGGTGATGGTTAAGAAAAGCCTCCAAAAGTACAGCCTAGAGAATATAGTCAAATTATCATAATATCTTTGTATGGTTGACAAATGGTAACCACACTTATTGGGGTAAGCATTTCATAACCTGTGTAATTGCCAAATCACTATGTTGTACACCTGAAACCAATATAATACCGTATATCAACTATACTTCAATTTTTAAAAAATAGGAAAAAAAAAAAGCCCCCAAGTGGGAGCGTGGCTATGTGCCAAATGGAGCAGATGGCAAGAGCTTCAAGGTCAGAAAAGGAAGTTGAGGAGGACTCTGGGAGAAGTGGGGACTTGGTCGTGGCCTTAAATAGAGAGGTAGGATTTGGAGAGGTTCAGAGAAGGAAGGGGAGGCTGGAGGGCAGCGTATTTGCAGTCTGAGTCTTGGCTTCACTGTCTTTCTGACCTGAGGGGAGTGATTTTTCTAAGGCTCAGTTTCCTCATTAGCAAAATGGTCATAATACTGTCATCACAGCTGGGTCCCCAGGAAGCAAACCTGGAGCTGAGGATTACTGGGCAGCAGATCCTGAGGGTGTGTTGTGAGGCCAACACCTGTAGAAAGGAGGAGAAGGAAGAGATTGGGCACAGGGAAACATCAAGCTGTGACGCAGGCTCCATGCAGGCCTCAGTGGTGACCGAGCAAGAGGTTCTCAACCAAGGCTTTCCACCAGGGGGCACTCCCGGCAGCTGAGTTCCTGCAGGGCCTGCTGGGCTGAGGTGACCCAGGGTACGTAAAACTGATACGTGCAGGAGGCGCTCTTAAGGAAAACCCAGATATTTATTACTCATTGCTAAGGAGTCAAGGAGATAGCTTTTTATTCATAAGGCTCTAGGGAAAGGAATGCAAGAGATGTGTTTCAGGGATACTGATTACATTAGGTTTGGCATGTTAAATTTTTTTTTAATGATTTTGAATAAAGTCAAACCTATAGAAAAGTTGTAATAGCACAATGAACACTAGTATATGCTTCAGCTAGATTCACCAGTTCTTAACGTTTTGCCACATTTGCATCTCTCCACACTATGCATATAACATGTACATATATACACATGTATTTATAAATTACTAAAATAATTATTATTATTGCTTTGTCATTTGAGAATGTTTCATTCGTGATGATTCTTCCAGTCCATATTACAGATTCCCAGTTGCCCCCACAGGCGCCTTCATAGCAGTGTTTCCATTGCAGGATGCGAGCTGTGATCACACACATGGCCTGCAGCCGCTATGTCTCTGCTGTCATTTGTTCTGGAACAGTGACTTAGTTACTCATTGTCTTTGATGACATTGACATTTTTGACACATACAGGTTGGTTATTTTGTAGAACGTCCCTCAATTCAGGTTTGTCTGGCATTTCCTTGATTAGATCCAGTTATACAGTTTATAGATATCCTTTATTAGTGATGTTGTGTTCTTCTGAATTTTAAAAAATTTAGTGTCGGGAAATTGCAGACATATACAAAAGTAGTCGGAATAGTATAATTAATCCCATCAGCCAGTTCAACAATGATCGACTCATGGTAAACCTTGTTTGATCTCTATTTCCATCTCCTCTGCCATGTTACTTTTAAGAAAGCCCCATTCATCAGACCCTCATCCATTAGTCTTTCAGTGGCGTATGAATTTTATCTTGCTCTTTGGCATCTCCCCTTGGATGTCCAGAGGCACTTCAAACTCAGGATGTCCGAAACTGAACTTACGATTTCCCTACCGAACCTGCTTCCTCTACAACCGTCCCCATTCTTGCAGCTGACCGGGGGCGTCCAGGCAATAACAGACCTGCAGCTCAGTCACTGTACTTCCAAAGGCTTCATGTGCGGCACTCCCAGGGAATCAGGCAGTGCCTTTATCATCTCCTCCTGTGAGGAAGCCGAGCTCTATAATGAAATTGGGGAGAAACACGTACGGTGGCCACACTGCCATGCTGCTTCAAGTTTTGCCAGCTGGGAGACCGTGAGGCTTGGTGAGCATTCATGCACACAGCATCGGGCAGAGAGCAGACCCTAGCAGAGTGGCCAGCAGTGACAGTGTGGACGGGGGAACAGCAAGAGCTGGGACTTACATCTCTGCTCATTGCCACCAGCGTGTCCTTGGGAAAGTTACCCAGGTTTCTTGTGCCTGAGATTTCTCGCCTGTGAAGTTGGCTCATAATGATTCCTACCTCATGGGGTTGTTGTGGGGGTCAGTTGAGATCATGAATGTGTGAAATGCACTCAAGATAGTTCATGGCACCTAGAAATGTTCAGTAAGTGTTAACAACTTCAAATCGATTCTCAATATTCATGTGGCTGCTTCCCCTTGAAAAGCTTCAAGCCAAGTGTCTGAAGGTGTGGGCACGTGTTAGTCTGCTTAGTGATGTTACACCTGAGGCATGTGTGGGTGCAAAAGCTGTCTGTGAAGACATTTATATAGTGATTTTTTTTAGCATGCAAAGAGGAGTGCCAGTTCTCTGGGAAAATGTCATGAAGTTGTTGAATATAAAAGCCAACCATTCACCGCCCTCCAGCATTTAGCCTCCTGCTCCTGCTGGGAGGCCACTCTGCAAATGAAACTCCCCTGCTGGGGTGTGGGCTGCACTTGGCTCTCAGCAGTTGTTAGGTGGAGCCACTCAGAGTCTTTGGAATGCCAGCAGAATCACAAGAACTCAGTATTGACTTCCTTCTGGCTGTGTAATTTCCATGCACATTTAAAGAAAGGGTGCTATTCACAGATGGATGGATGGACAGATGGGCCTTAGTGGCTTCATGGACCTCCCCAAACCTCTCGGGGCACAGGTTTCTGGTTTTCTGCTGACAAGAGTTTTCTTTACCACTGCTAGCTGGGTTGGTTCCAGGCCCGGCTTCAGGCTTCCACTGGTGATGAAGGAGGAGGGCCTGTGGAATCACAGATAGTCGTCTTTTAGCTCCAAGGATAGTGGGTGACACACTGTTGCCAAGGGGCCAGGCCTTTAATGCACACAGGCCGAGGCAGGGTACCATGCCACCGAGGGCCTGTTCAGCCTGAGTAATGGTGACTAGTTCTCCCGGCCTTTATATATCAAGTGATCTCATGAGGATCCCAGGCCTTTCTGCTCAGTGTTGTCCACAGGCCCGGAGCGTTGACGGCGCCTAGATGCTTGTGAGAAATGCAGACTCTCTGAACTCACCCCTCCTGAACTGGAATCTGTTTTTCAATGAATTTTCTGGAGAGTCATATGTATATTAACTGACTCGAGAGGGTTTCTCCCTAAGGGGAGTTTGTTATCTGAGTATGAGTTGGGGTCAGTTTTAATGAAAGCCAAAGAGTATGTAAAAACATATTCACGTTTTAAAGGCCTCAACTTTTTAGACATTTTATTCACTTGTTTTCCATTGACTTTACTAAGGAAGGTATCTCATATCTAGTAAAACTCACTCTTTTTAGTTAAACTATAATTTTAAAATTTTGACAAATGCACCACTTTTTTTTACTTATATACAATAAAGTTCACTATTTTTAGTGTACAGTTCTATCAGTTTTGGTAAGTGCATATAGTCATATAATCCCATAATCAAGGTTATAGAACAGTTTTCTCACTTCCACAATTTCCCGTGCTTCCTCGTCGTAGCCCATCCCTCCCCTCATACCCGCCGCCATCAACCGCTGCTGTGTTTTCTGTCCCTATAGTTTTGCCTTTTCTAGAAGATCGTATAAAGAGACTCACCACTTAGCATTATAGGCCCCAACTGTAATTGGGTAGTGGTTGTGGATGTGGGTCTGGATCCATGAACGGTCATATGTTAGACCGTTTTAGTTCTGAATCCTCTGTTCCCCACAGAATTATCATAAGGAGAGCAGGTTTGGAGTTATAGTTTCAGGTACCTCGTGAGCAGTTGTCCCTAAGGTTTCTGGACCCACTAAGTCTGCTGCTAGAGAGACTCAGTACTGAGGAAAGTCTGAAGCTGAACCTCCGGTTTCCCTGTCGGGGACTCGGCAGAGTCATGAAGAGTCTGAGAGGCCTTAGTGCCTGGGACAATGGGACCGGGGCGGCCCCCGGCGTCTTGCTCAGTGGGACAGGGTTCTCCGGACGGGATCCCCTCACTGAGACTCACAGCCCAAGAATGGGAAGCCGCAGAGAGGGCTGAGGGGCCTGGGGAGACCACCACGCCAGCTGGAAGTCAGCGCCCTGAAAAATGTCTGGGCTCTAAGAAACCTCACTGAGCGGGATAGGAGTCCTTGTGGTACCGTAACTGTGAGTGACCCCTGCATGGCCCGTTCTTGCAGAGGCACAAGATTTCCATGGGGGTGTGTCTCCCCTCTGGGAGCTACAGTGACATAGCTCGTTTTGTCCTGGTCACTTTTTTAGGTCCCCCTCCCCTCCTGTCCTTTTGGATAGTTTCTATTGCTATGTCTTCAATTAACTTATCTTTTCCTCTGCAATGCCTAATCTGCTCTTAATCCCATCCAGTATATTTTTCATCTTATCCATAGTAGTTTTCACATCCAGAAATTGGATTTGAGTCTTTTTTTATATCCTCCATGTCTCGGCTTAACATGTTCAGTATCTCCTCTAGCTATTTGAACAAGTGAAATACAGTTATAATAATAATTTTAATGTCCTTTTCTGCTAATTCTAATATGTGTCATTTCTGGGTTCATTTTTGATTGATTGTTCTCATAATTACAGGTCATATTTTCCTACTTCTTGGTATTCCTACTAATCTGTGATTGGATGTCAGGCATTGTGAATTTTACCTTTTTGGTGCTGGGTATTTTTGTATTCTGATAAATAGTCTTGTTTTAGGATTCAGTTAAGTTACTTGAAAATAGTTTGGGTCTTACTTTTGAGCATTGTTATGCAAGGTAGCACTCAAACTATGGCTGATTACCGTCCACTACTGGGGTGAGGTGCCCAGTGAGTGGCCAGTGCGTTGCCAGGTTTAATAGCAAGTGTGTGTGTGAGCCCAAGCTCTGTTTGGCTATAAGTCTTTCACATGGCTCTTCCCTTAGCCTCAGTGATTTCATCACATGTATGACTATGTATTTAGCTGAATCATTAGTCTTTGTGTGGGTAATTAGAGGTTTATTTGTTTCAGGAAACTGCTTTTGTTTCTTAATTATGTGAAGTGTTTCCATGGGTCCAAAGTCAAATAAAAGGCATATTTAAAGAAGACTAGCCTTTATCCTTGTCCCTTGACCTAGCCTCTCCCTTCCCCAAAAGGGCATCATTTTTTTTAAATTTTGTGGTTCACCTTTCAGTTTTTAAATATATTCAACTAAAGGCGTCCTCCCTCCCGCTCCTTAAGAACTGAGTGACCTCGTATGCATGCTTTGCCCCATTCAGCAGCGTGTCCTGGAGCCTCACAGGAGTGCCCAGCAGGCTGCTTCGTTTTTTCCATGGCCTCCAAGTTCTCCTTTGTGTGAATGAGATGCTGTTCATTCACTTTGTCCCCCAGAGGGACCCAGGGTTTCCAGTCCTATAGTACAAATAGTACTATAAGGATTCGCTTTGTGCATTCAGCTTTTTAGTTTATTTCCAGTTTACCTTAGAGATAGATTTCTGGGGTGGAATTTTGTTCCAAGGATAAACGCAGACATAATCTGGTGGGTGTTTCCAAGTGCCATTTTATTTTGCATTCCCACCAAAAATGTGTGAGAGTGCCGTTTCTCCAGTTTCCCCACAGAGTATGTTATCAAGACTTTTGGATTTTTGTGTTTTGTATTAACTCCCCCCACCTTTTATAAGTAGTCTTTCATGGAGGGGTCCATTTTATTTCCTTTAGGTATATTTTTTAGTATTTAGGAAGCTGTATTTTCATTTCTCTCAGCAGACACACTTTAGAGTCAGTACACAAAACATTCCAAAGTCTAGATTTGGAGAGGGGAAGAAGCCACTTTTGGCCTCAGGTTTCAGCTGAAATTCCTGGCACAGTTTACCAGAAACCATGCCTATTAGCAGTCAAATGGTGTTGCTTCGACAGGTTAATAAAAAGTAATGCCTTTTTTTGTCATTTGCATTAGCCATTTAACCAGTGAGTTTTGTGTGAATCATCTTAGTGAGATGAAGAAACTCATAGTACTTGGCCTCCCTGACATGCAGGAGGAATGACCTTTCGGGGGGCTCCGAGGCGACATCATCAGCCTCAGCTGGTTGACTCCTAGAGAGCAAAGGCGTTGTGGTGACGTGCAGCCCGTTCTTGGTGGAGGAAGATGAGAAAGGAAGGCGGTTCTTAGGAGCTGCCCGATGCCCTGGTGTGTGTGGCAGCTGCACTCAAGCTTGACCCGGACGAGCATGCCTACGTGGTGCGTGCCACTTCCAATGCTCAAAATCGGCTCGTGGGTGTGGCTTTATGCCAGAGGCCTGTCCATGGCCAGGTGGCACCGGGTGTCACATCAGCTGCTGTGGCTACAGAGCCCTTCTTGCCCGCTGCAGGGCCATGGAGAGTTTCCTGGCAGTTTCCTTGTTGAACTCTCACATTAGCTCTTTGGAAAGGTCTTGCCGAGGTCAGAGCAAAGCCCTGCCGGAGTGCTGTGATGAAGGCTGGAGTCAGCTATTTAGAAGCTGCAGAAGGCACAAGGAGGTTCTGCAAGTCACACTGAGGTCAAACGTACTATTTGGCTTATAAGTTCTTGATATTTTTCTTTCAACTTTCAATCACAGAAAGATCTTCACTGAAGAAGGTCAAACTTAAGAGGAGAGCCCATGACCTTTATTGTCCTCCTTGTTAGCCTGATATATAGTTCATGGTGCAGCAGCAGTCATTTGTAAAATCGACAGTGGAGTATTAAGCACTTTGCAAAAAGTGTTCCCAAGATGGATGGCATAAGATTTGTAAGAGTGCCAGCTCAGGCTCTGAACGGGCCCCAAGCCATAGCAGGGGTCACGTGGAGGAGCTTGCCCTCCACACACACCTCCTCTGTGCCAGGCCGTGCCCTAAGCCAGGCACCTTCTACTGCATGCCGGTCTCACCACGCACCTGTGAGGTGAACAAAACTCTTCACTTTGTAAGTAAAGAGGTTGTATTCAGGAGGCTAAGAAGCTTTCTCACTGTCACACAGCTGGTAAGTGGCAAGGCTGCGGTTAGAAGTATGGTTAATTCCAAAACCAGAACTGGAGGCCACTTCCAAAGTTGCATGGTGACAGGGGGAGCTAAGTGACACAAAAACCTGGGTCTCATCTGTGACTCTAAAGGAGCTTTTTCATTACCACCATCCTGGCATCATGTTCTGGAACCTACTTGTTCTCATCTAGTAATCATAAGAACGTGCCAACTTTAAAGATGAAAAATCTATGATACAGTAAAACACCCAAGGCCAAAACTAGCATCTGTGCTCAGTCTGCCGCTATCAGAATCTCCACACGCCCTGCCATGTGCTTTTTGGTGGGTATTTGGTATCTATATTTTGACAGCATCTCATTCTCTCAGCCCAAGGTTCTCCTTTGTCAAATATATATTTCATACAAAGAACTTAACTATTTCAGGATTTCCAAGTACTTTATGAATAAAGCTCATTCTATCTCACTGATTGAAATAACCTTTCAGTGGAAAAAGAGAGGAAGGGATGGTTCTGTTCCCCGCCACTGTGCAGGCCTCGCTCAAGAGGCGTCAGCGAGGCTGCCAGCGCTCCCTTCCTTAGTAAGAGGTCAGGACCCAGCAGCAGTTCAGAAGGAGCCACTGAAACCAGCATTTCCCTTTCAAAACGAACAAAACCCTATAGGTCTGAAAGGCCTGGGGACCAGCAAACGAGAGCGCTTTGTCCAAAGAGCAGCAGTTCTAAATTTACATGTAAGGTGTGAGAGAGCCGATAAGGCGCCAGTCCTCCTGACTCAGCCATCTCTTTGGACAGCCAGTCACATTTTACTCAGTCGTCTCAAGGTCTACAATCAATTAACGGCGCCTTTCTTGAGAGTCTGTTGTATGTGAGGGGCTAAGCGTCACTCGAGCTAGGGAGATGGGCCACCTGAGTGGGGCCGACGCCAGGGAGTTCAGAGGAGGGGTCCGTGTCTTCCATGGGCTGCTCAGATCATGCCTTCTTCTGCAGATGGACCCGTTATGTCCACTTCCACACCTTTCTGTGAAGCCTCCCACCATGACCCCCATGTCAGCCAGTTCCTTCCTGCCCCTTCCGTCGGGGCGACTTTGGCTCAAGCCCTAAAGTCATGTCCCAGGGCAGTTCACAGCCCCTTCTGAGAGTTCTGCCAATCCCCAGGTGTTGTGAATATCTCATCTTCTGTCTCCACTGTCTCCATTCTGCACTATATTGGTCTCAATTGAAAATGTGACCTCTTTGTCCATTTTCCCTAATATTCTACTAAACCAAACTGTCTAGGAAGGCACTTAACTTTTTTGAAGATTTGGAAGCTGGTGGTGAAGGTTTCATCACCCAAAGATTTGAGCAACTTCAAACGAATCATTAGGCATCCCTGTTCTTAAAAATGCTCTTTGGCCACTCTTGCAGGCGGACTCAAGGAAAAGCCGGCTCTGAGACGGTTCTCCGCAGGAAGACTCCTGTTTGGGGCTGCCTCCCTGGATCCCCACATGTTGGGAAGAGAAGTAAGCAGGCCTGGCAGAGGGAGAAGCTGGGCCCTGGTGCTGGGCCAGCATGGCCTGAAGTGCCGAAGGCGTGGTGCCCGAGAGACTGTCCCCTGTTGGCCTGTGGGGGCTGTACGCACGAGTCACTGACTACAGGGAAGGGGCTACTGGAAGAGGCAGGGTCTTTGGCCAAGAGGGCAGTTTCCCAGCAGGCTGCGTCCTGAGGGCAGCCTGCCAGGACACTCCCAGGGGCTGGGAATGAGACCAGTCCTGAAGAGCATCTCAGCGCTCAGCCCAAAGTCCACTACACCCCACAATGGCTTCCATCCCTATTTTCATGCCCGTTTTCTGGCATTTCTTGCTTTACTCTCTTTCTCAGAAGCAAAATAAAATGCTCTCATGCTGAGCCTGAGGGTTTCAGCCCTGGTGAGGTTCACTATGGATTTGGTGAGACTGAGGAAGGACAATGGAACGTGCTTGGGGTGAAAGGGTTTATTATCCAGCTTGTTCTCCTGGCGATAGGTCAAGCACTAGAATTATGTCTGCATCCAACAGTCTGCAGGTCTATAATCCTCCTTGTCTCTGCCCCCACACAGAGCACTGGGCAGAGCTCTTTACATAGTGACTCAGTCAATAATAGCTTATTGCCTATGGGTGTGGAAGCAGGAGCCCAGCAGCAGGCCAGTTACATCATCAAGTAGTTTAGGGTCAGGTGAGGATCCTGGCCATGGGAACTTCACTTTCCCCACAACGGCTTAGCCGTTGCTCTACTTCTTGAGCTTTTGCTCACATCTATGCCCTCAGGGTCTTCCATTCCCTGAAAAAGTCCTCTCTGAGAATTTTTTCTAAATACTGTGCGTGTGTGTGTATGCATGCGCCAGCTGACGCTTAACACATCTGTACCCGAAATCCACCTGTTCCATTTCAGTAACAATGAGAGACATCAGAGGCAAACTGCTGTGATGAGTAGAAGGTGGATTATAGGATTGGAACAATCTGGGTTTGCAGCTTGCCTCCTCTTTACACTGTGTGGTCTCAGGCGACTCCCTTTGCCTCTCTAAGCCTCAGTTTTTCACCTGTGAAATGGAGGTATGATTTAGCATGAGTATTAAATATTGCCCGCAGGTGTGCAGTGGTGTGGATGAAGTGAAGATTCCTATGGCCAGGATTCTCACCTGGTCCTGGTCGGCTTGCTCACTACACACGTGTGGGCAATGCATTGTTATTGACTCTATAAAGAGCTCTGCCCAGTGTTCTGGGCGACAGGGTGGCACAGCTGCAGGAGAGCAGAGGCTGAAGTGGTGGCAGCACAGAGGACAGAGACTGAGACGGCTGCAGGGGCAGAGAGACCCAGAGGCAGAGACCTGCTTGCTGCGTGCAGACTCGCTCTGAGTGGACGGGATTCTAGTGGATGACCTGCCACCGTGGAAATAAAGTTGGGTATAAACCCGTTCACCCTAAGAATGTTCCATTGTCATTTTTTGGTCTCTGAATCCGTAGTGAACCTGTCTGGGGCTGAAACCCACTGGCAAGACACGTGGGCAAGCCGACCAGGGTCAGGTGAGACTCCTGGCCATGGGAACTTTCATTTTCTCTACACAGAGTTGCAGTGTTTCACTCCATATGAAAAAGAAAGCATTTTCTGCTCACACAAACAGTTCAGGTGGGTGTGGGAGAAGGCATGCCCTTCGGTGAGACCAAGGAGTGCGCCCCAGATGCAGAGGTCTGCCTTCAGAACAAGAGGCGCAGACTGTCATGGAAATAGGGCACAAATTTCACCACTTGATCTGCTTTAAGGCTAGTTCAGGGATCTTTGCTGCAAGCCCAGTTCTACCTGACATTTTTTCAGGGCTATTTTATTCCTTGACTAAGGCACAGGTGATAACTACATCATAAGGGTGTCCCAGAAATGGTATTCTTCCCCTTCCAAGCTGGGAAGGATTGTGGATTTGACCTACTTGCATGAGGCCTTCAACGTCCTCAAACAGACCTCAAACAGACCCAGTCCACCTTGGACTACCTCCAGAGCATTCCACTTTATGCTCTCCCTTGGCAGTCAGCCCTGGAGAAACCTATCATGCCAACAAGACTCTGAGAAAGTTTGAGAACTTTGCTTCACATCCACAGTCCCCACCTTTGCCAGGCGGTCTGCTGTGGTCTGAATGTTTGTGCCACCCCCACCCATTGATAGGCTGAAATCCTAACCCCCAAGGGATGGTGTTAGGAGGTGGAGACTTTGGGAAGAGAGTAGGTCACAAAGATGGAGCCTTCTGAAGGATTAGTGCCTAAAGACACCCCAGAGAACCAGCTTGCCTCTCCTGCCATGTGAGGACACAGTGAGAAGGTGGCCATGAGTGAGCAGTGGGCTTTCACCAGCCACCGATTCTGCGGGCACTGTGACAGCAGACTTCCAGCCTCTAGAACAGTGAGAAGTAAGTTTCTGTTGTCGATAAGCTATCTGGCATACCTGATGTATGGTAGGTCGCTCTGGCAGTCCAAACGGACTAAGGGGGTATCCCTCCCTCTGGACATGACACAGAATTACATGCTTTCCGAGTTTCTGCCGTAGAAACTGCCTCAAACTCTTTGCTGTTCTATCTTCACAAACCTGGTAGTGAGAAAGGATTCATGAAGGATTGCTGGAAAAATCTCTCCAGTCTCCTAAATCTCAGCACTGGGTCCACTCGTTCCGTGACCAGGAGCCTGGGGCTGGGGGTGGCCCCTCGGCCTCGTGCTCTCGGCCCTCGTTGTCCTGACTGTGCTCTGCTATCAAGCCACTGATTTCATGAAGGGATATGACAAGAGACAGTTCCTGTAATCTGTGCCATGGTCGTCCTGGTGTGACGGTGTATAGTCAGGACTTTGTCCACCGCAGCAAAGTGTCCGTTGCTCTCAGGTCTAAGCGTCTGGGAAGCTGTATTTCCCCAAGTAACTGATTCACTTTTACCAGGGGCTGGCGGGCTGAACATACTGGTAATGTTTACTTCTTTGCTTTGGCCGCTAAGAATCGTAGACTCAAATTTGCCCCCCACCCCAAAACCATATGGTACACTTTTCTGCATGTTGATCGGGCACTTATATTACTTTCTTAAAAAAAATTACTGTATTTTCCCTTCAATCCTGTTTCAGTTAATTATTTTAATATTGTTTTTAGGCTCCTTCAGATGCTTTGTGAAATGAGAGGGTATAAAGAAATTAGTAAATAAAAGGATAGAACTGTAAAATGGGGATTAGAAATGGTCACTGTCCCTTCCCAGATCAAAGCAACTCAGCAGGAAAACCAGGCGCATGGTTTGCTGGGGCTGCTGAAACAGGACACCACGCGTGGCTTGCACGGCACAGGTCTATTTTCTGAGCCCAGAGCTGCCCCTGCCGCGGGGAGGCCCCTGATGCAGGCAGGGGCTTCAGGGCAGCTTGTGAACATGCGCCCAGATTTCTGTGGGTCTGCCCAGCTCTGTAAGATACAGAGCCGCTCACTGGAGAAATCAAGGTCTCCACCTGTCTTTTTACCCTGAACCACCTATTTGGGATCAAAAATAGCCTCCTAGGTTACATCAAGTTCCAAGGAATGTTACTCAAACCCTCAATAAGCAAATGTTCGTCCCTGTCGCCTTCAATCGCATTTACTGAGCCCTGCTGTTTGCAGAGAGCAATGGAGTAAAGAGAGAAAAGGACATCATCTTGGCCTTTGAGAGACTGAAAACCTGTTTAACCTAAAAGTTCTCTAATTATTTGCCAAAAGGACTTGAAAATCGAATCACCAGTTGATGCATAAGAATGGTGTGTTTTACCGATCAGAGCTTACCTCTTAACACCTGAGAGAAGTTTACTGAATCCATTTTTTACATAAAGTGCAATATACAGTAAGGCTAATAGAATAACATATACAGAAAATGAAGGTCAGAGAGAAAGCGAGGATGTCAACACATGACCACGGTTGCTGTGGCTGAGTGTATAGTGTGACCCTGAGTTTCCAGGAGGCCGAGTCAGAACGTCAAACATGACCCAAGTCTGAAGTGTCCTTCCTTGTAAGGAAGGGAGTGTGTCACTGGCCCCTCAGGCACGTGGGGCTTCCTGGGTGGCATGCTGTACACGGCGTGCTGGGCAAGTCACGCCCTCGTGATGCTCTTGCCTGAGACACAGCTGTGAATGTCAGGAAGGTGACTTCTTTGGTGACGAGAAGCCGTCCTATGATGAGTCACACCATGTGGTTTCCCAGGGGTCTAACTATTCAAATGTAGAACTCGGAATACCTAGAGAATTTATAATGTGTTGATTTTAATTAGAATTGAATGTTTGCTCTCATTTTAAAACTTAAAACGATGTGACCCTTGAAGAAGGGATAAAAGCAAAACTGGCAGGTTTTGATTCAAATTCTCAGGGGGATAAGTGACAGGGATGGCCTTGGCTGATTTGATGAGTGTGTTTCCCTACTGCCATGCATTAATTAGCTAACAATGTTTTGATTTTCTATTTTTATGGTCAACTCCTAATCAAGGAACGTTAAAGTCCCGTCACTCTTATAGATGTTGTAAGAAAAGCAGGACACAGAATCATGAGCATTGATAACCAGTGTGGGGCCTCATCGCCCTTGGTCAGAGGTTCTCCGGGTTAGCTGCCCATGTTCAGGCAGTGGAATCGCGTCTACAATAGCCACAGAAGTCTTAATGTAGTAAAACATGGCAGGCTTCGTAACTCAGAACTGTCTAAAAACATCTCAAGGATTGGTTAAGTGTGACCGGCTTTACCATCTGGCACCCCAACAATATACAGATTCTACAATTACAGATACAAAATATAAAAACAAATTCTGATCGCTAAATGAGTGGGTGGAGAGGACAAGAGGCAGTGAGCACAGTACATTTCTGCCTTATTCTCTGGGAACTGGGGATTACCCGTTCCCAGTATGACTTCCAGTCTAGGCTTTTCTCTTCATGGATACGCATTTTGCTGGTACTCTTCTGCATGTTCCACCCTATGCTAGACTGGGATGACCTATTCTTTGTATCAAGGCCCTTTTATAATTTGCAAAAGTTATTTATGTTTGCACCTGAGGATTCCTGAGAGTCAGTTTAAGTGTAGTCACTATTGGCTGGTTTTTGTAACTCAGGAACCCTCTAATATGCTCTGTAAAATACTTAACTCCCCTACAATCCCCCTTCTGTTTGCTTGGAATGTAGCTGTCCCTAATATCAGGACTCTTGCTCTCTGTGTGAATATTCTGCCTGCCATGGTGTCTTGTCAATGGGTTTCAGCCCCAGGCAAGTTCACTATGGATTCAATGCAACCAAAGAAATTGACAGCAAAACATTCTTGGGGTGAAAGGGTTTATACCCAACTTTATTTCCAGGTGGCAGGTCAGTCACTAAAATCCCATCCACTCAGAGCGAGTCTGTATGCAGCAAGCTGGTCTCTGCCTCTGGGCCCCTCTGTCTACACAACCATCCTCTGGGCCTCTCTGCCCCCACAGTCATCCCGCACAGCCGTCCTCTGGGCCTCTCTGCACAGTCGTCCCGCACAGCCGTCCTCTGGGCCTCTCTGCACAGTTGTCCTGCACAGCCGTCCTCTGGGTTTTTGTCCTCGGCGCTGCCACCACTCCAGCCTCTGCTCTGCTCTGCTCTCCTGCAGCCTTGCAGCCGGGCCACCATGTCACGCCCAGAGCACTGGGTGGAGCTCAAGTCAGCAGCCATGTATTGCCCACAGGTGTGCAGTGAGCTAGTCAACCAGGGCCAGGTGAGAATCCCGGCCACAGGAACTCTCATTTTATCCACACACGGTATTGGGAAAAACATACTAAAGTTCATCAGCATATACTTTTTCCCACTTGAGTCTTTGGGAAAAACCAAAGCAACACAAGTTGGTCTGTGAAGTTGTGTTACCAAATCCAAGCTTGTTCCACTCATTGCACAACAAGCCAGTAAGTCGAGAGACAAGATGATGGGGCAAGGAAAGTGACTTTATTCGGAAAACTAGCAGACCAAGAAGGTGGCAGACTAATGTCCTAAAGGCATCTTCACTCGGGTCCATTTCATGCTTCTTTTACATTAGGGAAAGGGGGATAGGATGGGAACAGGTTAGCAGGTGACTGATAACTGAAGACATCTGGGCTCCAGGGAGGCCTGAGGAGCACTGGGAAACCCCACGTCCTCAGTTAGCTAACTCTCACTGACCTTGGTCTGGGGTTGATGTTCCGATAACCCCTTGACGGGGCAGTCATTACGTCATACATAGTCCTCTGTCTCCTTGGGGGAGGCAAGCTTCGGATAAGGGACTATTTGCAGAAATCTCAGACTGTGGGCAAGTTTCCTTTTGATGATTAACAAGCAGGGCTGCGAGGCTGAGCAGAAGTCCTTTTCCTCTCTTTCCTCAGCCCCGTGGATGGAGCAGCAAAGGAGACAAATACAATATGGAGGCAGAGAGGCCGGGATGTCGAGCTTTTTGTATCTGTTACAGTTGCAGTCATTACTTGGATTATTAAAAAAAGAGAAAAATATATTGGCATAAAAAGAGTCTTCCTAGTTGAGATCCAGGCTAAAAGGGACCCCCCCACTGTCAGAAGCAGGGGCACATGACACTCACGGTGCGATGCCATAAAACAGCCTCCACCCCCGCCGTCAGCCTTGCCCTGGAAGATGGCCTCCCGTGACACCTCCAGGCGGCGAGGTTTCATTTCCCCCAAGATCACACCGAGGTTCTTCACAGGCTGGGACATTTGGGTGTCAGACAAATGCTTTCTAATTTTGTTTTTTGTGATGCTATGATCGCCCAAGTGGAAGAATGGTGGTGAGCAAGTTAACTTAGTCTTTTGCCTAAAGGACGGGATACAGAAAACTCCCCTCATGTTCAGAAACGTGAGGGTGAAACACTGTGTTTTGCAAGGCAGATTATGATGATATAATTTCCTGATTGTATTTTGTCCACAGCAAAAAACAGGCTCACTGCTGATTCCTCAGCACAGCCTGGGTGCTCAGCGAATAGCCGCTGGCTGGGTGAGTGGGTGATGAGGGGCGTGTGCGGCATTACAACTGTGGGCTTCTTCCTTATTGCACCCTCGCGTCCCCGAGAGGGTGCTGTGTCACGCGGCTGACTCTCAGCCAGGGATGCAGGATGGCCTGGAGAGGCTGAAGAGAACCTGGAGATAGCAACTGGCACAGAGGTTTATTGGGAGAACTTATGTGCAGGGGTCCAGGAGCCGCTGACTGGACAGAGCACCCGCTGCTGGGGTCTCCACGCAGCACGCTTTTATTGTGGAGCAGCTAACTTGGCAACACCTGGGGCCTCTCGCCTCCCAGCATGGCCAGGGTCCCAAGGAGAGCAAGGCCCGCCATCTGGACATTCTCATTACCAAGGAAGTGCCCCGGGTTGGCCACCCCAGACTCTGACCTTGGCTCACCGAACGACATGTTCTGCTACTTCTTTTGCTTGGTGGGGACGCAGAGGGAGGATGGGGACTCTGTATTTGCAGGATAACGAAGCACTGGGGCATTCAGGGGGTGCAGTCCAGCACACCTTTCAGGCGCTCAGTCCTCTGCGGTTGTCCTCCAGGTGGATTGTGTTCAGGCTTAAGGAGAGCAGGCTTCATGGGCAGTTTTCAGATCCCCAAAGGCTTGTTTTCTCTGGCTAACCAGTAGGCTGCAGGAAGGAGCAGGGTTTTCATGAGAGGTTTGATAGATATGAGGTATGTATAGGAGGCAGTAGGGCCATAAAGATGAATTCTCAGGCCTAGATAGGGAAAGATTTTGTAGACAACTTCACTGATGAGTGATTTAGCAATTCAAAAGATTTTTTTTAATTGCATCTCAGAGTTTTTGTTTTTTTCTTTTAGTTTTGTACTTTAGTTTTGAACATGACAGATGAGAAGCAAGTCAGAGGCTCCGGCCTTCTCACCTTTAGCTTGTCAGCTGCAGCAGGGTGTGCTTCTTGGCGGCTTCTGAACATCAATACAAAAAGTGCAGTGTGTATCTGTGCAGAAAATGACAGACACAGAGGAGGATAGGAAATGTATAACAAAATGGGGCGTCTCAAGCGGTTTGTGTCACCCAACGTGTGCTCTAAAACGATGCTTCATTTTTCAAAGTGCTGCTGTCAATGCCCCGGTGGAAGGTCTGTAAATATGCAGCCTGGCCATTTGCTTCTAGCTCCCAGCAGGAGCCTCACAGACCTTCTTCCCCAGCCAGGGTTAAGGAGAAGGTGCCGTCCACTGGCTCCATTGCTATCTTCCCCTCCCATAAACACGGTGGATCAGTGATGTTCCTGGGATCCCTCATCCTTTGTTTATGTGTGTCCAGAACCGTATCAGCCTTGGGGATTTGGAAGCCTGGGACTTTCGAATCACCTCTGTGACTTCTCAGCTCTGTGAGCAGATTACCTAAGCTTTCCGAGCCTCCCTTTCCTGCCCCATAAAACGGGGAAGATAGTGCACCCCGCTTCCATTCGTTTATTATGATGTGCTCCGTGGCGCTGGCTATTAATGAGTGAGTAGTGTTTAGGAAAATGGATGGTCATGCAAGAGCAGAAGTATTAAAGATGTGCTAAGGCAGCGGATGTTTGTCACTTGGAGCAGACGCTGCAGACCAGCGCTGAAGAAGATGTCATGGAAGGGTGTACTTCTTACAAACGGTCGGTGAGGTCTGGTGATAAACATCTGGAGCAAAAGTCGTCAACGACTGGCTGTTGCTTGAGAGAGCTCCTAGCTAATTCAGTGGGAACCTACAAAATATGGAGACCTTTTGGACTTATTTTTTATTTTAAAGAACTGGTTGGCTTACCTTATCTTAGGAAAATATCAGAACCTGTCATAATTGACCAGGTATAGAAAAGCTCATAAGGTAAGCAGACCACAGTCACCTAAGAACTTAGAAGTTTTGCCCCAAATTGTAATCAGCCAGGAGGAGTTACCTAAAGCCAATATGGGGAGGGGGGTTGCATGAGGGTGTGTGATTTCCCTGAGACACTGGGAGCTTGGTTCTTGGAGTCAGGGAGGCCCAGGTACAAAGTCTCGACTCTTTACCAGAAACGACCGTGTGATCCCGAGCAAGTTGCATCACCTCTTTGGGATTTAATTTTATCACCTGTAAGATGTGGATGACAATGCCTGCTTCCCGGATGGGCACAGGGCCTAGCCATGGGGGGCAAATGGAACGTGGCTTCACCCCCACCCTAGCCCCCCATCGTGTCGCTGCCCACCGCCCTGACTCCTCCGCCTGCTGCAGTTTCTGTCGCAGTGCTGCGCGAAAGCGCCGAAAGGGAACCCGCAGCACCCAGGCTGTGGCGGTCACAGCAGTCCCTGTGCCTCAGGGAAGCGCAGCTCTTCCTGCCCCTGCCCCTTACGTTTATCCTGGGGACAAGCAGTGCGGCTGTGAGTCCAGTTTACAGCCAAAGGGAGTGTCCCCTAAGCTTCGGTTTGCACATGAACAGACCTGGAATCCAAGCCTCCCACGTCCTAGCCCAGCAACTCACGGGGAGCATGGGGTGCTTCCTGTGAGAACTCTGTTCAGGGCCTGATGCAGTTTCTTCAGAAGACACTGTAAATTTGTTGAATGAACATTCAGCCCATCCAGCGTCATCGCTGTAGCTTCTGTTTGTACCAAGCACCACAAACCTGAACTGGTCCCATCCAATCTAGAATAGAGACTCAGCCAGTAAGTAGTCTCAGGGCCCCCGAGACACTCACGAGTGCCTGTTCAGAATGTTTTAAATAGAAGAATGAAAAATCAGTGACAAAGGAAGTGGACAGGTGCCGGGGCCTATTATGACGGCCGCAGGATTAACACATAAGACAAGACAAAAAACACACATACACACACACACAGATCTCTTACTAATAGCAGCTACTTAGCAGTCTGCGCGTTTATTTTTATACTATCTACAGGGCTTAATTTGATTGGTTCGATTTGGGTTAAAAAAAATGGAGTATCAATCCCAGTAGCTGCGCGGCTCAGAAACTCTGGTACATTTTCTTCTTTTTCATGTTGGCGTTTTGCTTCCAACATCTTGTGACGTCTCCCGTTTGCGGGAAGAGGCCCCTGCCTGACCTGTCTGCAGAGTCAGGCGGACACAAAACAAAACGCTCCGAAGGAACAGGTGCACGTTCTTCCGTGAGAGCTGCACCAGAGAGGCAACAAGACAGGGCGCGTTTGCAGTCACTGCGCTGTACACACCACCGCAGGCCTGAGGCCTTTCCTACTGCTGTTGGCGTGTGTGCAGCCTCGCTGTCTTAACCTGGCGCACACAGAAGGATCTTAGGGATGTGCATGACCAGTACACGTATGATACTCGAGTGCTTTACTCCTACAGCAGCAGGAGCATTTTAGTGCAAAGTTCCGGCAATAGTTTTACCTCCTGGGTGACATCATTGTGCTTTTCCAAAAAAAACAAAAAATGGAAATGGTAATTTTTTTTTCACACATGAGAAATGTTTTCAAATCAAGATACATTTATTTTTCTGTCCACTGCACAGGGAATAAGGGTCAGCTCCTGACCCAATGGCCCTGGCGTTTACTCTCGTGATGACCTGTAGCTCTTTCACCTGACCGTGCCTAGGGTCCTGGTTGTGACTCTCCAGAAATCTCTCTCACTGCCTTCTTCCACTTTCTCCGTGGAATGTGTGTGTGTGTGGCTTTAAGGAAGTGAAGCTGTGTGACAGCAGCACTGCAGGAAGCAGCTACCCCTGGGCCGGACAGTAAAAGGAAGAGGTGGGGACTGTGGAAGCTTCGGGGCTCTGGGAGGGCGCAGGGAGCACGGATGCAGAGCCCTGAGGAGGGACTGCTGCTCGGAGCTGGAGCTGAGTCACCAGCTTGGAAGAGGTGCTCCGTGGGGCACTGCCCGGATTTGAGGAGAGGGTGCCAGCTGTGGGCGCCGGTATCTCAGGGAGGCGGTGAGGCTGGTTCTGCAGGTGTCAGGGAAACTGCAGAGTGGACGGAGCGGGTGCTGGCCCGGAGCTGTGCTGTCAGCAGGACATGCTGGGGCAAGGCCCTGTTTTTCCTCTGGCTTGCCTATCTCCCTCTAGCACCCCTATTGACAGAGCCTGCTAGGGAACAGCAAAGCTGAAATATGGCCAGCAGTCCAGGGCCCAGCGTCACAGGCCAGAGGGCCTGAGGGCACACAGGGCTGTTTGCTTCTGTGTCTCCATCTGGAGCAGCTCCTTCAACATTTTTGGTGGGAAAGACATTCAGTGTTCCTGGGACGGGCCTCTCTAGAGTCCCGTGTTCAGATTTCCTTTATGTCCTCAACACAAGGCAAAAAGATTTTTGTGGGTTTCTGTGCATGTATATGTAAAGATGACTCTCAAAAAGCTGTTTTCTTCCATACACCAGGTAGATAGTAGTTCTGTGGTCATTGTAAATGTACAGTTCAAATGGCCTCATTTCTTGAAAAAGGAAAGAAACATTACGGCTCTGATTTTTCTACTAAAACAGAACTTTAAATGCAAATCAAAGCATGAATCAAGCACAAAAACAGCCTAATTGCTAATCAAGTTTTTAATGATCCCTAATTAGAAATTTAAAATGAATACAAGCATACTGGAAACTTTTCTCCTGTATCCTTAATTTGTATCTACCTGTCATAAAGCTAACCCTGTCCTCCCAGGCTTTAGAAGAACATGTCATTTTACTCACATCAACCCTGTTTCTTGAATGCAAACACCTGTCCTGTGTGATGACACAGCAGCTTCATCAGGCGGCAGAGTCCTCAAGACCTGCACTATTCGGAGTCCTGTCTCTTTTATTATATCTTGAAAAGGAGAACATGCATTAACCAGTTTTCCTGAGGCTCTAAGCCTGCTCTCTTGCCCCTGTGTGTGTATGTGTGGTGTGTGTGTGTGAACTGGTATCTCTATCCTCAGGCAGACACCGAGAAGGAAAACCTGGTGTTGCAGCATCAAACACGGTCCGGCCTGGATCAGAGAGGCGGAAAATGTTTTTGTCAACTTCAGCCTGTGAATTTTTTAAGTTAGCATTTGTACTTCCCTTGATTTACAAGGACTGATGGCAAAGAAATCATCCTCCAGGAGGAACGGGATATAAAAATGTCCTGGTTCCTAAACATATAGTACCAAACCCAGCTCTGCTGGACTGTAACACTTCAGGAAGCATCTCATAGAAAGTGGGGAGGCTGTAGGGGAGCCGAACGACGGTTTAATTCCAAAGGAAGTTGTGATGCCGTAAAGCCCAGACTGAAGCTACCCTGTGTGGGGCCTTCGGGCCAGAGTTCCCACTTCGTGCCTCTTATCCAGCGTAGACAACCATGAGGTGCACCTCGGTTCACCAGCGGCAGGCTCTGGGCAGCCTCGGGACTGAACCGAGGCAGGCAATCAATTGCCTCAAACAGCGTCGGCAGCACCAGGTACTATGTGGATCAAGGGAATGTTGGAGGACTTGGTGTGACAGAATTTATTACTAAACCTTGGACCTAAAACAAATAAAATATAATGTGATTTCAAGATGACAGTTCCTGCAAGAGTGGGAAAAATCAGCGTAAGTGTGAATACAGCTTTTGTTTGGTCCTGGTGCCAGGGCAGGCCAGGCTGGCCTGCTGGGGAAGCAGCAGCGAGAGGCAGCCAGCCCATGTCTTCTCCCACCTGCCGGCATCTGCAGGAGGCTTTCGTGAAGCTCATTAGTAACGCTCGCGGCCTCCCTGCTGGATAGCGATGCTCTTGCTTCTGGCAGCAGGCTCTGGCAGCAAGGCCTGCTTCTCAAAGTGTGGTCCCCAACCAGCAGCGTCAGCTCCACCCGGAAGCCCCCCCTGACCTACTGAGTCAGAATCTGCATTTTAACAAGTCTGCCGGGTGAATCCTGTGCCTGTGGGGACTGGAAATGGACATCCAAACCGTTCCCCGCAGTGTGTCTGACTTGCCTCGCCCTGCAGGTTTCCATGTATTCCCCACACTCTGCTTCCTAGTTTTTTCCAGCTTTATTGAGATATATTTGATATTTTGTGTAAGTTCGGAATGTACAACGTGATGATTTGAGGAATGCATATATTGCAAACTGACTACCATGGTAAGATTAGCTGACGACATCCATCGCCTCTCATAGTCACCATAAAAACACACAGCACTTCACAGGCTGGCGTGTCATCCTCACGTTGGAGTCACGCTAATCTTCTCTGTATTGTCCCAATGTTAGTATATGAGCTACTTAAGCAAGCACTTGGCTTCCAACTTAAGCCCATTTCCCGCTTTCTTCCAATTCTCTAATGCTACATGCATTCTTCACTGGCCTTCCCTCTCATTTTCCCTCTGTCTCTTCTCCCATCAGATAAAATAATAAGATAGGTAGGTAGGTAATTTTGGTGGGAAGGAAAGAAGAAAGGAAGGAAGGAAGGAAGGGAGTGGGAAGGAGGGAGGGGCCTTGTTTGTGTGCTAGAGTGTCAGAGCTCATGAGCCCCACTTCACATTCACACACAGGTATATCCCATCCACTATTTCCATTTTAAAATAAAGCAGTTATTTTCATACAGTGTTGAACAGAGTGCTAATTGGTGTAATAATTTGGAGGGCAATTTGACAACGTCTGTATTTTTTAAACTCAAATTTATCCTACAGAAATACTTGCATAAATGTGCAAAAATTTGTGTCAAAACTATCTATTGCGGGATTCTTTTAATAGCAAAAAGCTGTAAATAGCCTAAAGGTATCAATAAGAGTCGTTTTGAAAAATCAGCATATATGTCTGCAGTGGGATACTATCCTGGCCGTGAGGATACAGGGAACCGAGGAAGATCTGTGTGCTTCTATGATGAGCTCTCTAGATATACTGTTAGCTGGAGAGGGGAAGGAGCAGAACGTGGGCCCGAAGGGATCCCATCTGTGTGCTATTCCGTGTGTGTGTGTGTATATAAACCAGTGAAACAGTGAGGTGAATTTCCATCCAATGGAGTATTCTACATCCATTTTGGCAGAATTTTGAATAACTTGGGACATTTTTGTGATAAAATGCTAAGTTAAAAAAGCAGGGCATTAGTTCATGGTTTTTCTCCCCCACCTTTTTTTGAGCATTTTCCAAAGTTATTAAATATTCTAAAGAACATCATTAATTTTTCTATAATATAATAACCTACTCTTGTTTTTTTGTTTTTTCAGTTTTTTTCAACTCATATATAATGTTGACATAAGCATTTACCTAATGTTGTTTTCAAATTTCATACTTTTTTCCCTAGATTAATGTCTTATAATCACTGGTTCAGAGACTGTGACCTCTTATTATAATTACTGGTTCATAGAATTTGACCCTTAATATTTATTGCCAAATTGTTTTTCATAATCCACGAAGATTTTTAATTAATATCTTCAATTTTTGTTAATGTGATTGGTTATTAAAAATAATTTATTCAACAAATTTTTTAATTTGAGATAAAATTTTTAACCTGTTATCAGTGCCTGCTGTGTGCCAAGCTCCCTTAAAGGTGCTAAGGACCTCGTTATGAATAATGCGTGGTTCCTACTTGCTACTCAGAGTGTGACCCAGGCCGCACTCTTAAACACACAGTACCGGTGAGGTGATTCAGGCCATCATAGCATCATGCCCAAGTGCCATGAAACGCAGCACTCCTCCAGTACAGCTGTGCTAACTGACCAAGAAAGGGACTAGATCCTTACATTCGCTTTGACTCCTCCCATCCCATATTCCAATGAAAGAGCAGGGCTAATTAGTTGGTGATGGGGAAATGTCTTGTTACTCCTGCCAGAGTTCAAGTGTTCATAGCACCTTCCCTATCAAGGGAGTACAAAAGAAACTCACCCCCATTTGTGGTGTCAAGGTCTGCTGCCATTTATTCACCTCCCAGGTTCCTTCAAAAACACAGGCATTCATGTTGAATCTATAACCAAACCTGACCTTCTAATACCCCCATTTCTCCCTGGCTGCTTACAATAGAAAGATGGTTATCTAGCCTTCAAAGCATTTACCCCAACTTCCAAAAAATCTCTCCAAGGAGAAGAGACACCCAGCCTCCCCATATAACACTTTCCACTCTGTTGATATTTCCCAGGTCCAGAAGTTCTAAACTGAAACATTCTAACTAGACCGACTAAATGAAATTGCCAATGTTTGATGTTTTTAACCTGTAAAAGGGGCAATTTTATACAGTTCAACTAAAACCTGCGGTTTAATTCTTCCTGTTTCTTCCCAAGTGCATCCCAAGACTACCCCTGTATTAGACCTACTCAGAACTTTATTTCACACTGAATGGTTTCCGCAGTATCTGCCCCAGATACAAAGAAAGAATGAAAACTTAGCGCTGGTTGGTGCTTGATTGTCACCTCCCACTCAGATCAGCAGTGAGATAAGATCAGAATATGCCGTTTCCCAAAAGAAGGGAAAGAAGTTTCCTGCGTGTTTAAGACTTCTAGCGGGCACTGAATCAGGAGTCAGGGGCAGACACAAGCTAGCAGACCCAGGAAACGACCGAACTGGTGGTTCCTGGTCTCCGACCCAAGCAGGGCTGGTGTCCTCCGATGCACACAGACGCGATGATGCTGAGTTCTGAATCTCTGATTATTACTAATGCAAATCTGTGCACCAGAGATCCAGGAAGAAGGAAAGAGAAGAGGAAGGGAGAGAGCTTCAGCCTGAAATTGATGGAGGTCCCTTTTCCATTACTCTTGTCAGATTTAAACTCATTATAAAAAAAGTAAATCATAAAATTTAAAAAGTAAATTGTGAAAAAGTAAATAAAGTAATTCTGTAGAGGGTGCCGGTATAGGAAATGATGCCCCAGAGCTTGGAAAGCTGGCCTGATCCTATAAAAGCATGACAATTCTGTCAAAAGCTAAATCATAGCTTTCAATACTTTTTGGGGTCTTGTTACCCAAAGTCGAAGCCACAGATCCAGCCAGTGTTTCTCCAGCTCGTAAGCGCACATGAATCACTTGGGGTTTTTAAGTGCCGATTCTGATTCAGAATCTGGCGTGGGGTCTAAGATTCTGTGTTCCTGAGTAGCTCTCACGAGATGAGGTGCTGTGGGCCGGGCTCATGCCTGAAGGGGCGAGGTTTCAGCAGGGCGTCCTTCTCACGGCCTAGGTTCCTTTCTCCTAGACAGATAGTCTGATCGGACAGATTTCACACTGAGCCCTGAAGTCAAGAGGCTCCGGCTCTCCTTCAGTGACTTATGCTTTCCTCGTCCAGATCTTCCTTCCTATAAAATGAGGTCAACACACCCGTGTTGAGAGTCCAGCGGAGGGAACGTTAGACTTTCTCGGTAGGAGGAAATTTGGAGATTCTCTGATCTGACGCTTTCCCCTCCACCTCCCAACCCCCTGTGCCCAAAAGCCCATGTCTGAGACCCACCCTGTGGCCGCACTTACAGTTATCCCACCCCGTTGGGCCTGGGGGAGCTCTGCAGGGTAAGGGGCCCTTGCAGGTATTTTCATGTACGTGGGAGCAGGTAGAAAACCATTGCTCAGAACTACCCAGTAAACCTCCCCGTGTTAGGAATCTTCCCCCTTGGCTTCAAGGCAGAAGACCAGTCGGGAGCCCAGCATTTCCAGGCTCACCCCTGTCCTGCCCTCTCCCCACAGCAGATGAAAGCACAAACTCAGTCTCGATTTGGGAGCAGGTGTTGGCTTCAGTGACTGTTTTGCAAATTCATTTCAGTCCTTTTAATGCAACTCACCAGAGAATGAGGTATTGATTCTCCAGTCTCAGCTATTTTTCCTAAGGCCTGTGCCACAATGGCCTTCCTGGTCTCTCTGTCAGCCCCTTCTCCCCTCTCACTCACTCTGGAATGCAGGGCACATTCCTGGTAAGTATACCGTGATAAACCCATTTGCAGTCATCAGAGGAGAGGTTTAATAAAGGCAGTGTGTAAACATGTTCGGAAGATGAAGTGAATAAAATAATCATTTTTTATTTATGGAGAAACATTTTAATTTGGACATAAAATATAAAAATCAAGTATAAGCATGCCTCAGGAACCAAGACTCAAAAGGAGTGTTCTCAGCTAAAGAATCTGCTCCCTTTGTCCTTTGTAATTGCCGTAGCATCGTTTCTAAAGTCCAACAGGCCCTCAGTGACAATTTCACACCCTGTGTGGGTGACCATAGAATATATTGTCCAAACCAGGGCAGCTGTGACAGTGGAACAGGGTGTCGTTATGTTCCACTGTCAGGCACGCACTGACACTGTCCCAGGTTAACCAAGACATGGCTGTTCTACCTACGGGCAGTTGTAATATAGGACTCAGTGACAGTCTGGCATTTAGAGGTGAATCTGCCCAAGAAAAACCACACCAAACAGAATTAAACAGGAAAGAAAGACTTTATTTAAGTCTATACATTAGGAAAGAGAGGTCGAGCACAACTCTGAATACAACAGGGGCAGCTGGGGGTTTATAGCTGATGGGCAGGGTAAGGGGTCAACGGATGGAAAACTACTAATGGGTACTGGGTTAGGTGTCCAGGTGGGGGCGTTCTTGCTGAACTGGGCTCGAGAGGCTAAGGGCTGCAGGGTGAGGTTGAGGCCGGGTGAGAAGCGTGCTCGGGTGGCCGAAGTTTGGTCCAGGATGGAGTACTTGTGGAATCAGGCAGCTTTTAAAATGCAGTCTTCTCCAAGGAAGCCCATAGTTTCCCAATAAGAACTCATCCTTGTTCTGAGAAATTTTTCCAAGCATATTTATGTTGTAGCTTCTTTTCCTTTGTGATATCGTTTCATCTTCCTTTGTGAATCCAGTTATTCTTGTGTTAGGAAATATATTTGATTAGGAAATCTGCTTCATCTTCTGATCTTTCCTTCTACTTAAGCAAAGCTGGGATGAAACTGACCTTTGAAAAATGAAAAATGTGGTTTGAATTGACCAAGGGAAGAACAGTTGTAGTTCAGCCGGGAAGGACTTCACTGAGTAGCCCCCATTTCGTGTTACATTGGTTAGTGGGGTTTAGAGGATTTATTTATTTTATGTATTTTTTCATACATATGCCCATCACAGGGGAGGCCCAATGTAGGACCCACTGTCTGTATCCCGGTGTTCCTCTTCATTCTGGAATCGGTTTCCCTGTCTGTAAAATGAAGGTGTTCAATTAGAACTCCTGGATACCTTACAGGGCTTTCCAGAAATTCCACAATTCTGATTTTAAATCATTCTATCCCCCTATGGATTGTATTTTCTTATTATAAAATATCCATCTTGAAGTCATTATAAAGGATCACATATGAGTGATGGTAAATCAGTCTGAAAATAATGACTTAATATAGGACCTGTGTCTGAAAAGCTCAGTTTTCCATGCATGTTTATATTTTGTAGTTTAAGATACATTGAATTCAAGGACATATCTGTGTGCAAGAATGTTTACATTTACAGCTTTATTAGTAGAAGTGGGAGGGGTGGGGATGGGAGAGAAACAACCTGGAATGTACTTGAGTAGAAGAATGAATTAGTGATGGAAGGGCACACTGAAAAATCAATGAGCTATAAAATTAAAGGGAATAATTATCAACAGTTTTGAACAAAAAAGGAAAGAAAAAAACTAAGTATGATACCATTTACTTGAAGTGTAAAAACACACAGAGCAGTACTACTTAGCTCCGAGGGACACATACTTGCACACATAGTAAAAGTGGTTTTTAAATGCTCGCTGATGTAAAAATACAGATTCAGAATAGTGGTTACCTCTGGCGTTCGGGAGGGGAATTCACGGACCTTCAGCTCTATTTGTTAACGCTTGATTCCTTAAACTGGGAATTAGATATGTCGGTGTTCATTGTGTTATGCTTTACACATTTTTTTATATCTTAAAATATTTTATGACATGCTTGCAATAAAACTGGGAGGGTCATGAAAAGACAAGGTCACGTTTGTTGGTAAGGATTAGAAGCAGAGTCTCAGCACGTCACCATAATTCTTCGGTAGCAAAGAATGTGCATCTGAAACCCTCCTGCTCCCTGCCCCACAATCCCAGCACAGCAAACACAGCAGAACAGAGGAACCGACAAAAAGGAAAGGAAAAAACTAAGTATGATACCATTTACTTAGACCAGTCTCTCGAGTTGTAACTACTTATGTACGTAATTGCTATTGTTATGTACTCATAATTTATGCTATTGTTAATCACTCATAATTTTGAGAAAAGTCTGTGAACATATACGCGGGATGCCAGATTGCTAAATGAACAGTTACTCTGGAGATAAACACCAGTTGAGCTCTGAGTTTCCAGTGGCCTAGACAAGAGGAGAAACCCTCTGCGTGACAGAAACCAGCTCAGTAAGACAGGTGAGTTTTCCTTGGTGCTAAAATTTGGGGAAGAATTCATCACAAGGATCCTTACATAAAGGGCACTGAGACATTCTGAGTGGTGCTTCTATCGATTTACTCTTGACAGTGACTCCTGATTATTCGTCTATTTCACGCCGTGCGCAGGGCGACCTGGTCATAACGGGGCTCAGAGCATGTCACGTCAGCCCTCGGTGGCCTCCCCCCGCGCCCAGGATCAGGTCAGGGCTGCTAGCCTCAGCCTCCAAACTCCCTGCCCTGCCCGGCCCACTGCCTTCATCTCCTGTCGTTCTTCTCCTCTGGGTCAGGCCCTGACCACCCCAGCCTTCCTTTCTTCCGTACAAGGCTTAGAGGGCCTGGGCACATCCTCTTCCTGCAGGCAGGGAACGCTCACCCTCATTTGGCACGGATGGCTCATTGAGGCCTTTCTTAACCAGATTCGCAAAGTAGCCTCCCTCCTCCAGTGCTGTCTCCAGGCCCCCGGCAGAAGTGGCACACAGGCCTCTGCTACAGAGGGGGCCACTTGGGTCGTCCTCCAGCCACAGCTCTCCCATGCAGCATGGAGTCTGTGGGGCAGGAGGGCTTACATACTCAGAGCCAGTGGCTCCTCTTGTGGACCAGGCCCTGGTCACCTGGGACTGCAGTTCCCCTCCCGCCCGGCCCCACACCCGTGTCTAAAGTCTGTGGGCCCCGACCTCAGGCCCCTCCTCCCAGAGGTGCTCTGTGGAGCCAGGCTGCAGAGCTCAAGCCCGGGGGGGACCAGGGGGCGCTCTGTGTGCAAGGCACAGGGGCTGAGGCATCAAGCGTGTGTGCAGAAACCCCTCCCAGTGGGAGCCGGAGCCAGCTTGGACGAGGAGGGCAGGCTGGCATGTAGGGTTAAGGACCCAGAGGCTGGCTTGCCCAGCTCTGCCATACTCCAGTGCAGACCTCTGAGAAGCCCAAAACACTGACTGCAAACCTGGCCTTCCTGGTCTTTACAAAGCTAATTCGTCAAGGTAAGAAGGTAGACCATATTTTATTTAGCAGTTTGTTAGCCAGGCTCATAACATGTGATCACTTAGACATGTGTGGGTCTCCATTTGTCCTTTTGCTGCATCCCCAAGACTGTCAGAGGCAGGCCTGGCTTCCTCTCCAGTAGGGTCAGTCAGGGACACAGGCGCTGGGTCCTGTGGCAGGGCCGAGTAAGGGGTCTCACATCAAATCACCTAGAAACATCTTTTCTGCCCCACCCTTACTAGGAAAGCCAGTCTCTCTTCTGGGCAGCCCCAGGCCCTCTCTGCCAAGTCCCTGTTTTATTTTTTGTGTAGTTTTACAAAAATCTGAAATTACCTTATTTATTTGTTTACTTGTTTAATGTCGTCTTCCCACTAAAATATGAGTTCTGTGAGGTTCCCAGGCTATGGCCACACCCCCAGCGTTTGGCACATACTAGGTGCTCATTAAACATGTGCTGCATGAACAGCTTAGTGCCAGGACTGTGCTGGTCACACAGTGGACTAGGAAAGGTCCTCTGTCCCCAGGCGCCGTGCCTCATTGGGGGCAGATCTGAAAACAAACAAGTCTTTTGCTTTTAGCTTTACAGTACTCGGGGGTTAACTTCGAAATAAAAAATAAGTAGCCATTATTGGGGAACTTCTACTGCCAGGAAAAATGGTTTGCAAGGCAACTAGGCTTCTGGAAAGGGAAAGATACCTTACTATGATTTGAGGATAGGGAAAAGGGAGATTTGAAACTCAATGACCCACCAGAACAGTGGAAATCATTCTTTCTCCCTCTCCCTGAAGAAACTGCTTGCTGTTTTTCTAGGAAGGGGGAATGTGTTAAACATTTTCTGCTGTTAAGCTAAAATACTGTCTAGAACAGGAGGCTGAACGCCCCTCACCTGCTGCTCTCTGCCTTCTTGAACTCACACGGCGACAGGGCAGCCGATAGCAACGCGGTCTTGGCTGCCCAGTCCCTCCGAGAAGCTGGGGGTCTCTGGACTCGCCCTTCTCCGGGGCTTCCTTCCCACAGCTGGGGGCAGACAGTGGCTCTCGAGGTGGCCCCGGTGTGTAAGTGTGAAAGACAACTGCACGGATGACATCCCTTCCACACAGAATTTTTAAAAATAAGGCTTGTTTCTTCCTACTCAGAGAAATAAGCCATTTTTATTCAAAAGTGACCATATGGGCCCAATAAAGCCAATCCATTTGAACTAGAGATGAAAATAATCATAATACTGAAAACTACATTTGATTGGAGCTTTACCTTGAAAAACCACAACTGAAAATCAGTGATCTTATATTTTGCAAAATTAGGTTGTAATTTCACTATTTGTTAATTCTTAGAACAAACACTAGGAAGGCAGGATTTTTAAATAAAATTCTATGGAATCACCATATTCCTTTCTTATTTGGCTTTCAACACATCTATTCATTCATCCAGTATATGTGTTTATTGGGAACTTACACGGTGCCAGGCACTGGTCCAGGCGCCGGGATCAGTGAACAGGAAAGTTAAAAACAATCCCTGCTCTGAGGACCTTGTGTGTCAATCGGGTGATTAACAGGTCATCAAATCTTAGGGAAGACAGAGTGCAAGCTAGGAAGCAACCAGAGCTAAGAAGAAAAGGCAGAGCCAGGACGGGGATAGGCAGCGCAGAATGGGGTCCAAGTCGCAGTTTTAGAAAGGGTGATCAGGGTGGTTCCGTGAGAAGATGGCAGGAGGGCAAGGGTATGGAGGAGGTGAGGGAGAGAGAGGTGGGTGTCTCGTCAGACGGAGCGGCAGGTGCAGAGGCCCGCGTGTGTTCTGTGTGCTCCGGGAAGGGCAGGGGCCAGTGCGGCCGGGGCGGGGATGTGAGGATGAGGAGCAGCAGGTGCACCTGGAGAGGTGGGGTGGAAGGTCGGCCAGGGTAGTGCACAGCACTGGAAGGATTTTGCACTCTGAGAGAGGCCCAGGGCTCAACAGAGGCTGGGTTCATAATGGAGTGCGGGAGGGCAGGTCCGACTCGCCCGGGCTGCCGAGTTGACAATGCACTGTAGGGACAGGGGCAGAAGCCGGCAGGAGACCGATGGAGAGGCTGTCTCAGCAGCAGTCAGGTGAGGGCAGGCAGCTTGGGCCAGGGTGGCACGGGGGGACGGTGGGGGTGCCGGGATCCTGGGTGCATTCTGAGAGTGGAGCTCAGGGATTTGCTAACTGGTGTGATTGTGAGAGACGCTGGACTGTTGGGATCAAAGAGACGACGAGGACTCAAGCGCTAGTTGGCCGGAGCAGCTGGGGGGCAGGAGTGGGCATGGACAGAAGTGGGGAAGGCCGCAGCATTAGGGTATGTTGGAAGAAAGATCAGAAATTCACGTGGACATGATTCCTGTAAGATGCCTCTAGACATTCAGGGGGCCCCCTCCCCTGAGCCTCTGCGCACCTCCCTCCCAAGCTGCTGCCTTCCCACCACAGGAACAAAGCTTTGGGAAGAATCATGAACCGGCACCTGGCACTTCTTGGACCCAAGAGAAAAGAGAACCTTCTGGAACTGCTACGGGAGGAGCTGTGTAAGAGCGCCCCAAGATAGCGGAAGGCTGTGCTGCCGACTTTCAGGCCAATATGTAAAAGCAGGGGTGGCCGGAGTGTGGGTGTCGGCGATGCCCGTGGACAGGCTGAGGGACAGTCTACCAGACAGCTTGCTGCGCACTTCTCAAAGTGTCAACATAATCGGAGCAGACTAAAGAGTCATCACAAATAAATGCAGTGCGGGCTGATTTTGACCTGGATGCTGTGATCGTAAGGGGCCATTACTTGACATTTGGAGAAGCTTGAATGGATTAGGGAAATAGATGGCGGTGATGTGCCCGTGGTGATTTCCTGATTCTGACGGCTGGTGTGCGCTTGTGCAAGAGAATGTCTTTATTTGTAGAAAATACAAAGGACGTGAGGAGAGGGCATTAGGTCAGCCACTTATTTTCAAAGGCTCAGGTAAAAAGGCATTGTTTGCACTCGAGTGCTCATGGAGTGGTCAGTAACTGGGGGCAAACAAATAGGTGTGATGAAATACATCCTTTGCAAATAAAAAGCAAACATGAGAGGCCAGTCAAGGCCTCTGTGGGGGATTTGAGCTGGAGCGTGGAGGAAATAGGCAGGGGAGGGAGAAAGTGCTGTCTTGTGGTTTAACGGAGTTTCCAGGTGGGGATTTGCCCCAGGCAGCTGGAGCTTCTCTGGGACCCTGGGGAGGCTTCCTCCGACTCCCCGTGACCATCGCTCCGGGTGGGCCGCGGACCCAGCCTGCAGAGCCCAGGCCTGGAAGTGAAGCATCCGGACTAAGACGACGTTTAGGACCCCTTAAATGCCTGAGTGGCTTTTGGACAAGAGGACCAAATCAGTGGAGGATAGGGAGAAATAGGTGAAAAAGGATGAAAACACAAGCCCTTTGTTGGAGATACCCACCTAACTAAAGGGCGGTTCCTGCCCACCTCCATCTTTTCTCCCCTCCCACCCTTTGAAAGAACACACTTAGAGCCCCTTCTGCTTTGAACACACAGGAAGCTCCCCTTCTCTTCTCAAACCTGAGAATAACAGCAAGAGAATCCCTTAAATAGAATTTCCTATTTTATGATTCCCAAAATACTCAAACACATCACTGCAGAAATACTTCAGCATGCTCTTCAAGTGTCAGAATAAACTTGCACTGCGGTGTTACAATGCCAGGGCACCTATCGCTTTTCTTCTGGCTTAAAATGAGTTTGTTTAAATTGACCCATAAATTATTTAGAATAAATTTTAAAACACGGTCATGTTCGATTCATATTTTTGTTGCAGATTCCTATCAATTACGTTGTGGTCAGATAAGTAGATTTTTTATAAAATCAGTTATTTGAAATGTGTTGAGACTTGAATTGTTGTCTAGGATATGGTCAGTTTTTGTGAATGTTACCTGAGCGCCTGGGACGCATGTGGGTTCTCTAATCACCAGGGAGGGAGAAGGTCATATATATAATTATGTAATATATATATATATATATATATATTAAGTTTAGTTTATTAAGTGTATTCAGATTTTCTGTATCACTACTTATTTTTTTACTGTCTCACCCATCAATAATAGAGCCAGGTGTGCTGAAAGCATGTGTTAGGGAGACACTGTCTGGCAGTTTCTCCCTGTAATGCTTTATGTGTTTTCATTCTACTTTATTAGACGCATACTACTTTAAAGTTTGTACTTTTTCCTAGTGAACTGAACCCTTTTCATTATCTAGTGACATTCTTTATCCTAATAATGCTTTTTCCCCTAAAATCTATTCTGTCTCATATTAATATGGCTTCCCCCAGGTTTCTTCTGGTTACTATTTGCCAGGCATCTTTTTGGTCATAATAAAGTGAATATCTTACTTGTTGTCATCATCGTATTATTGTCTGGCCTAGTCCTGTGTTTCGGGTGTGTCTCTTGTGAACAGTACCAGCTGGATTCTGTTTTGAGTCAGTGCGTTTGTCCATCTTCAGCACAGAGTGTGAGCGGAGGGTGTTAAATACAGTAACTGTCAGGACCGGTCAGCTTTAACAGGGCGCCTGAACAGCAGCTTTTGCAGAAAAGGGCCCGGCAGTCATGCGTCCCCCTCGGGCTGTCTGCCTCTGTGGAAGACCTGTTCTGTGTCTGCCCTCCAGACTCAGGGACACATTTCCAGTGCCCAACTGCTGGCCGCCACCAGCTTCCCCTCCAGCTGGTACGGCCCAGGTCAGACGCTGCCTTCTCCTCCTCTGTACGGCGTTCTCTGACTTGCGAGCTGTGAACTTTCGTGCCACTTTACGCTTGTCTCTTGATACTGGTTGGCTGTGCCACTCATTCCTTCAACCTACAGATATTTCCTAAGCACCTACTGCATGCCTAGGCCCAGGGTCCCTCCCTCAATGAGCTGTATGCTTGTTAGGGGACTGGGGAGAGAACAACAATAAACCACACAGAAAAGAGAAACGCCAGAAGTTCTAAGCGCTACACAAATAATGAAGGTGGTGTGATCCTGTGGGACAGCTGGGTGTCAGGGACTGCGCCTCTGAGAGGGGATGTTTAGGCTGAGATCCGGACAGCAAGAAGGGTCAGCCATGGAAAGATCGCTGGAAAGAGCATTCCAGGAAGAGGGCCAGCGAGTGCAAAGGCCTGAGGGTGGGGGCGAGCTGCGTTGCATTTAAGGAACAGAGACAAAGTAGGTGTGATTGGAGCATAGTGCTGAGACAGTGTGGACAGGCAGAGAGTGGTGAAGGAAGGTGGTTAAGAGCAGCAGAGAGGGGGTCATGCCCTAGTGTCGGAGGGCTCTGCTGGAGGGCTTTAGGCAGGGAAGTGATGGAATCTGATTCACAATTTTAGAAGTTCACACTGGCTGTAGCATGTCGAAATGGATTGTTGAGTGATAAATGGAACCAAAAGGCTATTGCCAAGGTCAGGGGTAGATGATGGGGGCTTGAACCGTGGTGGTGGTAGTGGCCAAGAGAGAAGCAAGTGGACTTAGGACCTGGTTTGGAGATAGCATCTCTAACATGCTTGTCTGAGTGTTTTCTGGGGATGGTACTGGCCCACACACCACTGTCACCAGTCCTCCTGAGATAAGGACAGATTGACAGGAAGTGTCTAGAGACTGTTGTAGCGAACGGATGGTAGCAATCCACAGCATCTAGACATATAATAAGCGGACCCATCTCACTGCATAAGGTGTACCCCAGCGTGGGATTGTCAGATGCCCTCGGGAGGTACACGTGGCAGGAGCTGTGTGAGGCCCCCGTGCGAGTCCGTGCTGGATGGGACCCTTCAAAAGGCAAAACTGGATTTTACCACAATTCGAAGAGCGCTACAAGACTGGCTGACGCTGATGGAGTTAATGTGACAAAGCAAGGAATCCAGGGTCACAGGCTCGCAGATGTGCGTGGACACTGGCAGCATTTAAACTAGGAAACACTGTAAAATCAGCATATCATTTCAGGGGGAGGAGGTGGTCAGTAAGAGCTCTTTTTTGCTGTATTGCACCTGAGTGAGGCACCTTTTAGACATCCGTCTGGGGACGGCAAGCAAGCCGCTGAGTCACGAGCCTGGAGCTCCGCGTGGAGGACAGGGCGGCGATCCAGGAAGTCCTCACCTATCAGTGGTGTTCAGGACCTGGACTCGGGCATTACATGGGCAGCTAATGAAGGAAGAGAAAAGAAAGGGCATCTGAGACTTAGCCTGGGGTGCTCTGAAATGCAGAGGCTACTGTCAGGAGGAAGACTCAGCAGAAGAAGCCAACAGTGTGACGGGAAACCCCAGGGGAAAGTGGTGTCCCCAAAGGCAGCAAAGGGTGGGTCTGAGAAGGGAACAGTCACCTGGTGACTGCTGCTGAGAGGTACCAAGGAGAGACCAGCGGAACGGCTGTATGGCCACTACAGGAGTAGTTCAAGGGCCCAAGAGAAGTGGCCAAAAGAGCTTATGCAGCAGGAAGTAGAAAAAGCAGCCGTACTTGACTCCGTCAAGTGTGTTGTCAGTGAGGTCAAGGGATGGCCAGGGAGGGGGGTGTGGAGGTCAGAGGATGTTTAAGGGAGGGCCTGGGAGCCTGTCCTCTCCCAGTGGGCACAGTGCTGAAGGGGTGGGAGCGGCCGGAGCTCAGCTGCTGGGAGAAGCCCCCAAGGCAGCCACGGCCCTGAGGCCCTGCCCCGGGAGAGCCTGGTTTTCATGGAAGCAGGGGAGCCTCCGGGAGGGGCAGAGGGAAGGCCAGGAGAGCAGTGGGCCAGGCAGGCAGGTGGGTGGCGTGGGCACTGGGAAGCTGAGGCAACTTCTACGTGTTTGTTTCTATTTCTCAATGAGATGTTAAGTCATCAGCTGAGAACGAGCATCAGGGCTCGGCGCCCTTTAGAATAAGGGACGAGGTGTGGAGTAGTCATTTTGAGCAGTGGAAAATAAGCACACCAGGGAAGCATAGTAGGACCGCTGGGCAGCACTGGAGGCATTTGGAATTGTGGTCATTCATTATTTAAATGAAAACCGTTGGCAGAACTGAGTGTTCTTCTCCGGGAATGCTCTGTTGTTTGGGTACAGGCGTGAGTCAATGGATGTCGGGATTTACCCATCAGAGGAGTTTACACGGAAAGATGAGAGTGGAGAACTTAAGGGAGTCTGCAGGGTCATGGTCATGATGATGGACCGTGCATTCAACTGTAGGAAGTGAGTCCATGAGGACACACAGGGGTGGGCTGCTGTCACGGGGTGGGGCCGGAGGACTGCAGGTGGCCAAGAAGTGGAAGCACCTTGGAGTAAGCATGGTGGGGGGACGGAGGGACGGCCACACAGCACACAGGGGCCGGGTCGTTGTGCGGATGGGGTGAAGGGGGTGAGCCTGGGAAGGGGGTAGCCGACGAGCGTGAAGGTAATCACTGCGCGTGAGGCAATCCAGAGTCAGGAAGACCCCGAGCACTGGCCTCCTGAGACTGGACACAGAAGCAGGTATGCAGGGAAGCATGGGCCAGGTGCTGAAGTCATCAGTGAACAGGGTGGTGACCAAAGCTTACTAAGTGTCAGCACAAGGGAAGTTTGGCTTTCTGGGCGTGACCTGGGGTGTGAGGCATCCTGGAATCAGTTCTGCTAAACCCTTGGCAGAGGAAGAAAGCCCTACGGCTGCTGACCTCTCCAGCCCTCGGAGTTCCAAGACCTGTGCTTATGTTTAACCTCTGTGTCAGTCACTGCCTGTGTGTTTATGAAAGCCAGCCTGCTTACTGTCATCTGTGCAGGACACATAAATCCTCAATGAATTGCCTTGTGCACAGGGATCATATGCCACAATGAATATAAAAGCATTTCGCAAACTCTAAAGTACTATAAGGATGTGAGTTAAAATTAAAAATGTGTGTATCTTAGAGCGTCATTACTAGCCTCTAAGCCAGAGCAGGCTCCGTTGCTTCCTCTCTTATCTGCCGCAACCCCTCGTGTGGACCTTGTGTTGTGGAGCTGACGGGTCAGAAGCCTGCACGGCAGAAGCTCACACAGCGAGTGGGAGGGTCTGGGACTGTGCCTTCAAAGTTACCATCAGCATGACCATCAGTGTGTTCAGAGTAATGCCTTCACAACTCTCTAATCTCATGTCCACCGTCCCCTTCCCCTTGGGCCCCTGGCTCCAGCCACACTAGCCTTCCTGGGATTTCTCCTCCGCGTACTGCCTCAGGGCCCCCAGTGTCCTTCGCCCAGCAGCGCGGGTCTCGCCCAGATGGCACTCCTCCGAGAGGGCCGCCTGCCCTTGGCCTCCGGCCCGCCTTTAGTGTTCCACCTCACACTTAGCACAGCCACAGATCTAATTTACCTGTTCACTCGTTACAGAGGGCAAGCCCCGTGAAGGCAGGACTTTGTCTGACTTGGTTAATGCCTCTTCGCGGTTCTCAGGAGGGCACTACGTTCAAGAAGTATTTGTTGAATGTTGTAGAATGTTCAAGGTAGAGACATTGTGTCTTATTTCAACCTGTTTTCTAAATCCCAGGGTTAGCATGTGGTTTGTGTAGTCAATGTTTCGAAAACACATTTCTTGCCGGTGGTCTCTGTGCACCTCTTCTCATCCTTCCTGGCTGGCAGGTCAGCCGTGCAGAAGTGGGGGCCGTAAGTGTTTGAGGAGGTCTGTAATTACCTCAGGCAGGCAAGGTGACAGAAAGCCCATGAAGGAGAGGTCCAGCCATCCCTAGAAAAAGGGGTACCTCGTGCCAGTGACTGTTTTGAGGTTGACCAGCTCCTCTACTTTGAGGAACGGTCGCTGATCGCAGTGGGAGAAGGGCCCACACTCCAGAGTCATCACGAACAACCATCCAAAAGCAAGCAAGTTCAAAGGGACAAATTTCTGTGACAATCCATTCAACACAGAAGCTGGACTCCCACACGGGAATGGGCACACAGCTGGGCCTGACACCTTCACCTCCATTCTGTATCAAAAGGAACGACTCCCTTCAGAGTCGTGCTGGGCCAGCCAGTGTCATTTGCTGTTTGCTCTGCGATGTCGGCCTCCTGAGATTCATTCCCACCCCAGTGCCCTCAGACTCCCCCCCCCCCCCGACAGTGGCCCGAACATGCCACTCGCCTTCACCACCTCCCCTGGGAGTGCACGCTCAGTGCCAGCCTTGGGTCTCCGTGCTGTGTGGCCAGCCTCTCTTCAGGGTCACTGGATGCTGGACGCTGGCCTCCGACACGCTGACTGCTGCCCAGGGGTCACACCTGCCATCTCAGGGGAGCTGGTTCTGGCCCACTTTTGCTGCCCTGGCTAGCAAGCAAGAAGTGCACATACACAAAGACCTGGACCAAAAGTCCTAACGGTGACTCTGTGACTTAGTCTCTGTAAGTCTGGGGAGAGGAAATCCCGGGGCAAAATACCTCTAAAAACCCAAATCAGTCAAAGGGAGAAATAAAGTTTAAAATCCATTTATTGCTCACAAACTGCAGTTCCTGGCGGTCTCTCTTTCCTGCTCCAGCAGAAGCAAACCCAGCCCTCCCCCTCTCCTCTCCGGTACAGATAAGCCCTCCTTGCCCGGGTGATTACCCATTGATATGGAGATGAACTTTTCCCCACCCCTGAGGATATGCAAATGCACTAAAGCCCTACTTCTTTCCACCTCCAAACGCCTATTGATATGCAGATGAACAAAAGCCAGGTGAGATATTCTGGAAATGTTACAATTTTACCCACAGTCTCCACACTCACCCATGGGGTTTTAAAGACTTGTATTCTTCATAAATAAATTTTCCATGGTTACGGAGTAAGTCCCCTTTTTAGCTGTTTCTTATCCATAAGTATGTCGAGTGTAACACATCCGTGTCATCTCAGGAGGGCCGTCTGGTGCCTGTTAAGTATCAGCGCCATGCTCTGTGCTCGGGACTTGAGCCTTGCTTCCTCGGCTCTTGTCACCTACGAGAGAGAGATGTCCCCGTCTTTTAGGCAGCCTGCCTCGAGGTGGCCTGCCCGCGCTGGGCTGGGCTGCTCCCCAGGTCTGTGTGGTCCCAGACCCACGCTGGTCACCACCATGCATGTGGACTTTCAACTGAGCAGCTCCACCAGACTTGCTAAACATAAACACACATACACGTCTAAACATAGTGTTAAACAAAGATTATTCTGAAATTTTAAAAAATAAAGAAGGATTTATTCAGGAGTTTTGCAATAGGGGAGAGAGATGGGGCTCCCCTCCACGCACAGCAAAGGAAGCTGGGATTTATGGCGTGAGGGGAAGGTGAGGGTATGGCATGTGGGGGTCAGAGGACACAGAGCTTCCGGGAGGAGACCCCTCAGGCAGGGGAGGCTGTTGCTCCACGGACTCTTGCTGAAGGCGGGCAGCACATCCCCTATCAGGGATGGGGATTCCCTCTAAGCGGACTTGTCAGGATTCTTGCTAAACTGGCCTCAGCAAGCTGAAGACCGGGAGCAAGGGAGTGCTCAGGGGGTTCTGTGTCATGTCTGGTCGGGAAGAGAATCTTTGCCCTTGCCCCACGCCCCACTCCCTTCTCTGGGGAGGTGAGGGCCCAAAGCATATCTTTCGTGACAAAACCACCTGGGTGAGTCTGATGTGCAGAAGCGCTTCCTCCCCACAGCACCCTGCCGATGACGGAGGGACCTGGGACGGGGAGGCCGATGGCCGTCCTGTCCTGTCCCTGATGGCGTCCCCGCAGAACAATGCACTGTCTCTGAGACTCGAGTTGGTCAAACTTCAGCTTCAGAATCACCTGGAGGACTGGTCACAGCGGATTGCAGCGGCCCACCCTGGCATTTCTGAGTTCTAACAGGTTTCCAGGTGACACTGCAGCTCCTGGTGCGAGGACCACGCTCAGGCCATTGGTCAGCGCCCTTCTTTCTGTCGCCTCTCTTGCCCTCTCTGTTTGGAGTCGTTTTGTCTTCATTTGTCTCTGAAGGTGGAATGAGGACTGGGAAATAGCGCACAGAGACTTCAGATGCCTCATAGCAAATACTCTGAAAAGGTAGTGATTGGGAGGAAAGACGTCACAGTGTGGCTAGCTTGACTTGAGAACTTGGAAGGGTCCTTAGGGACAAGGCAGCACGGCTACTGTGCTGTACGTCTCACTCCCACCTCTCCCAGCAACCCGAGGAATCACGGGGGGTCGAGGTGAGCTCACAGCTTCTGCGGTGCCCCAGGGCTCATGCAATCAGCGTTCCGTGTTCCCCCGGCTCCTTTAGCTGGGCAGTGCTGCAGGGTCACCAGAACTCTCCCCAAATCCTGACGGCCTCACTGTGCCCACTCTCACCTCCCGCATGCTGGGGATTTGTTCCTTGGCTCCTGCAGGTGGGATCTGGGCCTGCAGTTCCAGCATGTGGCTCATGTCAAAATCCAGAATCTGCTCCCCAGTTAGGACACCGACAATGAATTTGCCCTTGCGAACCCAGGATGGAGGGGCCATGTAACCACTTCGCTGTTGGGAGCAGGCGTGGACATTTGCATCACGTTAACAAGGAAACGACCTCACCCCTGGGAGGGGCTCTCCACAGCTCCCATGTCCTTCTATGACCAACCAGTTTTCAAATGGGTCTGGAGGAGGGGGTGATAGCAGCACCCAAGTTAATAAAGTTCCCAAATCTCCTTGCTGATGGTTTTCATAACATTAGAACAGAATACTTATGCGAGTAGCTGGGTCAGAAGAGGAAATAGCTAGGTTTTCAAGTAATTTCTACCATATTTCTCAAACAAACATGTCCAGGGAACAATACCATGGATTTAAGAATATACTGTAGAGGAGGAAAGACTTCTACCTGTTCAGGTTCTGTAGGTGGTGTTTGCAAATTGAAGCAACAAAGATGAACAGGAGAAAAAGCTTACAAATTGTATTTTACATTAATATTTGTACATGGCAAGGGGGGCTCTCTAGAAAGAAGTGAAAACCCCAAAGTGGTCAGACCTGAGAGCTTTTGACACCATTTTGACAAAAGAAGGATAAATTTGTGGGAAAGTGACCAGACCAAGGAAGAGGGACATGAGCTCTTGAGGGAGGCTGGCCGTAAGCTCCGGGGTGTCGGGGCCTGAGCTCTGGAGGGGGCGGAGCACGAGAGGCCGTGACTAGGAAATATGGGGAAATGAGTGGAAGGTAAGTGTTAAGTTAGTAGGGCTAGCAGGGGTTGCAAGCCACCTCCAGGGATACGAATATTCTCTCCTTTCCTCAGGGGAAATAGTCTTCTCGGTTGAAAGGCGGAAGGCAGAGAGCTCTTCCTTCACCTGCTGTTTCTTAACTGCTTTCCATGAGCCTCGTGCCAAGCGGCACACTGGTCCCCCGTGATGTCTAGGAGGACGAGTGCGGACCAGAACCATCTCATCCTGAGAGCTGTGCTGTGCATCAAGAAAAGAAAGGAAAGCTAAGAAGAAATACCACCTGGATTACAGATCCACACACTATGAGAGAAGCCCCCTCAGGTCCACCTTTCGTTTGGTTCTTTGGGAGTGGGGGTCGGGGTGCAAGATTTACAGTGACTAGGAGAAAATACCTTTTTATTGTTAACATCAGGAAAATACTTTCTCCTTCAGCCATTCTCAGTTTTATTTTGTGTGCCTCTAGTGTGGGTATTAATTGCTAGCCAAACTGCAAGGTGGTGGGTAGAAATTGGTGAGGAATTAAAGAACTGGGAAGGTGTTTATTATGAAAGTCACAGATGATAGTAGGACAAAGGGGTCCACTAGCTTGCTGCCGTGTGTGTGTGTGTGTGTGTGTGTGTGTGTGACAAATGCCAGCTGGCCTTTCTGCAGCCATGCAGAGGAAGTGCCATCAGCTGCTGTGGAGATGCAGAGATAAGGCACCAAAGGAGAGCTGTAGGAGTGAAAATTATTTAATGTTTCGGGGCCGAGGCTGGAGCAGAAGTTCCAGGTCTATTATAAACAAGTCCAGCCATCGCAGTGGGCTCGGGATTAAGGGGCCTGGCAACTTAATAGCAGCTGGGGGAAGAGCTGCAAGGGCCAGGAGGAGGGCAGCCGGGAGAAGGCCCAGCGGGCCTGCTGTGTGGGCCCCATAGTGCTCGGCCGGCCGTGCGCGTTCACCCCAAGACAGCGCGCACACGGTGACACGGACGCTCAGGCCTTCCCCAGTTGGGGAAGGCATTAAGAAATTTGGTTCAACAGATACAGTACATTATAAAACAATATATTCATAAATACTCATTAGGAGTATTGGCGTCATCAACATGGATGCAGGATTGAAAGCCTGACTCCAGCTGGAATATTTTCAAAGTAGATTTGTAGATTTAGTTTGGGAGACAACCTTTCAGCCGCTTCAAATGTTTTTCTCTCCATAATATTATGGTTTCTCCTTTGTTCAGGGTAAAGGGGCCTGGCAAGTTAAACAGTAGCTCAAGGAGGGGACAACGCCTCACTCCACCTACAAGATGATGGGACCACTAATGTGTCAAAGGGAATGTGGCTCAGCCACCGAGATGATAAATGAAAAATGGGGCAAAGAGAAGATGTGTGCGTGAGAGAGAGAAGTAGGGGGAGGGCAGGACGGGGGAGAGGGGAAGGGGTGGAGGATTGAATTTTTGTTTGTCATCCATCCCTCCCTGGCCCCGAGTGTCCCCTTGGAGCGTGTGTGGCTTCCCACCCCTCGACTCTGAGTTTGTCCACAGAACTTGTTTGGCTGAGTGGACACTGAGGAGCGGGACATGTGTGCGTGGCCCCCAAGTTCTCCCACGCCTTTCCCCTGCCCAGCCGGCCTGCTGGCCAGGGGAGGATGCCAGCCTAGCCAAGCACCCAGCCAGCGTGAGATCAAGCAGGGCCGCCCAGGCCATCTGCAAGCCCCCGGCCAGAAGCAGGCGTTCACAGCTGTGTGCCCCTCAGGGTGTGGCTTACGACGCACCATTACTGTGGCACTAAGCCCCTCCTTCTTCTGACCTCACTCTTCCTGCTGCTTAACTTGTTATCAAATCCTTGGGCTTTGGTCTTTCTGACAGTGATTTTTTTATAAATATGGGGGAAAAAAATATATCCTTTTTCAAAAGGGCTCAGGTGAACCCTTGAACTCGGTCTTCCCTGGCTTTCAGCATGTTTCCAGGCAGTGTCACACACGCAGGAGGGTCTCGTCTGCAGATATGGTCTCACTCCGGATTGGAGCTCAACATGTAGAGTTCCCATCCCCTGCCAGGCACTAAATCGAGGCACACAGCTTTGCATGATAAGAATTCACCAGGCAGTGGAAACAACCTGTCTGTTGACTAATGAACAGGTAAAGAAAACATGACATATTTTCATATCTGCAGAATGGAATATTATTCTGCTTTAAAAAAGGAAATCAGGACATTTCCAACAACATGGATGAACCTGGAAGACATTCTACTAAATGAGATAAGCCAGACACAGAGGGATAAATATTGCACAATCTCACTCATATGTGGGATCTGAAAAAAGTCGAATTCCTAACAGCACAGAGGAGAGCAGTGGCTGCAGGGGGCTGTAGGTGGAGGAAGTAGAGATTGGTCGAAGGACAATGTTTCTGTTATGCGGGATGAATGAACTCTGGAGATCTTACATACAGCATGGTGACAATAATTAATAGATCCCAAGTGTTCTTAACACACACACACACACACACACACACACACACTAGACATTTTGTGAGGTAATAGATTTATTAGCTTGATTAGTCATTTCACTATGTACATGTATATCAAAACATCACACTGTACACCTTAAGTACATACAATTTTTGTCAGTTATATCTCAGTAAAGCTGGAAAAAAATTCACCAGGCAAATAAGAGGGAGGAAAAGATCTTGCAGCATGAAAACATAGAGACGGAGGATGTAGGACACAGCCTTCGGGGTCCGGGGATTTGAAATCTTTCTGTGCTGGCAGCAGATAGAGTGTGAGGAGGAAGGGTGGTGGCCGGCCTCCAAGGGGCCCGTGACTGCCCTCTGGCTTTGCAGGGGAGGGATCTGCGTCCCCTTAGATACCGTCCCAGTGTGGTCTGCGGCTTCTGAGGCTAGGCCACTGACAACGTGGACCCCGTCCTGCTTTCCCTGGGATCACTCGCTCTGGGGGAGGTGGGCTGCCATGTTGTGCGGACACTCAAGCACCTCTATGAAGTGATCTATGTGGTGTGACACGGACGTGACACAGAAGCAAAGCCAGTTCTCCAGCCCGCATTTGACTGCAAGCCTTCCTTGCTGACATCTGGACTAAAGCCTCATGAGAAGCCCTGAGCCAGGCATCCAGCTGAGCCTTTCCTTAATTCCTGAGCCACAGACACTGAAATAACATGCGTCTGTTGCTGTGTTAAGTTACGGCCCTTTACGTTCCTGCAGGAGCTCACTAATGCAGGCCGCAAAGCTCAGATTGAGCTGCTGAGTTTGCTCGACTGCATCCTGTGGCCTAAGGGCAGCACCTGAAGAGATGGACTGGGCACCGCTTTAGCTGTCCCGTGAAGCCACGGAGAGGGCACGTTTGACGAGGGTGAGAGGAGGGTGTCAGGGAGGCAGTCCAGTGAGAAGAGAGAGGGGCTGACCTTGCCCTGATGAAGTCAGGACATTGAGGGGGGGGGGAGGTGAGGGGCCGAGAGGACAGTGACTGGGAGGCTGGGGTGTTGTCTGTGAGGACTCCCCAGTGTCCAGCATGGTGACTGGGCCACCACGCACCGCTCCCTGAGCTGGGGGTCTTGGAATACAGGTGGGGTGGGAGAAACACTGAGCTCACACACATTGGGTTTGGGGTGCTTGCAGGGCGTTCAGGTGAAGAGATCCAGCATGAAGCTAGAGGCGTCTTAGCAGTTTGTCCTTAAGAGTGAAATGGACCCACCTAATGAGCTCCAGACAACACGCTGTGGATATCTTTGGTGCTGTGTCTGAAAACAACAAAGAATAGGGCTGGCTTCTGTAAAATGCCACCTCCTTTAAGGCTGCAAGATGTGAATTCAGGTGCCTGAATGCCTAAAAAATAATACAACAGCATCCGGTCCTTTCAGCAAGCCCTTGCGGACTAACCCCCAGCTGGCTCTAGCGGGCAGCTCTCTGCTGGTGGCACCGACTCCCCGATCCTTCCAGTGAACCTCATATTCAGCGCTTCTCAGCCTTGGCTCTGCATTGGAAACAACTGGAAAATTGTATGCAGATTAAGTGGGATGATTAAAATTTCCTAGCGTGTGGTAGATGAGGGTCACATTCTTCTTTCTGCCTAAACGGTGAGACTAACCCTTACCTTTCTCTCCTCTCCTGGACCAAAAAGGGATCCTGTCTGTGACAGGGTTTTGTGAAATGCAAAGCTTTATTCAAATGTAAATTATAACCTTTACCTTTAATTTCATGAGAAGTCAAAGATCTTTTTATTTTTAATGTTCTACTATGAAAAACATCAAACTATATAAAAGCGAAGAGAATAATATAAGACCTTGTCATGGAACCAACACTCATGGCCAGTCTTATTTATACTCACCCACTACTTCCTCACTGGATTATTTTATCATATAATTCATAAATATTTCAGCATGTATCTCTAGAAGATAATCTATTTTTAAAAACCACAATACTCTTATCATACTTAAAAAAGTATCAATAATTCCTATATATCAAATATCCAGCCAGTATTCACATATCCCCACTGTCTGGCTTTTTAAGTTCATTTCTTCAAATTAGGGTCCACATAAAGCCCAGTCCCTTCAAATGATATGTCTCTTTAATCTCTTTTGATGTAGATTCTGCCTCCATCTCATTTTCCCCGTGTAATTCATTTATTGAATAAGCCCAATCATTTGTAAAGTTTCCTTTAGTCTAGATTTTACTCACTGCATCCCTCTGTGTTTTTTAAAAGAAAGCTTATTTTTTTTAGAGGTTTTAGAGTTACAGAAAAAATTGTGGAGATAGTAGAGTTCCCGTGTAGGTCGCTGTCTCCCATGCTAACATTTCACATTAGTATGGAGTATCTGTTGCAGAAATGCACTAATATTGACATTATTAACCAAAGTCTATGCCTTGCTCAGGTTTCCTTAGCTTTTATCTAGTGCCCGTCATCCCAGATCTGACTGAGGACCCACATCACAGTTGCCATCATGAATCCTTCAGGCCCTTTTTGTGACAGTTCTCAGACTTCATGTTTGATGACATACAATTTTGAGGCATGCTGGTCAGACATCTTGCAGAGTATCCCTCCACTGAGATTTGTTTTATGTTTTTCTCATGATTCGACCAGGGTTATGTCATTCTGGGAGGAAGACAACTAACATAAAGTACCATATTCATCACATCCTCTCAAGGGTACATTCTGTCAACATGATTTACACTGTTGATGCTGACTTTAACCACCTGCTGAGGTAATGTTTGTTGAGTTTCTCTGGTTAATAAACTGCTCCCCCACCTGACTTTCCTCCTGTCCTCTTTGGAAGGAAATCGCTATTCACAACACAGGCAGGTATGCTCTACTTCTTGGAGGGCAGAGTATCTATGTAAGTTATTTCCAATTCTGCATGGGAGATGAAAGGGTTCTTTAGCTACCCGGCTCACTAGCTTGCAAAGAAGGACATGAGAACTCTGTCAGCGTGGTTTTATTCCCTGTAAGACAAACAGGCAGAGTGGCTATCTCGAAAGAGAGAGAGCAGCAGAGGCAGCAAGGGGGGGTGCTGCTTATATAGGAATTTAGGGCCTTGGTGAGCAGGACGGTGGCCTCGGGACTTCTGAGACAGAAACTGTTGCAGACGATAGGGAACTTAGAAACTGCTGTAGGCGATGGGGGGACTTTGCTACCCCCAGATGCAGCAGCTGTAAGTGATAAGGAGCTGCTGCGCCCGGAGGCAGTTCAAGGTTGTGTGTTAAAGGGAACCTAACAGGAGATCTGTCTTTTCTCCCTCATTTATTTTTTCATTATCTTTATTAGTATGGCCCATAGACATTTATCTTGCACTTTGTATCATAATCCAGTGCTGTCTTATTGTGTCGCTCAGATTGTTTTGGTTCTGGCCATTAGGAACTTTCAGGTGGCTCGTGTCCCTGCTGCTTTGACTACTCCCATCAAAATGGGCTTTTTTTCTTTTCACTAAGAAACAAACAAAAAATTCTGGCACCACAAGACGCTCCATTGCCATTAGGATACACTGCCATGCATTGTGAGTATTTCTCACGCTGGTGCTTAGATCAGCCCTGGCTCCAAGGGGTCTTGGTTCCTTTATTAGAAAATGGCCTGATCCAGATCTGGGCACCGGGGCACTTGTCACCACGGGGGTACCATGGCTTCTAGGCCCTCTCAGCGGGCAGAGCAAGGGGTGCATGTGCACACAGACCCTTGTAGTATGTACACACCTACACATAATTCTGTAAGTGACCACTATCCAACTTAAGCTACACACAAACTCATACTGATGTTGCCAACTCTAATCCACGACCACGTGGATCATTCTAGCTTCTTCCTAACATTTAAAAAAGATGTTCTTTTATATTTCTTATAATATGGTAGTTATATCCAGGTTCAAAATCAGTCTTTTGGAGAGGATTCTTCATAGGAGGTGGTGTGTTCTTCTATCACAAGGTGCACACTACCTGGTTTTCTTTTAGGGATGTTAGCAGCCATTGGTGATCATTCCCTAAGATCTATTAATTTTTTGAAGTTAAAAAAAAAGGTAAAATTTTTATTGGCTTTTTTTTTTTTTTGACTAACTGGAATACTCCACATAAAGAGAAACATCCCTCATCAACTATTTGGTAGCCCTGAAGGTGGAGCCCATATAAAAAAGACAGAATAAAAGCTTGTTTCCTCATTTTTAAAGTGAATTTGTTCCCTACCATCCTGAGGCTGACTACTGAGTCCTTCTGGGTTCTGAACTTGGAGTACCTCATGGGGCACATGGCATTTCCCAGCCGTCTTCCTCTAGCCTCGAGTCCTGGGCAGTCTGTATCAGGACAGTGGAAGATGGAAAGAGGTGTTAGAGGCTGGGCTCTACTGACAGAGGCAGAGAGCAGCTTGGAAAGGGATGGTGGGGCTAAGGGATCTTGAGGGCTTCCACATTCTTTCATCCTGAAAAGGCTCTGGTCTGTTCCTCTTCTTATAGAGTTTTTTGGGTCACCTTAGAAATAGCTGAACCCATCTTTAAAAGCTTCCTCAAGCAGTCAGGAAAGGAAAACAGCCTCAAGCCCTGGAAAGGGCACGTTTGGCCCCAGATCTGTCAAGGAAACTGTGGGGAAAATTGAAGTTCCTATGGCCAGGATCCTCACCCGACCCTAAACTACTTGATGTAACTGGCCTGCTGCTGGGCGCCTGCTCCCACACCGGCAGGCAATAAGCTATTATTGACTGAGTCACTCTATAAAGAGCTCTGCCCAGTGCTCTGCATGGAGGCAGAGACAGAGGAGGATTACAGGCTTGCAGACTGCTGGGTGCCGGCGAGTTTAGTGCTCGACCCACTGCTGGGGGAATAAAGCCGGGTACAAACCCTTTTACCCCAAGAACATTCAGTTGTCATTCCTCGGTCTCACCAAGCCCATAGTGAATGCTGCTCCCCCGCTCAGCCCTGGGTTAGCCTCCTGCCCCGGCTACGGGGGCATGCTGGCTGTTCCGCCAGCGGGGCTTCATAGACCGAGGGTCTGAGCGTGTGAGGGTGAAGTCCAGACAACCTCAGGCACTTCTTCCACCTCTGACCCTTCCTCACTCTCTTTCCTGGGCCCACAGGAAACATAGCTCTTTCCTCATCAACCCTCCCCGGAAAATCCCATCGTCTGTCCACTGCCCACCGCCAACCCCAATTCCTGACCAGCGCTCCACTGAAGCACTCATCACCACCTGAAAGGAGGGCTGTCATCCACCGGGCCAGAAACTCTGCCCTCATCCCAGCAGGACCCTCCCCGCAGGCGGACGTCCGCACCACTCCACGCTCAGGACACCGTCCCCACGGCCAGGGCAGGCCGCGCCCCGCCCTTCCCACCTAGCCCCGCCCTTCCCACCTAGCCCCGCCCACACCAGGCCCGAGGGCGCAGGCGCCGCGAGCCCAGCACGACCCACCCACGCCGGCTGCCCCGCGGCAGGAGAGGCCGGCCGGCGCCGGATGTGACGTCACGCCGCTTGCCCGCTGCCCGGCCCGACCAGGCGTTTCCGGCCACCAGGGCCAGGGGCGCCCACGCGCCCTCGCGGCGGCGGAGGGGAGGGTGTCGGCCATGGCCGGGGTCCGCAGGCTGCAGCTGGCGGAGGCCCTGGCGCTGGGGCCCGGCTGGCGCCACGCGTGCCACGCGCTGCTCTACGCGCCGGACCCGGGGCAGCTCTTCGGCCGCATCCCGCTGCGCTACGCGGTGCTGGTGAGGAGGGGACGGCCGCCCGCGACCCCCGGCCCTCCCCGGCCCCCTTCCCGGCGCCCCTCGCAGCCCCGCCTCCCTCTCCCACAGATGCAGATGCGCTTCGACGGGCGCCTGGGCTTCCCTGGCGGCTTCGTGACCGTGCAGGACGGCAGCCTGGAGGATGGGCTGAACCGCGAGCTGCGCGAGGAGCTGGGCGAGGCCGTTGCCGCCTTGCGCGTAGGGCGCGCGGACTACCGCAGCTCGCTCACCGGGCCCGAGCCGCACGTCGTCGCCCACTTTTATGCTAAGCGCCTGACGCTGGAGCAGCTGGTTGCGGTGGAGAAGGGAGCACCGCACGCCAAAGACCATGGGCTGGAGGTGGGGCCAGCCGGGAACCCCGCCCCGGCGCCCGCTCTGCCCCCAAAGCCTCCCCGCTAGGTTCCCGGTGGCGTTGGGATCTCGGTCTTCCTTTCATCCGGATCACTAACTACAGCCAGCCTGGAATGCCGGCGATCTGCCAGGTTCCCTCCCGGCTCCGCCTGGGCTGGCCTCTGGGCCTGTCTTTCTAGAACACACCCAACCAAATCTCTCTCCTGCTGATAATGTCCAGGCATCACAGCCTTGGCCCCTTGTTTTCTTGAGGAGTTGTGTCTGGATGCATGGAAACCTTGACACATAGGCTAGGGGAATGGGGGACAGATTGTGTAGGGAGCTGACTTTGAAACTTCGGCACCAGAGTCATCTGAGAGGTGGTTTATTTAGACAGTGGTTACTGTCCCCGCTTTGAGAATTGCTGGTTCAGGAGAGGAGGGAGGGAAGGACCGACAGTACGAATTTTTCTAAAGCTCCCGAATGGTACTGATATGGCTGGCTTGGGTACCACATTTTGCAAACTTTTTAAAGCCAAGCATGCATCCTGGAGACAGGAGCTACTAAAGGTTTAGTGATATAGGAAGGGTTAGTATTTATGGCACTGGATAGCAGGACTTGGATCATTTATCTAGAGAGCTGGGGCCACTAGGCTCCACTGAGGTGTGCGGGTGCTCAGGCCTGATTTCTGCAGGGCCGATAAGGTGAAAGATTTCTGATCTAGAAAAGTCTGACTGGGATGAGCTACTTGGATTCTCAGTGTCTTCCTGTCTCCTTCCTCTCGCAGGTACTGGGCCTGGTGCGGGTGCCCCTGTATACCCTGCGGGATGGTGTGGGAGGCCTGCCCGCCTTCTTGGAGAATTCCTTTATTGGAGCCGCACGGGAGCAGCTGCTGGAAGCCCTCCAGGATTTGGGACTGATGGACTCCGGCTCTGTTGCACGCTTTACTCAGTGCTTCACTAGACGCAGCCTTCCACAGACCCAAGGAACCTGAGATCAGGACCTTGGTAATACAAAAGGAGGGAGAGGAAAGGGATGTTTTCTCTTATGGGCCTGGGCCTGATAAATGATGATAAATTAAAAGAAATATGTGCAATATGTTCTGAGCCCTCCAGCAAATCATGGCATCAGGGGCAAAAATATGTAGTTCATCCCAGGGTCCCTGGCAATTCTCAGAGCCTGCCGTGTCCTTGTCACTTGCACGCACAGCTTGCAGCCCCCCAGACGTGTGAAGATACAATCTGTGCCCACATACAAGCTGGCATCCCTGCCATGTCCATTTTAATCAGGAAGTGGCGATAGTGGGGCCAGCATGTCAGCATGCCCGTCTCATTACTAGAGAGGAGCCTCTGAAGCAGGGGAGGGTGTCTTTCCATGCTCTTCCCACATGTTCCATGTGGGAATGTGGCTGATCTCCAGGGTCTAGACCAGCTCTCACTTCTTGGGTAGGACAGTGAAGCAGAAGATACTTTTCCCCATCAAAAGTGGTCACATCCTCGCCCTTGGGATTGGCTAAAGCATTATCCCCCTGAGGGTGGCCTAACCAACCCCCTTAACTCCTCTGACATGGCAGAAGAGGCGTAGGAATGGCATAGTCTCCTTGGACTCGAGGCTTCTGGGTCCTGATGTATCTCCAAAGCCTTCATCTTTGGGACCCCTTAGACTCTGGGGACATCAGAAGGGAACTGACCCAGCCCTGGTCTAGCCCTTCCCTGACAAAAAGAGTCTCCTAGTAAAGAAGGGCTTACAGCTGGGCCCTTCAGTTCTTTCAACAGATAATCTCTTGGAGGTATTGGATATCTAGGGGCGAGAGAGCCATAGGCCTTGTTCTCCATGGGGTTGGGAAGCTTTTTCTTAAAGGGCCAAATGGTACGTATTTTAGGCTTTGTGGACCACGTGGTCCATGTAGCAACTGCTCGACTCTGCTGTGTTAGAAGCAGCAGTGGACAATACATAAGGCAATGGATATGGCTGTGTTCCAATAAAACTTTATCCAAAAAAGGAGGTGGGAGGTGGCTGGCCTGTGGGCATTCGTTTGCCAGTCCCTGCTCTGGAGAGGAGATAAGTAATAATTTTAATTATGATGCCTATTGTTTTATTTTTATCAGTGTTAAGGAAGTAAAGGTCCCACCTTGATGTTCTTTGCTTTCAGTCAGAGCGGCCTGGAAGGACCCACTCGGGAGCGTTAAGCTGAAGGACGAGGAGGAAGCAGTCGGGAGGCGTGAGGGAAGAGGTCTGGGTGTTCCGAGACTCGCATGTGTTGAGGCCTGGAGGGAGAGACTTGGCAAATTATCCCAAAACAAGGGTAGGGGTATTTGACAACATTTCTAATTTGGGAGGCACAGTGATAAGCAAAGAATCTGTAGCCATCTTTAATTTACCAGAGCACAGTCTAGAAATGGGAAAAAGCCAGTGTAATTAGACTATAGTAAGCAAGGGAAGATGCAGCGGGGGTGGCAGGCAGGGGCCAGGTGGGGCCGAGCCCAACGGGCATGGCCAGGGCCCAGTGTGCGGAGTGTGGATGGCAGGCTAGGAGAGGATGCGGGGGACCGGAAGCTGCTGTGGCTGCTGGCCTGGGAGATGGTGTGGCCTGGCCAGGGCTGCAGTGGGGATGCAGAGGAGTGAATGCACTTGAGAGAGGGTGGCGGCCTCACCGGCAGGCCCTCTGATGGGAGCGTTGCAGGTGGGATGAGGGAAAGAGGATTCTATGGTGCCTCTCTGGTTTGGGTCTTAAGTTATGCAAGTTGTGGGTGAAAGGAAACCCTGGATGGGGGACTAGCTTTTGCAAGGAATGGACTCAAGGTCACTTGGGCATCTTTACACAAATTGGTGAGTCATCAGCATAAAGATGGTACAGCGATTTGTGGACTGGATGAAGTCCTCCAGGGAGAAAAGAGGACGGACCCTAAGGATGCACAGCCCTGAGCTTATAGGGATGGGTAGGGCATGTTTAGGAGGCCCAGGATTGAAGTGGAAGCTGCTCTGAGGAAGTGAGCCGTGCTGAGGGTTTCAGTAGAAGGAAGGCAGAATTCTGTTGGACTCTGTAGCCTGAGGCTTTTTGGTGGGATTAATTTCAGGAAGGTGTGGGGGTGGAAGGCATGCTAGAGCTGTTGAGTGAATGGGTAGTGGTGGGGAGGATGGGGTGAGAAGTGGGTCCTGACAGGGTGAGGAGACGGGTAACTGGAGAACGCTGTGGGGTTGGGGAACGTTACATTGCAGTAGAGCATGTGTGTTGATGAGAACAGTCAAGGCAGAGAGTGGTGAGGTGGAGAGGGGTTACTGAGGGCACACAGTCCATGAACAGGGCTGGACCTCCGAGAGGGCAAGGGCCGGTCTTGCAGCATCCTAGGGCCCAGTAAAGAACGGGAGAGGTGTAGAGAAAGGCTGCATTCATGGGACGGTGGAGTCTGGACCTCCTCTTGGTGAAGTAAAGTGAGACCATCAGCTGGAGGGAGGTGAAGGATGTTCTCAGAGCTGTGTAGTAGTCATTCACGTCGCCTGGAAAAGCGAGGTGAGTAGAGAAGCAGTGGCAGGGCCGGGTTGAGCTGTGAGATGTCAGTTTAGAGCAGGAATCTAAGTGCTCAGACGTGTGGGGTGTGGCGTGCACCACGTGTTGGTGTCCCTCGCTGCTTGGTGAAGGCACTTCCCGCAGAACTGGGGTTTAGCACAAGAAAGGGAGAGAGGCAGGCGGCCAAGGTCACATGCACAGGAGTTTTAATGGCTTAGATTTCAGCTTTGATCTGGACGCGGGAAGTGAAGGCAGAAGTGACTGCAGAGGGATAGCAAATCGGAGGTCCTGATGAGATGGGACCCCAACTTGGGGTGTGGTGGGAGGTGGATTTGAGCTGGGGTTGGGCAGGTGTTGCACTGAGAGGTGGAGTCATCGCAGGGAAAGTCAAGGGCCACGTGCTGGAGCAAGACACCGACACTGGAGAAGGTGTGAACTAGGAGCAGTGGCCAAAAGACTAGTGCCTGCTGCCAGGAGGGGAGCGGGCAAGACGGGAGAGGGGCACCTCCAGGGAGAGGGCCCTTTGAAGAGGGAGGGCCGAGCTGTGTCTGGATGGGCAGTGGAGAGCCATGTGGCAGTTCCTGAAAGGGGCAGAGGGGGCAGCTGTAGAGCCCAGGGAGGTTTACAGCCCTGTCGTTCCTCTTACCCTGGCCCTGGTCCTTTTGTATCTCAGGGCAGGCGGACTGGAGGGGTTGGACATGCAGGCTCCCCCAGGGAGCAGCTTCACCTGCAGCTTATGCCCTGCCCGCATCTGTCGGCGAGGAGGCGAGGGAGCTCAGCAACCCCACGGCGCCCGTGCCTTAGTGCCCGCAGTGCCCGGGCCCCCTCCCCCGTCCGTACACTCCTCAGCTCTGGGTCTGACTCCACACCAGAGCGCCGGCCACGCGTCTCAGGTCCTGGCCGTCAGTGGTCAGCTTCCTTTTTAATTTATACTACATCTTATTTTAGGTCTCTGAGGTGGCAAGGCCATAACACCCCACACAGCCTCCCCGTCAGCAGGTCACGGCTCACTGAGCCATCCTGAAGTGCACGCCCACGTCACTCACCGTGTCTCTCCAGCCCTTAGGCAGGGGGCTGTGACGCAAGCTCAGCCTCTGGCTAACCGCCCCCTTCACCATTACCGTCCTGCTGCCTGGCAAGGAAACCTGGGTGCGGGTGCCCAAGGCCTTGTTAAGCCGGTCATTGGATAGAATACGGGAGGCTCCCCCCGCACCCAGTGACCACTGTGGTGACCTCCTGCCAGCGCCTGACCGGCTTTTCCTCACCTGAAGCCCTGGGCATGTGGCTCCTGCGTGAGGGCTGCAGGCCCGTCCACCCGTCCTCGGAAGCCAGTGCTGTCCATGTTCTCCACCTGCTTGCGGGTGCCTTTTCTTATTTGGCTGGTGGGTGGCTGGAGCCATCGCCCCACCCCGCACACACTCCTGCCTCGCTCAGCAGAGCTGGCTAGATGTGCGCCTGCTCAGTCCGGTGCTCTCTGTGTGAGTGTGCGGCCGCTATGCTGTGCACCTTGGGACCCCATGCTGTCCTGAGCCAAAGTCTGAAGGGAGTTTCTGGCCAAGCTGCTGCTTTTAGGCAGAAACATTTGAAGGAAGAGGGGCTGGTCCTTCCCAGTTCCTCGCCCCCTCAGAGACTGAGTGAAACAGGCCAGGGCAAAGGCAGGGAGGTGGAAAGGGATGTTGCCTGTGAGTCAGTTTACTGCTCAGAAAACATGCATACTATGTAGCTTTTGTGCAAACCCTCTATCCCACGTGGACAAATGAAAAAGAGAAAAAAGCAAAACAGGAAAAAACATTTACCTGTGATGAAATGAGTGGCATCAGAATTTGAGCCAGACTAGCTGGTATCAGCCCTCAGCCCACCTCAGGCAGAGGAGTAGAAGGGATTATGTTTAGAACTCTGTCAACCCTGAGTGTCCGGGACTGGGCCATGGGCACAGCAGAGGAAAAAGAAACTACGGACTGGAGGCCACAGAAAATGCCCCAAAGAGAAACCATGTGACCGCACCTTCGGCCCCCACCTTGTATCTGACTCGGCTCCAGGTGGTGAGGACAGCCTGGCAGAGGCCAGGAGGGCAGGGATGAGCACCCTGCACGGGATGGGCAGTTCACCCGGCAGATTGGACGGCGTGTGTCCAGCCTTTCCGGCAAAGCGCTGGCACAGGGACGTGAGCCCAGGTGCCGCTCCCTCCCCCATGGTGGTCACTCTCCACAGGGATTCCCAGGATACCACTCCTTCTGCGAAGGGAGAAGACCCAGGGCAAGGTTTTCAATGACCATAAAGACCCCTTGGGAGCCCCAGGGAGGACGGCTGTCACACACAGCTCCAGCCCCTGCCTTCTTCAGGCCACAGAAGACAGATTCACAATCTGCTGTCCGGGGCTAACTGCAAGGTGGCGAGTTAGGCGACGGCCAGGTAAATGGAGGGGCAAGCAGGTGAGTGACCCCGTTCTTGTCTGAGGGCAAAAGAGTGGAAGAAATGCCTCTCATTAAACAGGAAATGATAACGTGTGGGCTGCAAAAAAAAAGTGAACAGTGGATGTAAATGACAGTGTGGGTAAAATTGTAATATTTCCAGAATATCTCGCCTGGCTTTAGTTCATCTGCATATCAATAGGCGCTCAGAGGTGGAGAGAAGTATGGCTTTAGTGCATTTGCATCACTCCTCAGGGGTGGAGAGAAGTTCATCTCTGTATCAGTAGGTAATTGCCTGGGCAAGGAGGGCTTATCTGTACCTGAGAGAGGGGAGGGCTAGTTTTGCTGCTGCTGGAGAAAAGACAGATGTCCTCGGACTGCAGTTTGTGAACAATAAATGGATTCCAAACTTTATTTCTCCCTTTGACTGATTTCGGTTTTTAGAGGTATTTTGCCTCGGGATTTCCTCTCCCCGGACTTACAGACAGAAAGTGTGGTCTGGAAGACTTGTTCCAATGAACAGAAGCAGTATGTGTCCAGGGACTTCCAGACAAGTGTGGATGCGGGAAGAGAGGAAAAATAAGCTGGCTGCACCACGGAAGGTTTTGAAGCTCGATCAACCTGCAGTGACACAGAGCAGCTCAGAGCATCACCCACACATGGGATGGAACCACTGATGTCCAAGGGCGGGCCTGAGAAAATCGTGTGGGGTGCAGAAAGTACCCGCATGTGCGTAGCGGCCTCGGTAGACACCTGGCTGTGGAGGCGACTGTGGAGGCCGGAGCACCAACGACAGGCGGCCCCCGAGTGCATCACGCCAGTCATGGGCTCCAGGTGGACCGGGCACGGGTGCGGGTGGGTCAGCAGGGCCTCAGGTGGACTGGACGGGGTGGGTCAGCGAGGCCCCAGGTGGATGGGGTGCGGGTGCCGGCGGGTCAGCGACGGGTCCTCAGCAGCGACAAGCGCACCACTCCTGGGGACGTGGATGCGGGGAGGCTGCGTGAGTGTTGGGGTGGATGGGGATCTGGACCCCCTCTTAATTTAGCTGTGCACCTAAAGCCGCTCTACAAAATAGTCTTAAATACTAACAGGTAGGACACATGTATAATGAACAATATTGCAGGAAACAAGAAAACTTACTAAACTAAAAGAAACTCCAACCTACAGGATGGCAGGACTCACTGTGTCCAGGGAAAAAAAAAAAGATAAAACTGAAAACGACAAGAGGTTTTTCATTTCAAGGACATTTGTAAAGTAGGAGACTTGCAAAAACTTCCTCTCTACCCAAACTGACATTCATGTCCAAGAGCCTCGTCATTACCCATGATCTGTGTCTGGAAAACCACACAGGGGTTCCTCAGCTGTCCACAGGATGAACCACAGTAGTCAATGGATCAATGAAGAATTTGTGTAGGAAACAAATTCAGTGCTAAGTAAGTGTGTCAAGATGGCTATAAAACACCTAAAATGCTATCAATTGGAAGAAAATATAAAATAATAATGTAATTAATATGCTATTGTCCCTAAAATCCTGGATCATTCTAGTAAAAGATAGGAAGGAGGAGAGCAGAGGAAGCATAAAAGTATCCTGACTTTACTGGGGAAAGTGTGCTCTGATTTCTTAAGTTGATAAGGATCTTAAGATAAAAACATGAAATTTTACTATTTCAGTGGACACACCAAACAGATTCTGGTTGAATATGAAAGGTTGGGCAAAAATGCTTGACAATTATGGTCAAAAAAGTAAACTGTCACAATATCAAAATTCAATATCAAAAGCATTAGGTTGAACTAAGAATGTAATTGACCACGATTATCCGTGATGACATCATCATCATGAGGTCCCAACTGTATGCAGCAAAATCTGTTGGAAATGCAGGAAGCCCATGGAGTAGCGGGGGAAACCACAAATGCTTCCTCAGACCCTGGCAGATAAAATGCCAATGTTATAAAAATAATAACGATGACAACATTTTGTCAGTGCTCAACTTTATGGCAGGTACTAATCTAAGCTCTTTTCACACTGACATACTTAGTCCTTAAACTAACCATGTGCAATAGAGATACTGTTATCTCCAGACTCCAAATTAATTCAGGTACAAAGGTCAACAAATAATTACCTTACTTTGCCTAAAAGAAAATACTGAACTCTGACTTAAAGCAGAGAACATACCTTTAAGTACCCTGGAAACATATTTCAAATTTGTCATATAATGGGTGTAACTCCGGGGGCAGGTGGGAAATCCAGGGGCAAAATACCTTTGAAACCGAAATCAGTCAAAGGGAGAAATAGAGTGGGGGAAACCGGTTTATTTCTTACAAGCAGCCATCCACTTCCACTCCCCCATGTCTCTCACCACACAGCTGCAGAAGAAGGGGCCCCACCCAACCTCTCAGGTCCAGATATGCCCTCACTGGCCCTTGTAATTACCTATTGATATGGAGATAGACTACTTCTCTCCACCCCTTGGAGACCCCTATTGATATGGAGATGCACTAAGGCCAGGCAAGAGATTCTGGAAATATTGCAATTTTACCCAAAGCCCATCCCTCCAGGAATCTCGCCTCACAATATACTAGCTCTCCATCATCTGCAATGGCCTCTGTACAATAAAACTGGAGCACTGTAACCAGACTGATAACATACAATAGCAGCAGCAATAAAATCATGATAATCCTCAAGCCAGAGGATTCAGCTAGGTTCAAAGTCCTATGCAGATTTAGTCCATAGCTCGCCCATTCCACAGGCGGTCAATAGCTGAATGGGGAGGGAGTTCAGAGCAATCATCACATGGAAGCTGCAGTCAGTGGGGGCAGGTCCAGGCCACAGGGACTGTAGAAGAAAATAACCTCAAGGATGATAAGATACGTGTTTTAATGACACCAGCATAGGCAAATCTTGTCTATCAGGTAGGATGCATGCAAGAGAGTGGTCCTGTGACAGGACAGTGACAGAAATGGATCTCTTCCTGGTCTAGTATACTAGACCTTCAGCCCCCTCCCTGTGGGAGAAACAGATGGATCAATATATAGGGCTATGGGAGCTACATGCTCTGGCCATAAAGATAAAAGTTCCCTGTAGGGTGCTCTTACCTACCAGATGTTTTGGGTACACTACCGTGATCTTTGGGGGCCACGCTGCTATTACTCCAGGCACACACAGGAAGCCATCTTCCAGGACTTTTCCCCAAGGTGCCAGAAGGGCCAGTCATCACTGGTCCATGAATCAAAATGTCCAGGGCCATGTCAACTCAACAGAGTCTCTAGGATTTAATACCGGGCTGGCAGCAGGATGTTGCTCTGCTGGCCATATCCTGTCTTCAATAACTCCTCTTTGGTTTTCACATACAGCTGTATAAGAGAGGCAGCAAGGTGTTTTAGCATATCCACAGGGCTCAAGGCTCCTTTTTGGGGCTTCTTTTCAAACAGCATAGCACTGTCCATAAATGAACTGGTCAGCCCTGTAGACTGCTGCTGTCTGACTTCAGGCCAGATTTCAACAAACCATTTTACCTCTCTATCATGCCTTCTCCAGAAGGGTTATATGGTACATGAAACTTCCACTTTATTCCTAATTGCTGTACCCATTCTTGTGACCCATACTCAGTAAAGTAGTAAAGTGGGTACCTTGATCGCTCTCAGTCACCTGTGGCTGGCCATAGGCTGCAAAGAGATGCTCTAGGCCCCTTTTGGTCATTTGCTGATCTGCATGATGTGCAGGAAAACCAACCAACAGTCCAGTAGCTGTGTCCACACAAGTCATGGCTTATCAATATCCTTCTGCTATATGGGCAGAGGCCCAATATAGACGATCTGCCACCAAACGAGGGGTATTGGCCCCTTTACTATTGTTTCACGTTGCTGCAGGACTTGGTGTAAGTCCCTCTTAGAGCACACAAGACACTCATTCTGGGAACTGCTTACTTCTTCAAAGGTCACTGGCAAGCCCCACCGACGGGCTACAGCCCAAATTGTCTTTTGCAACAAAAGCTGATATAACCACTGGTCTACATCAGAGACAGGCTTTCCTTCTATCCAGGGCACCTGGGCCAATGTGTCTGCTTCATCATTCCCTGGGGATGCCAAAGGCCAATGGCCAATCTCATGATATATGGTAACTGTCTTAGTCTGACCAGAGGCCCATAGGTCTTGCCACAACGGGGATGGTGACCAACCATCCAGTTGGCATGATACCATGCCAGTAGCCACAGGGTAAAGCCCTGATAGACGGCCCAGCTGTTGGTGCAGACAACTATAGGGGAGGGCTCCCAGGTGTCCATATTATAGATGATATTTTTCATGCCCAGCTCTAATAACACCTGCTGGAGCTCTGCTTACATTTTCCAAGTAGTGGGTAGGTATGGTAAATCACCCTGATTAGGCCAAACTTCCCTGATGGCTGCTGTCAACCAATCCAGAAGCACTTAATTTGCTGAGGTGTGATGGGCACTTTGCAACCACTGCTGGCTGGAAGGGTGAGTCATCAGGGAAGCCACTCTATCCATTTCAGAACCTGACATAAGAATATTTTCAAACCCCATATCCCAGAGAAGCAAAACCATGTAAGCAGAGGTTCTGGTGGCTTCTGCCCAAACTGGATGCTCATGTCCACCAGCTCATCCTGGGTATAGGGGTGGAGCATTGAGTGCTCCACAACCTGGGGAGGGGGTGGCTTCTCCCACTGAGGAGCCCTTGCTTGTTGCAGTTTTATTTTCTTAATTACAACCAGGCAGGCCTTTAATGCAGGAGAGGCTGGTGCCTCGGGAAGTGGCCTCAAGAACAGATTGGCCCTCGGCCCCACCTCCTCATCCACTCCCAACACCTCTACCACCTCTGGGACTGAAGACACCACTCTTTCCTCTCCCTCCCCCACAACCTCCTGCAACACGGATTCTCCAGCTTCCTCCTCCCTGACTGCTAAAGGATTTTCCAGGAGCATTACCTGTCTTCTCAATAACTGTCTCTGTTTCTTAAGGGTATCCCATAGGTCATCACCAGCTCCTCCAAGTGACACTGAAGTGTGTCTCTCTCCTCAAGAACCCTTTCCACCATCTCAAGGAACAGACATCCCACAATCTTGCCTGCTACAGAGCCATTCAGGGCCTCGAAGCAGTCTTCTATCTCATGTAGGGCTAATTCCAAAGCTTCTGGTGTCTCCACCCTTCCCCAATTCTAGAAAAGGCCCCACTCTTCTAGGAGGTGCTTTACCTTGGACCAATTCCCCTCTAAGGTCTCCAAAATTGTTAACCCTACAGATAGGGGCTCCTTGGTGAAGCTGTACCCTCCACCACTGTAGCCGCTGGGGTCTCCCCACCATCTGTAGGGGCAGCCGGTCCAAGGGTCACATCCAGGGACACAGATTTCACTTTCAGAGATACTGCTGACTATGCCAGATGTAACTCTGGGGGGAAAATATTTTCCTAGCCCAGGGCAAAATACCTTTGAAACCAAAATCAGTCAAAGGGAGAAATAAAGTGTGAGAAACTTGTTCCTTTCGTAAAAGCAGTTGCCCACTTTTTTTTTCCATATAATATACAATTACATGAGCAACATTGTGGTTAACAGATTTCCCACATTATCAAGTCCCCACCACATACCCCATTACAGTCACTGTCCTTCAGAGTAGTAAGATGCTGTAGAATCACTACTTATCTTCTCTGTGTTATACTCCCTTCCCCGTATCTCCACCCTACATTATACGTGCTAATCGTAAGGAGCCTTTTCCACCCTTATATCACCCTTCCCACCCATCGTCCCCAATCCCTTTCCCTTTGGTAAAAGTTAGTCCATTCTTGGGTTCTGTGAGTCTGCTGCTGTTTTGTTCCTTCAGTTTTTTTCTTTGTTCTTATATGCCACAGATGAGTGAAATCATTTGATACTTTTCTTTCTCTGCCTGGCTTATTTCATTGAGCATAATACCCTCTAGGTCCATCCATGTTGTTGCAAATGGTAGGATTTGATTTCTTCTTATGGCTGAATACTATTCCATTGTGTATATATACCACCTCTTCTTTATCCATTCATATACTGATGAACACTTAGGTTGCTTCCATTTCTTGGCTATTGTAAACAGTGCTGAGATAAACATGGGGTGCATCTGTCTTTTTCAAACTGGGATCCTGCATTCTTAGGGTAAATTCCTAGGAGTGGAATTCCTGGGTCAAATGGTATTTCTATTTTGAGTTTTTTGAGGAACCTCCATACTGATTTCCACAATGGTTGAACTAGTTTACATTCCCATGAGCAGTGTAGGAGGGTTCCCCTTTCTCCACATCCTCCCCAACATTTGTTGTTGTTTGTCTTTTGGATGGTGGCCATCCTTACTGGTGTGAGGTGATATCTCATTGTGGTTTTAATTTGCATTTCTCTGATGACTAGTGATGTGGAGCATCTTTTCATGCATTTGTTGGCCATCTGAATTTCTTCTTTGGAGAACTGTCTCTTCATATCCTCTGCCCATTTTTTAATTGACTTATTTTCTTTTTGTCTGCTGAGGTATGTGAGTTCTTTATATAATTTGGATGTCAATCCCTTATCAGATATGTCATTAATGAATATATTCTCCCATACTGTAGGATGTCTTTTTGTTCTACTGATGGTGTCCTTTGCTGTGTAGAAGCTTTTTAGTTTGATATAGTCCCACTTGTTCATTTTTACTTTTGTTTCCCTTGGCCAGGGAGGTATGTCCATGAAGATGTTGCTCATGTTTATGTCAAAGTGATTTTTGCCTATGTTTTTTTCTAAGAGTTTTATGGTTTCATGACTTACATTCAGGTCTTTGATCCATTTTGAGTTCACTTTTGTGTATGGGATAGACAATGATGCAGTTCTATTCTCTTACATGTAGCTGTCCGGTATTGCCAACACCAGGTGTTGAAGAGGCTGACATTTCCCTATTCTATATCCATGGCTCCTTTGTCGTATATTAATTGATTATGTATGCTTGGGTTTATATCTGGGCTCTCTAGTTTGTTCCATTTATCTATGGGTCTGTTATTGCGCCAGTACCAAATTTTCTTGAGTACTGTGGCTTTGTAGTAGAGGTTTAAGTCAGGGAGTGTAATTCCCCCTGCTTTATTCTTCCTTCTCAGGATTGCTTTGGCTATTTGGGGTCTTTTGTGGTTCCATATGAATTTTAGAACTATTTTCTCTAGTTTGTTGAAGAATGCTATTGGTATTTTGATAGGGAATGCTTTGAGTCTGTAGATTGCTTTAGCCAGAATGGCCATTTTGACAATATTAATTCTTCCTATCCCTGAGCACAAGATGTGTTTCCATTTTTTGGTTTCTTCTTTAATTTTTCTCGTGAGCGTCTTGTAGTTTTCAGAGTATAAGTCTTTCACTTCCTTGGTTAGGTTAATCCCAAGGTATTTTATTTTTTTTGACGCAGTTGTGAATGAAATTGTTTTCCTGATTTCTCTTTCTGCTAGTTCATCATCAGTGTATAGAAATACAACCGATTTCTGTGTATTAATTTTGTATCCCACAACTTTGCTGAATTCATATATGAGAACTAGTAGCTTTAGAGTGGATTTGTAGGTTATTTTATGAATAATATCATGTCTTCTGCAAACAGAAACAGTTTGACTTCTTCCTTGCCAATCTGGATGACTTTTATTTCTTTGTGTTGTCTGATTGCTGTGGCTAGGACCTCCAGTACTATGTTGAATAAAAGTGGGGAGAGTGGGCATCCTTGTCTTGTTCCTGATCTTAATGGAAAAGCTTTCAGCTTCTTGCTGTTAAGTGTAATGTTGGCTATGGGTTTGTCATATATAGCCTTTATTATGTTGAGGTACTTGCCCTCTATACCCATTTTGTTGAGAGTTTTTATCATGAATGGATGTTGAGTTTTGTCAAATGCTTTTTCAGCATCTATGGAGATGATCGTGTGGTTTTTGCCCTTCTTTTTGTTGATGTTGTGGATGACGTTGATGGATTCTCGAATGTTGTATCATCCTTGCATTCCTGTGATGAATCCCACTTGATCATGATGGATGATCTGTTTGATGTATTTTTGATTTGGTTTGCTAATATTTTGTTGAGTATTTTTGCATCTATGTTCATCAGGGATATTGGCCTGTAATTTTCTTTTTTTGTGGTGGCTTTGCCTGGTTTTGGTATTAGAATGATGTTGGCTTCGTAGAATGAGTTTGCATATATTCCCTCCTCTTCTACTTTTTGGAAAACTTTAAGGAGGATGGGTATTAGGTCTTCACTAAAAATGTTTGATAATATTCAGCAGTGAAACCATCTGGTCCAGGAGTTTTGTTCTTAGGTAGTTTTTTGATTACCAATTTATTTTCTTTGCTGGTAGTTGGTGTATTCAGATTTTCGGTTTCTTCCTGGGTCAGCCTTGGAAGGTTGCATTTTTCTAGAAAGTTGTCCATTTCTTCTAGGTTATCCAGTTGTTAGGATATAGATTTTCATAGTATTCTCTCACAATTCTTTGTATTTCTGTGGTGTAGGTAGTGATTTTCCTTTCTCATTTCTGATTCTGTTTCGGTGTGTAGACTCTCTTCTGTTCTTGATAAGTCTGGCTTGGAGTTTATCTATTTTGTTTATTTTCTCAAAGACCCAGATCCGGCTTTCATTGTTTCTTTCTATTGTTTTATTTTTCTCAATTTTATTTATTTCTGCTCTAATCTTTATTATGTCTCTCCTACTATGGACTTTGGGCCTCATTTGTTCTTCCTTTTCTAGTTTCATTAATTGTGAGTTTAGACTGTTCATTTGGGATTGTTCTTCTTTTCTGAGGTAGGCCTGTATTGTAATAGATTTCCCTCTTAGCATGGCCTTCGCTGTGCCCCAGAGATTTTGCGGTGTTGCATTGTTGTCATTTGTCCCCAAATATTGCTTGATCTCTGTTTTTTTTGGTCATTGATCCATTGATTATTTAGGAGCGTGTTATTAAGCCTCCATGTGTTTGTGGGCTTTTTCATTTTCTTTGTGTAATTTATTTCTAGTATCATACCTTTGTGATCTGAGATGCTGGTACAATTTCAATCTTTTTGAATTTACTGAGTTTCTTTTTGTAGCCTAGTATATGATCTATTCTTTAAAATGTTCCATGTGCACTTGAGAAGAATGTGTATCCTGTTGTTTTTGGATGGAGTGTTCTGTAGATGTCTGTTAGGTCCATCTTTTCTAATACACTGTTGAGTGCCTCTGTGTGTACTTATTTTCTGTCTGGTTGATCTGTCCTTTGGAGTGAGTGGTGTGTTGAAGTCTCCTAAAATGAATGCATTACATTCTATTTCCACCTTTAATTCTGTTAGTAGTTGTTTCACATATGTAGGTGCTCCTGTATTTGGTGCATAGATATTTATAATAGTTATATCCTCTTGTTGGATGGAAATTTTATCATTATGTAATGTCCTTCTTTGTCTCTTGTGACTTTCTTTGTTTTGAAGTCTATTTTGTCTACTACAAATACAGCATCTCCTGCTTTTTTTCCCCCTATTAGTTGTATGAAATATCCTTTTTCATCCCTGTGCTTTTAGTCTGTATATGTCTTTGGGTTTGCAGTGAGTCTCTTGTAGGCAGCATATAGATGGGTCTTTTTTTTTTCTTTTTAATCAATTCTGTGACTCTATGTCTTTTGATTGACATACTCACACCACTTACATTAAGATGACTATCAATAGGTATGTACTTATTGCCATTGAAGGCTTTAGATTCGTGGTTACCAAAGGTTGTAGGGTAATTACCTTACTATCTAACAGTAAAATTTAACTCACTTCTTATGCTATTACAAACACTACCTAAATGTTTTTTTTCCTCCTTTTTCTTTTTCTTCCTCCTCCATTCTTTGTATTTTATGAATCATATTCTGTATTCTTTGTCTATCCCCTGGGTGACATCTATTTAGCCTTAGGAATACTTCCATCTATAGGAGTCCCTCAAAAATGCACTGTAGAGGTGGTTTTTGGGAGGTAAATTCTCTCAGCTTTTGCTTATCTGAGAATTGTTTAATCCCTCCTTCAAATTTAAATGATAACCTTGCTGGGTAGAGTATTCTTGGTTCTAGGTCCTTCTGCTTCATTGCATTAAATATATTATGCCACTCCCTTCTGGCCTTTAAGGTTTCTGTTGAAAAATATGATGATAGCCTGATGGGTTTTCCTTTGTATGTGATCTTATTTCTCTCTCTGGTTGCTTTCCAAAGTCTGTCTTTATCCTTGATCTTTGCCATTTTAATTACTATATGTCTTCATGTTGTCTTCCTTGGGTCCCTTGTGTTGGGAGATCTGTGCACCTCCATGTCTTGAGACACTATCTCCTTCCCCAGGTTGGGGAAGTTTTCAGCAATTACCTCTTCAATGACACTTTCTATCCCTTTTTCTCTTTCTTCTTCTGGTACCGCTATAATGCAAATATTGTTCCGTTTGGATTGTGCAAACAGTTCTTTGAATATTCTTTCATTCTTAGATATTCTTTTTTCTCTCTGTGCCTCAGCTTCTTTGTATTCCTCTTCTCTAATTTCTATTCCATTTACTGTCCTTCTACTAAATCTAATCTGCTTTTAAATTCCTTCCTTGTATTTTTGTTTCAGATATGGAATTTCTTAATGATTGAATCTCCATCTTAAATTAATTCCTGAGTTCTTAAATATTTTTCTGTACCTCCACAAGCATGTTTATGATTTTTATTTTGAGCTTTCTTTCAGGAAGATTGGTGAGTTCTGTTTCATTTAGCCCCTTTTCTGGGGTTTGTGAGATTTTGGTCTGAACCATGTTCTTTTGACCTTTCATATTTCTATGTGGTTCCCTCTAGTGCCCAGAAACTCATCTCTGGAGGTGATCAGCCCCTAGCGTGAGGTTGGTGGTCGTCGGGGAGCGGAGCTGATGCCTGGGGAGAGGAAAGATCTGTTTCCTGAATCCCGTCTGTGGTCCCTGTCTCCAGTATCACAGCCAGTGGGCCGAGCACACAGGTGTAAGCCTCTGTGCTTGGCGTCTCTAGCTGATGTAGGCGGGGCCTTCCTCTGGCTGGCCTGATGCCAGCGCAGTGACTGCTGGTTTGCGAGCCAGTGATGTTACGCCAGAAGGAAGGCTCGGCAGGCTGCATATCACAGTGGTGTTTCTTGGAGCTGAGTAGGCAGCCAGGGGGATGGAGCACCTGAGGCTCATCAAAGTTCCTGCTCTGCTGTGCAGAGCGCGCCCAGACTACCTTGTCCAGCTCTCCCTTCTGCACAGCAAGCTCCGTGCAACCCCCGCCACTTCATCAGCCCTCTCCATGCTAGGAAGCCTCTCAGACCACCTGCCTTTCCTCTGTCACAGAGCAGCTGGGTGTGGATGTCGTCCTCCACAAATGGCCGGAATGTCAGTATCTCAGGCACTCGGCCTGTCCCAGCCTCCCAGCCTCCAGAGCACCACATAGAGTAGGTTTCTGCTTGCAAAGAATATCTCCACGACTAGGTGTTCAGTAGTCCCAGGATTCCACTCCCTCCCTGCTCTGTTTCTCTTTCTCCTGCCGGTGAGCTGGGGTGGGGAAAGGGCTTGGGTCCCGCTGGATCAAGGCTTTCGTATGTTACCCTGTTACATGAGGTCTGCTCTGTTCGTGATGTCTGTATGATTCTTTCCTGTTGCTGTTTTAGGGTTAGTTCTATTAATTAACTATATTTTTGTACTATTTGTTGTTTTGGGAGGAGTTCTCTGTCTTACCGCTCATGCCGCCATCTTGAATCCCCGGTAGTTTTCTTTTCTTATAGTGTCTTTGCCTGGTTTTATTGTTTAATCCCTCCTTCAAGTCTAAATGATAATCTTACCAGGTAGAGTATTCTTGGTTCAAGGCCCTTCTGTTTCATTGCATTAAATATATCATGTCATTCCCTTCTGGCCTGTAATGTTTCTGATGAGAAGTCTGATGATAGCCTGATGGGTTTTCCTTTGTATGTGATCTGTTTTCTCTCTCTGGCTGCTTTTGATACTCTGTCCTTGTCTTTGTTCTTTGCCATTTTAATTATTATATGTCTTGGTGTTGTCCTCCTTGGGTCCCTTGTGTTGGGAGATCTGTGGACTTCCATGTTCTGAGAGACTATTTCCTTCCCCAGATTGGGGAAGTTTTCAGCCATTACCTCTTCAGTGACACTTTCTATCCTTTTTTCTCTCTCTTTTTCTTCTGGTACCCCTATAATGCAAATATTGTTCCGTTTGGATTGGTCACACAGTTCTCTTAATATTCTTTCATTCTTTGAGATCCTTTTTTCTGTGTGTCTCAGCTTCTATGTATTCCTGTTCTCTGATTTCTATTCCATTAACAATCTCTTCCACCTCATTCAGTCTGCTCTTAAATCCTTCTATTGTTTGTTTCATTTCTATTATCTTCCTTCTGAATTCATCCCTTAGCTATTGAATATTTCTCTGTAGCTCCATCAGCATGCTTATGACTTTCATTCTGAATTCTTTTTTAGGAAGATTGGTGATTTCAGTCTCACCAAGGCCTCTCTCTCGTGTTTGAGGGATTTTGTACTGAAGAAGGTTGTTCTGCCTTTTCATGGTGATGGGAGTGGTGCCAGTGAGTGGCATGTGTCAGTTGGGAGAACAGAGTCCATTCCTGCTTTCTGGTTGCCTTGCCTGTCTCTGCTGTCTGTGCCAGTTAACCACACACAGGGAGCAGCCTCTGGGTTAATCCCCTAAACTGCTGTGGGTGGGGAGCCATTCTAGATGGCCTAGGTGGTATAGGCCAGCAGCGCCTATTCTTCCACAAGAGCAAATCCCCTTTGTACCTCCCGGTCTCTGTGCCCATCTCCTCTGTCTTTTCTGGTCAACCCCGTGCAGGGAGCAGCCTCTGGGTTAATACCCTGAGCTGCTGTGGGTGGGGCGGGCCTTGGCATGGCCTAGTACATTGGCAGGGGTCACATGGGAGTGTCCGGTGTTCTGCCATGAGAACAAAGCCTTTTTGTGCCTCATGGACTCTGTGCTGGTCTCCGCTGTCTGTGCTGGTCAACTGCATGTAGGGAGCAGCCTCTGGATCTGGGCTGGTTAGCCACATGCAGGGAGAAGCCTCTGCACTAAGCTTTGTGGCTGCTGTAGGCAGGGTTGTTCCCCTGTGTTCTGCAGCAATGGTGGGTCAGCTGGTTTGCTTGCAGTGCCAGCAGAGGGGAAGGAACAGCAGGCTACCTATCACCGCTAGGGGCTTCAGAGCTGCATTGCCATCCATGGGGTTAGGGCACCTGAAGTTCCTTAAAGTTCCCAGGCTGCTGTGCTGAGTGTGCCAGGACCATTTTGTCCACCTGTTAAACTCTTGTCCCTTTAAGACTTTTTCTTATAGTCTTACATAAAAATTTTTAAAATTTTGGTATTGTTAATCTATAATTACATATGCAACATTATCATTACTAGACTCCCCACATCATCAAGTCCCCCCCACATACCCCATTACAGTCACTGTCCATCAGCGTAGTGAGATGCTATAGAATCACTACTTGTCATCTCTGAGTTGTACAGCCCTCCCCGTGCCCCCCCCATATTATGTCTGCTAATCGTAATGCCCCCTTTCCCCCCTTGTCCTTCCCTTCCCGCCCATTCTCCCCAGTCCCTTTCCCTTTGGTAACTGTTATTCCATTCTTGGGTTCTGTGAGTCTGCTGCTGTTTTGTTCCTTCAGTCTTTTTCTTTGTTCTTATGCTCCACATATGAGAGAAATCATTTGATACTTGTCTTTCTCTGCCTGGCTTATTTCACTGAGCATAATACCCTCTAGCTCCATCCATGTTGTTGCAAATGTCTGGATTTGTCTTCTTCTTATGGCTGAATAATATTCCATTGTGTATATGTACCACATCTTCTTTATCCCTTTAAGACTTTTAAAGTGCCTGCTTTTCTTTTGTCCCAGCCAGCTGGCTGTTGGAACCTGTTCACAGTCTCAATCTCAGACCTTGCTTTTCCACTCCTCCAATATCTGGTACACCATGCCATGTGTGTCTCTGCTCCCAGGGCATACCACCAGGGCTGGTTATTTAGCAGTCCTGTGCTTCCACTCCCTCCCCACTCTGATTCCCTTCCTCCTGTTGGTGAGCTGGGATTGGGGGAGTCCTTGAGTCTCGCCAGGTCACAGCTTTGTATCCTACCCTTTTCCGTGAGATGTTGGGCTTTCGCAGATGTAGCCTGGCTCATGTACTGTATCTTCCGGTCACTCTTAGGAATAGTTGTGTTCACTGTATTTTCAAAATATATATGGTTTTGGGAGGATATTTCCACCATCCTACTCACACTGCCACCTTGAGAATCTCCTCAGCAGTCGTCCACCTCTGCTCACCCGTGTCTCTCGTGACCTGGCCACAGAAAGGGGCCCCACCCAACCTCTCCGGTCCAGATATGCCCCCAATCCCCCTTGTAATTACTTATTGATATGGAGATAGACTACTCTCCGCATCTTTGAAACACCTATTGATGTGGAGATGCACTAAGGCCTGGCGAGAGATTCTGAAAATATTGCAATTTTTACCCACAGATGAAAACAAAAATCCTGGAGTAGAACTCTAGTAAAGAGCTATTAGTGTTTTATTTGAGCCCAGATTTAGGTCAGCTGCCTGGGAAACGTCCCTCTGAAGAAGAAAAATGCTCTTAGAGGAGAGCTTTCTTATGAGGTTATATATGCTTTTTATCAAAAGATATGTCATGATGTCAATGGCTACATTCAGATTAGAACATACAGAAATTGATGGCACAGGGTGTTTCCTTGATCATTACTCAGGCACAAGGTAATTTCATAAAACTATTCAGATGTAAAGCAGACATACAATCTTTTGCTTTATAGACCATAAATCAGATTTTTGTTTTAGATAACTCAAGAGTAAGGCATGAAGCACATATTCTAAGCATTCTTCTCAACATAACATTTATATTTTTCCTATGTTGTGATCTATTTTTTCATTCTAAACGAATATTAACACCTGTGTCTTATTTTGGGTACATTTTCTTAAAAAGACTCCTCCGGGAGCTTTGGTCCCCCCAGACTCAATCTAGCCTTGCCGAATGCACCACGCAGGGCCCATCTGAGGTCTCGCTTCTTCCAAAGGCAGGTCGCCACAAGCCAGGGTGTAGGTCCTTGGCTCAGAGATAACTTATCTCCACTCCTAGCTCATAGAAAATCTCTCTCAATACTTTTACAGGCACCCTGCCCTCCTAGACTGATTTTTATGTGGAGTTACAGGTATTCCATAACTCAAGAGGTGCTTCCAACTTTACACAGCTTCTGTTTTCTCCTCTACAATAAAGGAAATATTAAGGGTCTGGACACCAGTTTAGGACTTGTTAACTGAAATCAACATGGCTATTGTGTTTAAGGAAATTTTGTTCAGCATCTCACTGAGGACTATGGCTTGAGAGCTGCCCACCAGCATGTTCTGTTAAATTTCTCCAAAGCCCCTTCTTTTGGAAACATCTTAAATATTTTTTTCAACAGGGAGTAGGTGGAAGGAAGAGGTTATATCAGACAATACAACAAAGAAGTGTCCTAAAAGAACAATGAATATTCTGATGCCATCCAATTGTGAGAGGAAGAATCAATGAGGATTGCTAATTATTCCCCTAAAGGGTCCTACTATGGCCACAAGAACCAGGCTGGTTTACATTCTTTTGAGCATTCCAGGTTTTCTTTTCCTGGTCATGAGGGAGGGAGGGAGGGCTGTGAGCCCTCTGACACAGGCAAGAAGGCTGCTGGACATCTTCGCAGCACAGCAGGAGCTGACCTGAGTCACTTGGGTCTTTATAGCCTGCATAGCTCTCTGCATTGGGACCACCATGGGGAACTGTAGAATTTCATTTTACTTCACAAATTTGAGGAGAGGCTCTTAGAAACCCACAACTTGGTATTTCAATGAATTATCCTGCTACTGGAGCTACTGTGATGGCTCTAATAGTTTCAATAGTCCTACTATTGCCAGGCAGCTGCATCTGGGAATGTCTCTCCTGTGCACTAGGTGAAACCTCAACCCAGACGGGAGGGTTCTTGACTCTGATTGAGAAAGAATTCTCAAACATGTCAGACCAGGGTAGGCAAGGAAGGAATTCATTAAAGCAAAAGTAGTAGTAAATGGCAGCTGCCTCACAGGCAGCAGTTGGAGGAAAGGGAAGCTCATTGAACTCCTGCTCAGCATATGGCAGACCCCTTGTCAAATCCTGGACCCAGAGTCACCTGGGGTACAGTGCCATCACCCCAGGATTTGGGGGAGCTGCAGAGCACTGGATGGAGTGAGACTAGGTTCTGAGAACTTCCACTTCCCTACTGGTCTGAAATAAGACAGGGAGAGAGATATGGCAAAATGACAAAGACATTTACCACTGGAGGTGGAGGTCAGCGAGTTCTTGACTTTATTAGGGAAAAGAGTCCAGACACGGGTGCAATCACCTTATGCAACAAGACAGTTTATTTTATATGAGACAGTACACACTCAGATGGAAGCATCATGACTTCAGAGAGGTAAGGTGTGCTTGAAGGTTTAGGGCTTGGGGTTTTATAGGGCCCTTTTGGGCAGGGATCAGCATAAGGCCTGATGTGTACAGGGGATTCATAATTCCTTTGAAGTTTTGTCTTAAGAATAAAGTTACTTAGATTAAAGATGGCGGCATGAGAGGTGAGACAGGCTTCCTCCAAAAAGTGCATATAACACAAAAATATAATTAATACAACTAATCCTGAAAGAGCAACAGGGAAGAGGGCTGCGCCAGACTGCATACACCTGGAGACAAGAGCAGACCTCACAGAACAGGATAGCGTACTAAAGCTGTGGCCCAGTGGGACCCAAGCCCTTCCCCCACCCCAGCTCAACCTGAGGGAGGAAGAGAAACCCAGCAGGGAGGGAGTGGAGGCCTAGGACTGCTGAATACCTAACTCCGGAGATCTGCTCTGGGAGCACAAACCTAAAATTTATGGTGCTTGCATGATACTCTCATGATTATGGGGTTGGAAAGCTAAGACAGGCAGAATTTCTGGAAAGACAGAGATTCCAGCCGCTTGTGGAAAGCAGGGATCCATATCCGGCTGGTCTGGGACAAAAGAAAGGTGGGCAGTCTAAGAGACCTCCTAACAAGGAAGCCCTTGGCAAGAGGACAGCTTAAGGGGCAAGGACTGCACAGAGCTTACTGCTCAGGAGAGAGGACAGGTAGACAACATTGTCCAGGTGCACTCTGCCCAGCAGGTTGGGGGCTTTGCCATATAGACTCTCATATTTAAGGAGGAAAAAGGAATCTTCCTCCTTAGACAATCTTCAGGAGCTCCAGCTCCCTGGCTGGCTACACAGCTTCAAGGACCCCCCTCCATGATATGCAGCCTACTGCACCTTCCTTCCAGCCAGCCCCACCTGGCTCACAAACGGGCCAACCCTACCCTGGCGTTAGGCCAGCCAAAGGGAAGATCTGTGTACAGCAACTACAAATGCAAAGGATAGAGGCTTATACCTGTGTGCTCAGCCCACTGGTTCAGGCAGTGGAGACAGGCATAGCAGCCAGGTAGCAGGAAACAGCTCTTTCTTCCACCCAGGCACCAAAACCACCGCCCTGCGACCCCCGACATTGCTTCAGGGGCTGAGCAGCTCCAGGAAGCAGAGCTTCTGGGCACTAGAGGGCGCCATATACAAATATGAAATGCCAAAGGAATCTGGTTCAGAGTAAAATTATTAAAACCACTCCTGAGAAAGATTTAAATGACGTTGACCTCATAACTCTTCCTGAAAGGGAGTTCAAAATAAAAATCATTAACATGCTCATGGAGGTACAGAAAGATATTCAAGAATTCAGGAATGAATTCCAGTCAGAGATCCAATAGTTGAAGAGCACAATGGACGGTATTAAAAGCAGATTGGATTCGGTGGAGGAGACAGTAAATGAAATAGAAACTAGAGAAGAGGAATACAAAGAAGCTGAGGCACAGAGAGAAAAAAGGATATCTAAGAATGAAAGAATATTGAGAACTGTGTGACCAATCCAAACGGAAAATATTCACATTATAAGGGTACCAGAAGATGAAGAGAATGAAAAAGGATAGAAAGTGTCTTTGAGGAGGTAATTGCTGAAAACTTCCCCAATCTGGGGAAGGAGTTAGTCTTTCAGGCCATTGAGATGCACAAATCTCCCAACACAAAGGACCCAAGGAAGACAACATTAAGACAACATCAATAGTAATTAAAATGACAAAGATCAAGAATAAGGACAAAATATTAAAAGCAGCCAGAGACAGAAATAAGATCACATACAAAGGAAAGCCCATCAGGCTATCATTAGACTTCTCAGCAGAAACCTTCCAGGCCAGAAGGGAGTGGCATGATGTATTTAATGCAATGAAGCAGAAGGGCCTTGAAGCGAGATTATGTTATCCAGCAAGATTATCATTTAAATTTGAAGGAGGGATTAAACAATTTCCAGATAAGCAAAAGCTGAGATAATTTACCTCCCCCAAACCATCTCTACAGTGTATTTTGGAGGGACTGCTATAGATGGAAGTGTTCCTAATGTTGAATGGCTGTCACCAGAGGTAATAAAACCACAGTAAAGAAAGTAGAACAGCTAATTACTAAGCAAATGCAAAAATTAAAATAACTATCTCCAAAGTCAATCAAGGGATAGACAAAGAGTACCAAATATGATACATAATATATAAAGAATGGAAGAGGAAGAAAAAAAGAACCTTTGGATTGTGTTGGTAATAGCATACTAAATGAGTTAAGTTAGACTCTTAGATAGTAAGGAAGTTAACCATGAACCTTTGGTAACCACGAATCTTAAGTGTGCATACCTATCGATAATCACCCTCAATGTAAATGAGATAAATGCACCAATCAAAAGACATAGAGTCACTGAATGCATAAAAAAACAAGACCCATCTATATGCTGCCTACAAGAGACTCACTTTAAACCCAAAGACATACACAGACTAAAAGTGAAGGGATGGAAAAAGATATTTCATGCAACTAATAGGGAGAAAAAAGCAGGAGTTGCAGTACTTGTGCCTGACAAAATAGACTTCAAAACAAAGAAAGTCACAAGAAACAAAGGATATTACATAATGATAAAAGTGTCAATCCAACAAGATATAACCATTATAAATATCCATGTGCCCAACACAGGAGCACCTACATATGTGAAATAAATACTAACGGAATTAAAACCAGGCAAAGACACCACAAAAAAAGAAAATTACAGACCAATATCCCTAATGAACATAGATGCAAAAATACTCAAAAAAAATATTAGCAAACCAAATTCAAAAATACATCAAACAGATCATCCATCATGATCAAGTGGGATTCATCACAGGGATGCAAGGATGGTACAACATTCGAGAATCCATCAGCGTCATCCACAACATCAACAAAAAGGGCAAAAACCACATGATCATCTCCACAGATGCTGAAAAAGCATTCGACAAAATTCAATATCCATTCATGATAAAAACTCTCAACAAAATGGGTATAGAGGGCAAGTACCTCAACATAATAAAGGCCATATATGACTAACCCACAGCCAACATTATACTTAACAGTGAGAAGCTGAAAGCTTTTCCTTTAAGATCAGGAACAAGACAAGGATGTTCACTCTCCCCGCTTTTATTCATCATAGTTCTGGAGGTCCTAGCCACAGCACTCAGACAACACAAAGAAATAAAAGGCATCTAGATTGGCAAGGAAGAAGTCAAACTGTCCCTGTTTGCAGATGACATGATACTGTACATAAAAAACCCTAAAGAATTCACTCCAGAACTACTAGATCTAATATCTGAATTCAGCAAAGTTGCGGGATACAAAAGTAATACACAGATATCTGTTGCTTTCCTATACACTAACGATGAACTAGCAGAAAGAGAAATCAGGAAAACAGTTCCATTCACAACTGCATCAAAAAGAATAAAATACCTAGGAATAAACCTAACCAAGGAAGTGAAAGACATATATCCTGAAAACCACAAGACACTCTTAAGAAAAATTAAAGAGGACACTAATAAATGGAAATTCATCCCATACTCTTGGCTAGAAAGAATTAATATTGTCAAAATGGCCATCCTGCCTAAAGCAATCTACAGACTCAATGCAATCCCTATCAAAATACCTACAGTATTCTTCAATGAACTAGAGCAAATAGTTCTAAATTCATATGGAACGACAGAAGACCCTGAATAGCCAAAGCAATCCTGAGAATGAAGAATAAAGCAGGGGGAATTACACTCCCTGGCTTTAAGCTCTACTACAAAGCCACAGTAATCAAGACAATTTGGTACTGGCACAAGAACAGACCCATAGACCAGTGGAACAGAATAGAGAGTCCAGATATTAACCCAAACATATATGGTCAATTAATATACGATAAAGGAACCATGGATATACAATGGGGAAATGACAGCCTCTTCAACAGCTGGTGTTGGCAAAACTGGACAGCTACATGTAAGAGAATGAAACTGGATTACTGTCTAGCCCCATACACAAAAGTAAACTCAAAATGGATCAAGGACCTGAATGTAAGTCATGAAACCATAAAACTGTTAGAAAAAAATATAGGCAAAAATCTCTTGGACGTAAACATGACCAACTTCTTCATAAACATATCATGTAAACATGAGCAACTTCTTCATGAACATATCTCCCTGGGCAAGGGAAACAAAAACAAAAATAGACAAGTGGGACTATATCAAACTAAAAAGCTTCTGTACAGCAAAGAACACCATCAGTAGAACAAAAAGACATCCTACAGTATGGGCGAATATATTTATAAATGACATATTCAATAAGAGGTTGACATCCAAATTATATAAAGAGCTCATGCCCCTCAACAAACAAAAAGCAAATAATCCAATTAAAAAATGGGCAGCAGATCTGAACAGACACTTCTCAAAGAAGAAATTCAGATGGCCAACAATGCTCCACATTGCTAATCATCAGAGAAATCCAAATTAAACCACAATGAGATATCATCTCACACCACTTAGGATTGCCAACATCCAAAAGACAAACAACAAATGTTCGCGAGGATGTCGAGAAAGGGGAACCCTCCTACACTGCTGGTGGGAACGCAAATTAGTTCAACCATTGTGGAAAGCAGTATGGACGTTCCTCAAAAACTAAAAATAGAAATACTATTTGACCCAGGAATCCTACTCCTAGGAATTTACCCTAAGAATGCAGCAGTACAGTTTGAAAAAGATATATGCACCTCTATGTTTATTGCAGCACTATTTACAATAGCCAAGAAATGGAAGCAACCTAAGTGCCCATCAGTAGATGAATGGATAAAGAAGATGTGGTACATATACGCAATGGAATATTACTCAGCCATAAGAAGAAAACAAATCCTACCATTTGCAACAACATGGATGGAGTTAGAGGGTATTATGCTCAGTGAAATAAGCCAAGCCGAACAAGACAAGTATCAAATGATTTCACTCATATGTGGAGTACAAGAACAAAGAAAAAAACTGAAGGAACAAAACAGCAGCAGACTCACAGAACCCAAGAATGGACTGACATTTACCAAAGGGAAAGGTGCTGGGGAGTATGGTGGGGAGGGAGGGATAAGGGGAAAAAAGAAGTATTACAATTAGCACACATAATGTAGTGGGGGTGGGGGACACAGGAAAGGCAGTATTTACAGAGAAGACAATAACGATTCTATAGCATCTCACCATGCTGATGGATAGTGACTGTAATGGGGTATGTGGAGGGGACTTGATAATAGGGGGTCTAGTAACTATAGTGTTTTTCAAGTAAATTGTACATTAACGATACAAAAAAAAAAAATGGTGTGTCCAAGTCTTACTCCAGTTTAAAACAAGTCCTCGAAGAACTCATGACAGATATGTAGATCAACTGTTTTACTTTAGGACCCAGGGAGCTTAGCACCAAGCCGAGTACCACAAGCATACTCTCTGTCCTGCATAGGTACTGTTCCTTCCCACCCTCACCTTTTTGTACTGTATAGGCACTATCTCTACCCATCCTCACCTACTAATTTATAATATCCTCTACATTTTTCTCTTCCTGTACTATTTTATTGCATGATTTCCCGTTAATTGCCAAAAATCTTTAACAGAATGAGATGAAGTATAAATGAAAACTTTAAAAAAGATGTGTTTTATCTGGATTTAAATCAGAGAAGATTCTGATATGGGCAGGAAAATACTGTTTGATCTTTTAATAACAAATCCATTAGTTACCAGATAATTACATGGAGCTCTAACACCATGGTTAGTAAGTTTCTTGGGTGATCATATGAATCAAATCTCAGGAACTATCTGGAATAAAAAGTTGGATTCTGTAGGTCCTCAGGAATCCGGTCCAGAGAAAATCCAGTAGTTAAATGAGAGCTGCTTATATTTTCATTGTTTCGCTTAATTATTTGTCATAAGTACCCATTTATAGTAAAAACATTTTAATTTCATAGAATGAAGAGAAACCCAGGGGCCATTAACATTTTTCAGTAATAGGTGATTAATAAATTTATGTACAATCCCAGGCCATTTCATATCCTCTTTGAAAAGCATCAAGGAAAAATGGTTACATCTTACAGTTGAGTGACCAAACTAAAAAATAACTATTCTACCCAAGAGAGGTGTAAATACAAATCTGTAATTTATGATTTTGTGTCCTCTTTGTCAGGCCTTTAACTATGACATACAGTTATGTGCATATATATCACTTCCTTTCTCTCTTTAGGGCTTGAAAACGTAGAGTGATAGAAATGAGTTTTAGGAAATGGCTTCTTTTATCTGAAGACGTTGCACCACGGTCCTCATATGGTTTGCCACTGTTTCACAACCCCCCTCACAGAAGACAGACAAATCTTTAATAAGAGAAATTATTATTATAAACATACTAAGATAACTTGAGACATACGTAGTAAAAAGAAAATGGAGCTCACAAATTACCAAGATGTTGCTAATATGCAAACTTCCAGTTCATCCAAATTTGGCAAATCCAATCTACATGATTTGTTTAATGTCGTAATTTTTTTAAAAACATAATCCAGTTGGAAAACAAATGATGTGTTTATGCCCTTGACAGAGATGACAAGGGTGGTATCGTGACTGAGAAAGGGAAATGCAGCTCCTGGCTCCCCACCGCTCGTGGGACACGTGAGGTCCTGCTGCGCCCCGTGAGGTCAGGCAAATGCAATGGGAGGCGCACTGGGCTGACACACATTTTCATCATACAAGTCCTCTGGCAGTTCCTCTTCATCTCCGTCAGGAAAATATGTAGGGAATGGTAGATTTTTACAGAAGTCTTTATAGGCAGGCAGTTTAGAATCTCTGATCTGGGAGGAGAAGGCAAAGATCTTATTAATAAGTGCTACCAATTAAGTTATTTCACGAAAGTCTGTTTTATTATTCATAATAAAAAAATATTTGTTCTTATATTTTCTAATGTTTATAACTGTTACATGTATATAAAGTAAAAGGAACAATGTACTATTTTATTCCAATAAATTTAATTAATTTGATGACAGAATTATAATCTTCAAGTTAATCATCTATCTCATGAGAATAAAATTACTGATTTATACCTTATCCATAATTTAAAATTTCTAGAACTGCCCAATAGGATAATTTTTATTTTACAATTACTACTTAGATATCAATTATATCCAAATTGGTTTTTCAAATACAAATATCTGACATAAACTATATACTTAAAAGGTATTACTACCATTAACTTAATTACTGCATTGATTTTATTATCTACTCATATTACCTATTTTTATTATTTTATTTTCTACCATAGATTTTTTTTGAACTGAGGTTACTTTTAATTCTAAGCACATAACCAAAAACATCAGGTTTTATCAAGGAAATTAGCTTACACTTAATAAGGAACACTGTCACTGAGAAGCTAAGACAGTGATATTTAGCAAAAACAATCATAACCCCTAAACCTTTATAATAGCTCTATTTACTCTTTATATTCTAAAACTATTCTAATTATATCCATGAATTTGTAAGTCAAGGAATAGTACAGATACTGACATGATGGGTTTTATTTTTAGAAAATACTATTTGGTTCTATAAAGCTTCTGACACACTCCACAGCCTTCATTCAGAGAGAAATGAAAAAATTGCTTGTAATTATACAGAGTAAAATAAGGCATAATCATTTTGGCAGTAAGAAATGAATAATCTGGTTGAAATTAAGTACACAGCTGCTAGGAATAGCTAAGTACAGAAAAACGTATTATTTTAATATGTCTCATTAAAATTGTTCCAAGAAATTATCACTAAGTTGCCCAGAGGAAAATAAACAAAATTTTTGTCCAAATTCATTAACCTTGGGGTGAATGAACTTTAACTTGGAACAAAGTCATATTCTTACCAACTTAAATTGTCTCAGAATTTAGAACTGAAAATAAAATCCAAGCAAATAAACAAAACCAACAACCAAACCTTCTGTGCTAATTTGATAAATGAAAATTTACTCATAAATAACCTAAATAGCTGACTCTGTTACTTTTACATCTCCACAGCCCTATCACGCCTGAAGAACAGTTCATCACACAGCACGGTGTATATATTCCAATTGTAAACGACACAGTAATGTAATTCACCGGCCTGAAACATGATGGCATCCTATCTAAACCTCTTCTGTCCTGGTGGCTCTAGAGCTGAGGGCAAAGAATTTACGGCCCGTCTTTAAAAAGCATACAAGACTCTATGGCATGTACTTTTGTGCATTTAAGTTAACCCCTGGCTTTATTACTTCCCTGCCTTCACCAAGACTCCCTCACTGTCTACCTCACTCTTTTTGTATTCGTGAATTTTGGCTAACCAGCTCAAATCCTTTCAGAAAAGAAGTGGGCAGGACATACAAAACAGGCAAATCTGAGAATACATTTAAATTATACATTAGAATATAGGGACCAGCACACACACAGCACTGAATGACACACTACATCATGCTACGCACAACAGTGTTTTAGCCTTCTGTAAAACAAAATTTAGTGAGTCTTTACTAACTTTAGAATAAAAATGTTATTGGAAGCCCTGTGCTCCGAGGGAGCAGGGGTGAGAGGACATAATGAGGCCTCCCGCCTGGCAGGAAGTGCCTCAATCTCCATGCGGAAGTGGGCTTTTTCACCTGCTATGGTGTCACAGGGAAGAACAGAAAAAGCGGGGTGAAATGCTTTCATAACATGTACTAAACTTTTGACATTTAAAACACCAAGCCCACAAAACACTCCCCCACAAACCAACACTTCACTGTCTGGGACAGACCTCTGCTTAAGGTTACTAAAGACAATTTGTATAGACTGTATTTCAAAGATTTTTTTCAAGATGGGTTCTGTTTCATCTAAAAATGTTTGTTGGAAATATACTCACTAGGGTATTAACAGTTCAAAGTGGACTAGACATTTCTCTGATGCTATAGTTTCTTGGAATATACTTGGACTCCTCTTTTGTAATTCCTTTGATGTGCCCTCTGAAGGTCCTCAGTGATAGCCTCTGTCCATTAAGAGAATTGATTGAGGCAGTATTTTATGGAAATAGATGGAAAATCTGAGTAATAAATGTTGATTATAAACTGTCTATAATAACTGGATCAGAATATCCCCACACATATTATGGTTTCTTTTAAGACAGCTCACCTATTCATTTATGCTGGTGTCAAAGAAATTGCTGAGGTATATCTGAGAAGTCACAGCTGCCACAAGGCTCAGCTGGAAAGCCAGACTAGAACCATGTATGCAGCAAAATGGGGAGAAAAGGGGGGATTTGAAAACATTTAAAAATCCATCTACTATGCAGTATAATTTTGTTAAGGAAAATAATTTCCCTTTTTCTCTTCTTTTATTAGATTTGATATTTATAACATGTAATAAATCTGAAATGTGAAGGTAGGAATACACTGAATGATCAAGCCAAAATGTTACAAGATGTACAATGGCAACCTGCTGGTCTCAACTGCCTGTCATTGTGTATATGACTTGGTCACCTGGAGATTGGAAACCTACTTTAACCTAAAAATCTGCAAACTTAGAGAAAAAAAAAAGGACTTACAAAAATTCATCAAATGCATTGTTTAAGAAAAATGAGAATAATCCAGTTAAGAAGTAGAGTTTCTACACATGTCAAAATTCATCAAGCTACACACTGCGATTCATGCATTTATTGTATGTACCTCAACATAAAAGTTTAAAAAAAAAAGGAAAAAAAAACCCCTTGGGTCTCATGGACTTTGTTTCATGTGTTAATAATCATTGCAGTATGTAAAAATAATTAAATATTATAGATGTGACTTAAATATGAGATAACTCTTAAAAAAAAAGGTAAAGAGTTTCAGAGAGATAAATATTGTGCCTTATGCTCATTAATAGAACCTACTTTATGAAAAGAATACATAAAGATCCAATCTGAAAAATCTGAGGTCTGAGTTTCAACCTATTTTTGTTGTTATTGTTGGAAAATTAATGAAGAATATAATTCTGGGAATAGCTGATATCACTTCTACTAAAAATTTATTTTCAGAACAGAAGATTCAAAATTCAAAAGTGATCTCTCACTCTACATGTTGGCCTAAATCCCAGGCAGAATATTTATTTTGTATTTTACTCGATGGAAGTAAGTCTGAGAGCCAAAGAGTTTTTCTTCAAATCCTATGCAACATGTTTGTTTTCTTCTGTTTTTTAACATAAAAATGAACATGCACATTTTTAAGGAAAACACTTAAAGGTATATCAGAGCACTGTTAGTAATTAATAATAATAATAAAATCTCTCCTTAAATGTCTACCTTCAACACCTTTCTCCTTGACTCTGTCACTGAATTTCCACCTCATGTGTTTGCAGTTTCTATGTGAAAGTACTATTAAAAAAACTAAAAAGTTCTTTTTTGAAAGGACAGAGACATACTGCTACTTTGGAATAGTTACCCTTAGCATAGGACAACAGTTAACCTGTCCTTTTCGTGCTCCTGAGGAGCCTCTCCTTACTGGCCCTACCATTTTTTTTTTTTTTTTTTGGATGGGAAGTTACTTTAATGTGTTTGCTACAAAATAAAATCCTGCAGTTGTCCAGTGTTTTCTTTTTTTTTTTTTACAATTTATTTTATTTTAGTATCATTAACCTACAATTACATGAGCAATATTGTGATGATTAAACTACCCCCTTCATCAGGTCCCCCCCACCAACCCTATTACAGTCACTGTCCATCAGTGTAGTGAGATGAGAATCACTACTTGTCTTCTCTGAGTTGTACAGCCCTCCCCGTGCCCCCCCACCTTATGTCTGCCAATCGTAATGCCCCTTTTACCCTCTTATCCCTCCCTTCCCACCCTTCTTCCCCAGTCCCTTTCCCTTTGGTAACTATTAGTCCGTTCTTGGGTTCTGTGAGTCTGCTGCTGTTTTGTTCCTTCAGTTTTTTTTTTCTTTGTTCTTATACTCCACATATGAGTGAGATCATTTGATACTTGTCTTTTTCGGCTTGGCTTATTTCACTGAGCATAATACCCTCCAGCTCCATCCATGTTGTTGCAAATGGTAGGATTTGCTTTTGGCCCTACCATTTTTGCAGGTTCTCGGCTTTACAGACACAGGCTATAGGTTATTTTGTGCAATTTTTTTCACTCAGGCACTACTAAAAAATGGAAAAATTTCAGACAATATATCGAAAAACAACCACTTATTTTCAAGCCATATTTATGGGCCAAAGGAGAATTTATGCCATACATCTACGTATCTGAACAACAGAAAATAAAAACAGTTATACATACCTTTACTAAGCAATTTTTGTGCCCAGGTACAGAGCCATTTACATAGATTATATCGTGCTTCGTGTTTATTCTCCACACCTAAAGAAAAAAAATCAAACTTTAAGAGTTAAAAATTTGAGAATATATTTGTATTAAATAACATGTTACTGAAAACCAAGGCTACAGAAGTCTATAAATAATCATATCAGCATTTCAAAATGTTCAATGAGAACTGAAACAATTCAAGTCCTATGGGTGACTCATAATGTGAGACTAACAGATACATCTTACAGAAGCGGGAGCGAGCTCACATTCTGACTATCAATGCGGCTGAATGATCAAGACTGCCTGGGTATCTCAAGGGACTGTGCAGGTGCCACTAAAATCAACAAGCTGAAATTCGATTTTATTTTATTTTTAGTTAATACCAGTTTGCTGCTGCTAGGCTAGGAGAAGCCCAACCTCTCTGGGTCTAATTCTACAAGTAAGCATGCTGAGCAACAGCTCCCAGACAGACCTTCCTGTGGAGGAAAAACAAATGGCAGACAGCAGCCCGGAAGCGGCAGTGAGAGGACAGAGCATCTGGGCGGACACGGAGTCTTTTCTGTATCTCATATCTAATAATGGCTAAGTATTAAATACTACAGAAACTGAAATGCCCTTCGCACACTCATGAGAAGAAAACACACACAAATAAATAGAAAAAGATGACTTCAAAGTATAAAAGTAATAGAAGGGAAAAAAAATCTTAGATTTACTTTACAAAAAACTTCTGCTGGTCAAAGTTTATAAATAAAATGTATCTACAACAGAGACTGGAAGAATATGCACCAAAACACTACCAGGGGTTATCTTTGGGCATTGTTTTATGGTGGCTATTTTCTTCTTTGTAGTTTCTATACTTTGAAATATATACACATACATATATAAACATTAGTTATTTGTCTTAAAATATAATTATATGACACCCATCACAGTACAACTCGTTTTCACTTAGATAATGCATATATTCCTTAAGTTAGTAGGGGATGAATTGAACTCCCCCCTTAGTAAGTACGTGTAATCATTTTATAAAAATGGATGCACACCACAATCTTTTTCTGGACCATCTTGTCCCGCCTATTTGGATGATCTCCATTTCCTCCTCCTCCCCTGCCACCTGGACTTCCACCCACCCACACACTTCACATAGAATCTAAGGTAATCTGGGATATATGTGTCTACGTCTCTGTGCTTACCTAATGGCATAGCAACATATATGTGTATATGTGTGTGTGTGTGTATATATATATATATACACACACATGGAGAGAGAGGAAGAAAGAGAGAGACAGAGAGAGGGTGGGGGAGCTTTTGTTCACTCATATAAAACAAGAGTATTATATATATAATGCTCTGAATTTAACTTTTTCCAAGCATCATCACCTTCCCGGTCAAACAGTAGATGACTAAGGTTTTCTTTTTAATGACAGCACATTCACACACACACACACTTCCTCCTCCTGTAAATTATTGTAAACTTGCAATTTACAATAATTGTAACAGACACACATAAATATTTGGTTGCCTTTGCATTTAGGCATTAATTTATTCCTAAAAAGAGCCATTTTAGAAACTTACTTTCAGTCCAAATGCTGTCCTATGTATGTTTCCCATTCGTCCAGGCATTTTAGTTCCCGGCCAGACTCTGGCAACATCCTAAGCAAAAGAACCAAAATTAGCACTTCTAAGTACTCTCAATTTCAAACAGTACTGATCAAGCCAAAATGCAAACTAACATAGGCATTATTAAAATTGTTTAATTTTCCTGCCATTCTGTTAGGCCCCAGTAAAGAAGTAAATATGGGTTTAGACATACTTATCCCTAGAGGATTTCCTTTCCAAGTTGGATTACAGCAACAAAATACAGACTAAGAAACAGACTTAAGATAAAAACTCAGTAATGAGGGCAGCAACTGAACTAATATTGGTTGAAAAGTAAAAAAGAAAAAAAATAAAGGCCATATAAACACATCACACCACCATTCAAAGCAAAAAAATAAAGTGGGCCGCCTGGTCTGCCTCACTGACCTTCCCAGCGAAGTGGCTGAATGGGCACCATCTCCACACTGCTCGGGGACGGTCCTACGCTACCAGCCTTGCTTTGATGTCACTTCCCTTCTCCGGAAGGATGAAAGGACATAGGTAGTTATCAGAACACTGGGTTTGTTTGTCCAGCCCTGGTTGTCTGATTCACATAAATCAAACAGCTACACACAGTCTGACTCTGGCTTTGATAATGGATACTAATTCTACATCTAAAGAAGCTAATCTGAATTACATCTAAACTGGGAAAGCGTCTCATGGCACACGAATTCTTGGAATATGAACACTTCTACTCTCACATTAACAGGCAAAACTCCCAGTGGAAGTAGCTCACCAAATTGTTTAAAAAATAATTCTGATTATTATAGACTAAGTATCACTTTCACTCATTCTATAAGTAACCCTTTTGTGATAAGCCCCTTGTTTAACATTTCATTACTAAAAAAGGACTCTGTCCTCCCCAATTTAGTCTCATTAAAACTATACCTTAGCTTTTAGGATTATAAAGACACTTACTAGATAATCCTTAATGGAAGTATTTACAGAGGAAAGTGTATTTCATGACAAATAATTAAGTTTTAACAATAGGGTCTTCTACAGGCCTAGTTTTATTGAGATACAATTCACATGCCATATATTTCACCCTTTTAAAGTATATAATTTAATAATTTTAGTGTACTTAGAGTTGTGCATTACTACTCAATTTTAGAACATCATCATCAACCCAACACAGAAGTTCCCCATCCAGTAGTGGTCACTCAATTCAATCCTCTGACTTTGCAACCACCGACCCCCTTTTGTTGTGGTGGTTTTGCCTAGGACAGACGTTTCAGACATGGAATCATACAGTATGGATCAATCCTCTGACTTTGCAACCACCGACCCCCTTTTGTTGTGGTGGTTTTGCCTAGGACAGACGTTTCAGACATGGAATCATACAGTATGGAGTCTGTGTCTGGCTTCTTTCACTGAGGATGTTTTCAAGCTTCATCCATGTGTCAATTAGGTAGACCACAGACATAAATTTCAAAACTCTTTTAAGAAAACCTAAGAGTAAATTTTTATGACCTTGGATTAGGCAAAGCCTTAGATACAACAAAAGTATAAGTAGCAAAAGAAATTACAGATAATTAGCATGTGTCAATTCTTCATTTCACTTTGTTACATAATATTGATATACCACATTTTAATTATCATCAACTGAACACTTGGGTTTAAAAAATTTTTTTGGCTATTATGAATAATACTGCTGTGAGTGTTCACACACAAGTTTTTGTGAGCATATTTTCATTTCTTTTGGGTATACACCTAGGAGTGAAATTGCTGGGTCATATGATAAATTTACACTGAACATTTTTAGCAACTGTTGAACCATTTTTCCAAAGGAGCTGTACCATTTTTACATTATTACCAACAACGTATGAAGATTCTCATTTTTGTATGTTCTTACCCACATTTGTTATTCTTTTTAATTACAGTCTTCTAGTGTATGTGAAGTGGTATCTCACTTCAGTCCAAACAGCATTTGGAATGAAGTTTCGATTTGCATTTCCCAGATCATCTGATGGCCAAAGATGTTAAGTATCCTTTCATATGCTTACTGGTCATTTGTATATTTTCTTTAGAAAAATGTCTATACAAGTCCTTTGCCTGTTTAACTGGGTTATCTTTTCACTAGTGAGTTGTAAGAGTTCTTTATATATTCTGAATCACGAGTCTTAGCAGATACAATCTGCAAGTATTTTCTTTCAGTCTGCAAGCTGTCTTTCCATTTTCTTGATGGTATTGTTTGCAGCACAAAAGGTTTAGATTTCAGTGAAGGCTAATTATCTGTATTTTCTTTTGTTACTTGTATTTTTGGTGTTGTATGGCTTTGCCTAATCCAAGGCCATGAAAATTTACTCTTACGTTTTCTTAAAAGAGTTTTTAAAATTTATGTCTATGATCTACCTAATTTTTCTATCTTTTTGAGTTTTTATGTAATTTATAACTGTGTAATTTCACACTTATAAAAAGCTGCAAAAATAAACTCTCATATGCTTTACCCAACTTCACCAATTGTTTACACATTGTCCCATTTGCTTTACCACTCACTCTCTTTATATATGACTGTACATCTTCTCCTATACTATCCGAAGTTTGGTAGCAGACACGATGCTCTTTTACCTGTACTTGTGCATTTCCTAAGAACAAGGACATTCTCTTACAGTATCACAGTACAATTATTAAACTCAGAAAATTTATTAGTATCATATCTGCAGTCTGCAAAACTAATTTTGTCAACTATTCCAATAATGTTCTTTATAGCTACTTCCCACATCCAGGACCCACTTCAGAATTACACTTTGCCCCTATCATGCGTCTTTAGTCTCCTGAAATCTCTTCCTTGTCTTTCATGACCTTGACATTTTTTAATACAAGCCTATATTATTCTGTAGCATATCCCTCACTTTGGGTTTGTCTGATTCCCCATGATTAGAAAGATTCAGGTGATGAAGTTTGGCAGGAATCACTACAGAAGTGATGTATTTTTTGGGAATCAGATCAGGAGGAACATTAGTTTGTCCAATTACTGGTTATATGTTTTGCTATCAGTTTAGCTAAGGACGTGATCACTCGGTTAATCTACTAAGGTTATTGTTTTTCTCTTTGTAATTAATAGGCAGTTTGTTTTGGGACTATGTAAATAGTCTCCAGCAAGTTTTCAACACTTGTTTTAGCATCCATTGATGCTTCCTCGATGAATCATTATTTCTATAATGGCTGTCAACAGTGAAACTCTAGCTCCACTTTCCTTCTACATTCATTAGCTTGGATTATACTGTAAGGAAGAGCAGTCCCTTTTCTATTTATTTATTAACCTATTGATTCACTTTATTTGTATCAGTGTGAGCTCATTGATTCCAATTTTATTCCATGAATTTGTTACTATCATTTAAAAAAATTTCAGATCACACTGCCCTGGTTTTTGCAAACAGGAGCTGATTTTAACTGGTCCCTGTGTCCTTTTCATGTGCCACCAGTTTTTGAGCACCCCCTTCTTTTCTGTTATTTTAACTTCTAAAGGCATTATTAGTTTTAGTGAGAGGTAATTGACAAAGGGTACCATATTAGTTTCACGTGTACAATGTGTTTGTATGTATTATGAAATGATACATTCAATGTTTGTATGTGTTATGAAATGATCACCATAGTATGTCTAGTTAACATTCGTCACCATAGTTACAAAAATTTTCTGAGATTAAAAATTTTAAATCTTAGCACCTTTCAAATATGCAATGCAGTATTATTAACTACAGTCACAATGTTGTACATTACATTCCTTGCTTTCTTCACACACTGTTTTGGGTTCACCTTGTACTCTCCCTGCCCCATGCATGAAACAAACCACTTCTCCAGCAAGCCTACCCAAGAGATAGTCTCCATGGTGCTCAATGCTACAGAACACCTTTGCTTTTAGGTTCTTTCAGCAGACGGATATATACATACATACACACACATATACACTGCCTACATACATATCTGTATTTATTTCTCCCTTTCTCTCTATATACATAGTAAATGTGTGATGATACCTACAAAGTGCATTCCACACTATAGGGTTCATTTTAATTTCCCTCTTTTTCATATCTTAACGCCCTTCTTCAATAATGAGAAACTTGGCTCACATTATCAACATATTTACTTATCTACTAAATCCTACAATTCACAGAAAATTATTTCAGAATTGCTAATACCACTGCAAAAAATAAATAGAATACAACACTTGTGCATAATACATTAATTAGACTCAGGGTACATAGGCAACTAGTGTGTTCAAAAGATACCTGAGATGGTCTATCTATTCACTTTTAGTTATGTTATTCATTTGAAAGAGGTTCATTTGCTAATTATATTCCAATCTGGATTATCCCCTTCGTCTTAGTTTCTACTTTAAATATGTAAAATATTACATAGTTCCAAAAGTAGAAAGTATAACAAAAAAGTATATCCAGGGAAGTGACATTCCTACCACTTCTAAGCCGTTCCATACTGTTCTCATCCATCCCTTGTAGCGGAATAATCCTATTAATTTCTGGTTTATTTTTCTGATCCTTCTTTTTGCAAAAATAAGCAGATACTGTGCATTTTCTTTTATACTGGAAATCACCCCATCATTTCATAATGACCATCTCATTATTTTTTCAGCTACACAGTATTCTATTGAGTAGATGTACCATTGTTCACTCATCCAAACTCCCAAGTATGGACATTTATGCTTGTAATTACAAATAATGTTACAATGACCAATTCTGTGCATATGGGAGAGTGTCTTCAGGGTATATTCCCAAAAGTAGGATTGCCATGTCAGAGGCAAATGCTTATGCAGTTGTTAAGATAGTGCCACACTTCCCTCTATAAAGGATGCACTCCTTTGTATTCCCACCAGCTATGCATGAGAGTGCCTGTTGCTCTACATTGTTGCCAAGAGTAACAGAAATTAAAAAGCTGGTAATACAACCTGTGAAGTGACATATTAGTAATTCAAGAGTAGCTTTAATCTGAAATTCTTGTATTATGAGAAAAACAGAATGCATTATCAAGCTTTGGAGACTGACCTTGCATTACTCGGATGCTGAAAAGAATAGAACTCATTGGGCTCTACACGTTGTATCTCTGGGTGAGGACTGAATTAGGAACATCAAAGTCCTTCTCCATTTCTTATGCTGTTGTTATTTCTCAATTTCTTCTCTATCACTTTTCCCTTCCAACCTGGTATTGTCCTTGATAATCTTTCCCAACTGTCTCTTATAAGGCAAAAACCAATCTGTGAAGGAACCAGTAGGGCCAGATGGAAGGGCATTGTAGCCCTGGACATTTTATTATTATTTTTTATTATCAAATGTACATAACAGTGGTTCAGCAGTTCCCCTCCCCTTCTCTTTGGTAACCACTAATCACTTCTCAGTGTCTATGAGTCTAATGCTGTTTTGTTCCTTCTGTTTTGCTGTTTTTATACTCCACAAATAAGTGAAATCATATGGCACTTGTCTTTCTCCACCTGGCTTATTTCACTGAGCATAATACCCTCTAGATCCATCCATGTTGTTGCAAATGGCAGGACTTTTCTTTTTATGGCTGAATGATATTCCATTGTGTATATGTACCACATCTTTATTCATTCATCTACTGATGGACACGTAGGTTGTTTCCATATCTTGGCTACTGCAAACCGTATGGCAATAAACATATGGGTGCATGTATTTTTTCAGGATTTGTTTTCTTTGGTTGAATTCCTAGGAGTGGAATTGTTGGGTCAAATGGTATTTCTATTTTTAGTTTTTTGAGGAACCTCCACATTGCTTTCTATAGCTGTTGCACCAATTTGCAGTCCCACCAACAGTGTAGCAGCATTTCCCTTTCTCCACATCCTTGCCAGCATTTGTTGTTCCTTGTCTTTTGGATGCTGGCCATCCTAACTGGTATAAGGTGATCTCTCATTGTGGTTTTAATTTACATTTCCCTGATAATTAGCAATGTGGAGCATCTTTTCATGTGTCTGTTGGCCATCTGAATTTCTTCTTTGGAGAACTGTCTGTTCAGGTCCTCTGCCCATTTTATAATCAGGTTATTTGCTTTTTGGGTGTTGAGGTATATAGGCTCTTTATATACTTTGGATGTTAACCCCTTTATCAGGTGAGTTGTTTATGAATATATTCTCCCATACTGTAGGATGCCTTTTTGTTCTGCTAATGGTGTCCTTTGCTGTACAGAAGCTTTTTAGTTTCATGTAGTCACACTTGTTTATTTTTTATTGTTTCCTTTGCCCAAGGAGATTTGTCCAGGAAAAAATTGCTCATGCTTATATTTAGGACATTTTTGCCTATCTTTTCTCCTATGAGTTCTATGGTTTCATGACTTACATTCAGGTCTTTGATCCATTTTGAGTGTAGTGTATGGAGTTAAGACAATAATCCAGGTTCATTCTCTTACATGTAGCTGTCCAGTTTTGCCAACACCAGTTGTTGAAGAGGCTGTTGTTTCCCCATTGTATATCTATGGCTCCTTTATTGTATATTAATTGGCCATAGATGTGTGGGTTTATATATGGGCTATTTTTTTCCATTCATCTATGGGTCTGTTCTTGTGCCAATACCAAACTGTCTTGATTACTGTGGCTTTTAGTAGAGCTTAAAATTGGGGAGCATAATCCCACCTTTGTTCTTCCTTCTCAGGATTGCTTTGGCTATTTGATGTCTTTTGTGGTTCAACATGAATTATAGAACTATTTGTTCTAGTTCATTGAAGAATGCTGTTGTTATTTTGATAGGGACTGCACTGAATCTGGAAATTGATTTGGGCAGGATGGCCATTTTGACAATATTAATTCTTCCTATCCATGATCACGGGATCAGATACAGGTCTTTCACATCCTTGGTTAGGTTTATTTCTAGGTATTTTATTCTTTTTGATGCAATTGTAAAGGGAGTTGTTTTCCTGATTTCTCTGCTAGTTTGTTCTTAGTATATAGGAACGCAACAGATTTATGTGCATTAATTTTGTATTCTGCAACTTTGCTGAATTCAGTTATTAGTTCTGGTAGTTTTTTGATGGCTTCTTTAGGGTTCTCTATGTATAATGTCATGTCACCTGCAAATAGTGACAGTTCAACTTCTTCCTTACCAGTTTGGATGCTTATCTTTTTGTGCCATCTGGTTGCCATGGCTAGGACTCCAGTACCATGTTGAATAAAAGTGGGGAAAGTTGTCATCCTTGTCTTTTTCCCGATCTTAGAAGAAAAGCTTTCAGCTTTTCACTATTAAGTATGATGTTGGCTGTGGGTTTGGCCTTTATATAAATATGGTCTTTATTATGTTGAGCTACATACATTTTGTTGATGTTTCATCATGAATGGATGTCGAATTTTGTCAAATGCTTTTCCAGCATCTATTGAGATGATCATGTGGTTTTTATCCTTTTTATTAATGTGGTGTATGATTTTGATGGATTTATGAATATTGTACCATCTTTGCACCCCTGGAATAAATCCCACTTAGTCACAATGGATGATCTTTTAGATGTATTTTTGAATTCAGTTTGCTAACATTTTGTTGAGTATTTTTGCATCTATGTTCATCAGGTATATTTGTAATTTTCTTTTTTTGTGGTGTCTTTGCCTGGTTTTGGTATTAGATTGATGCGGGCCTCATAGAATGAGTTTGGAAGAATTCCTTTCTCTTCTTCTTTTTGGAAAACCTTAAGGAGGATGGGTATTATGTCTTCAATAAATGTTTGATAAAATTTAGCAGTGAAGCTATCTGTCTAGGAGTTTTGTTCTTAGGTAGTTTTTTGATTACGAATTAAATTTCATTGCTGGTAATTTGGTTTGTTCAGATTTTCTGTTTCTTCCTGGGTCAGTCTAGGAAGGTTGTATTTTTCTACAAAGTTGTTCAATTCATTGGCATATAATTTTTCATAGTATATTCTCTAATAATTCTGTGTGTTTCTGCAGTATCCATTGTGATTATTTCTTCATTTCTGATTCTGTTTACTGTGTGCTATTATGCCCCTCCTCATACTGACTCTGGGCCTCATTTGTTCTTTTCTAGTTTCTTAAACTGTGATTTTAGACTGTTTATTTCGGATTGTTTTTTTATCTTGAGGTAACCCTGTAGTGCTACGTAGTTTCCTCTTAAAACTACCTTTGCTGAGTCCCACAGATTTTTGGGCTTTGTGTTTTTGTTCTCATTTGTCTCCATGTATTGCTTCATCTATTTTAATTTGTTGATTTATCCCCTGATTATTTAGAAGCATGTTGTTTAGCCTCCATGTGTTTATAAGTCTTTTTGTTTCTTTGCGTAATTTATTTCTAGTTTCATACCATTGTGGCCTAAGAAGTTGTGATACAATTTCAATCTTTTTGAATTTCTTGAAGCTCTTATTGTAGCCTAGTATGTGATCTATTCTGTAGAACGTTCCATGTACACTTGAGAAAAATGTTTATCCTGCTGCTCTTGGATGGAGTGTTCTGTAGATATCTGTGAAGTCCATTTGATTTAATGTTCAGTGCTTCTGTTATTTATTTTCTGTCTGGTTGATGTATTGACATGAGTGTCGTGTTGAAGTTTCCTAAAATAAACGCGCTGCAATCTATTTCCTCCATTAGTCCTGTTAGTATTTGTTTCATATATTTAGGTGCTCCTATGTTGGGTGCATAGATATTTATGATGGTTATATCCTCTTGTTGAGGATTTTTTTAAATCATTATGTAATGTCCTTGTCTCTTGTTACTTCCTTTGTTCTGAAATCAATTTTGTCTCATAGAAGTATTGCAACTCCTGCTTTTTACTCCCTATTATTTGCACGAAATATCTTTTCCATCTCTTCACTTTTGGTCTGTGTTATGTTTTTGGGTCTGAAATGAGTCTCTTATAGGCAGCATATAGGTGGGTCTTGTTTCATTATCCATTCTGCCCCTTTATGTCTTTTGATTGGTGCATTCAGTCCATTTACATTTAAGGTGATTATTGATATATATGTACTTAGTGCCATTTTATTGTTTCCTGGCTGTTTCTTGTTACCTCCTCTCTGTTCCTTTTTCCCTCTCTTACACTCTTCTCTTATTGATGGTTTTCTTCAGATTTCTTTTTAAATTTATTTTTCTGTGTATTTATTGTAGGCTTTAGTTTTGTGGTTACCAACGGTTCAAGGATAGCTGTTTTACTATATAATAGCCTATCTTAAATTGCTGATTACTCTATTTTAAACACAATCTAAAGGTACTTTTTCTACCCTTTTCTTCCTCTTTTTTTTGTATTAGATGTTATAATCTGCACTTTTTGTGCATCCCTTGACTGATTTTGTGTATATGTGTTTGTTTTGCTTCTTTGAATTTCATATTTTTTTGGTAATTAGTTGCTCTATCTTTACTGTGGGCTTATTTTCACTGGTGAAAGTTATATAGCCTTAGGGTTATTTCCATTTACAGTAGTCCCTTTAACATATCATTTAAGACTGGCTTAACTTTTATTTATCTGTAAATTGTTTAATACCTGCTTCAAATTTAAATAATAATCTTGACAGGACGAGGGTTCTTGTTTGGAGGTCCTTCTTTTTCAGTATTAAATATATCAGCCAGTCCCTTCTGGCCTGTAGTTTCTGATAGCCTGCTAGGATTTCCTTAATAAGTAATCTTTTTTCTCTCTCTAGCTGCTTTCAAAACACTCTGACCATTGATCTTTGCCATTCTAATTATTACATGTCTTGGTGTTGTCTTGTTTGGGTTCCTTTTGTTAGGGGATCTCTGTGCTTCCATGCCCTGAGTGTCTATTTTCTTCCCCAGACTGGTGAATTTTTCAACAATTATTTCCTTAAAGAGATTTTCTATTCTTCTGTCTTTCTCTTCTCTTTTTCGTACCTGTTATGCAAATATTGTTTTGTTTGAATTGGTCATAGAGCACTCTTATTATTCTTTCATTCCTAGAGATCTTTTCTCTCTGTTCTTCAGCTTGCTTTCCTGTTCTATAATTTCTATTTCATTTATTGTCTCCTCTACATGATCTAATCTACTTTTAAATCCTTGCACTGTGGTATGTTTCATATGAGATACTGTTTTCTTCAGCTCTGAGTGACTCTTCTTCAGATATCCTATCTCTTTGTTGAAGTCCCTCCTGAAATCTTCAATACTTCTCTGTAAATCCGGGAGTATGTTTAGGACTCTCATTTTGGAATCTTTATCAAGAAGATTGGTGATCTCCGTTTCACTTAGCCCTCTTTCTGGGGTTCTGTCTTGTGGTTTTGCTTGGATCAAATTCTTCTGCCTGCTCATTCTGTCAGGTATTCTGTGTTTCTTCCTTTGTACTGATGTCTCTGCTATGCTTTCTGGTCTAAAGAGTCAGAGCTTTATGAAGAACATGTGCTATGGTGCCCAGAAACTCAAGATTCTTTTCCTCTCTAGTGCCTGGTTCTATTTTGCGGGATCCCCAGCTGCTGGCGTGCCATGGCCAAGGACACCTTTCTGTCTGGCATCTGCAGTGGTCTCAGTCTGCGTATGAAGTTTGCTTGAGCTGTTGCTTTTGTGATCAGGCTCAGGAGTCCATTGAGCTCTGTGGGGAGGGCCGCCCTCTGCCTGGCCTGTAGCAATGGTGGGGGCTGCAGGGTTAATGAGGGGGGTGGACCAATGTGCCTCAGTCATATGCACAGCACCAGCTTTGGACACCTGCTGGGAGGACGGAGCTCTTGGGACTGGCTTCTCCAGGCACCTCTCCAGTTGGGCCAAAATGGAGCCAAGCAAGCTGGGAGAGTCTCCACCTGCCTGCTAGGCAGCGAAGTCTGATACTACCACTGGGTCATGTGAGTTGTTTCCCAGAACATGCAGGGAGGTGCCTCAGGGCTGTGTTGCCAGCAAGGGGGATGGAATGTCTGGAGCTCCCAAGAGTTCCTTATCTTTTGGGCTGAGGAACGGCTGGGGAGGTATCCTCCACCTGCCCCTTCTGAGAGGAGAGTTCCGTCCAACCCTCGTCACCTCTGATACCCTTCCACTGCTGGCAAGTCTTTCAAACTGACTGTAGGCTCATGAGCAGATCTCCAGGGCCAGGTGTGGAGCGCTCCTGGGCTCCTATCCATTCCCTGCCCTGTTCCTCTTTCTCTCACCTGTAGGCTGGGGTGGAGGAAGGGCTTGGGTCCCACTCTATCTTGGCTTTTCTGCCTCACCCTTTTCAGTGTGGGCCTCTCTTCTTCCTCAGATGCAAGGAGTCTATTCTGCAGTCTTCAGGTCTAGTTGCATTTGCTGTATTTTCCTCTTTTGTTTTTGGGAGGAGGTTCCCATCTTGCCTTCTTATTCCCCCATCTTTAATACTTTCTCCGACTAGCCCAGACTTCTTGCAGCTGACTTTAGAGAACCAGGTGGAAGACAGAGGTGGGAGTGAGAAAGCAGGTGGTAAAGTACTAAGAACACAGGCTGTAAGTATGTGGGGTGTCACTAAGTGATCAAGCCTGGCTCTGTACAGTGAGTGTACACAGGACCCATAAAGGTGTGACAAGTACTATGCCTCATCTGGAATTAGATTAAAATTATGTGATTTGACCCCAGGGAAAGACTAAAGCAGTATATGTGCAGAAGTTGAATATTTAGCATTAGAAAGAACATGACTAAGTTATACTTACACCAGTTGAAATAGCTCCAGGTCTCCTGTGGGTTTTTGTTTGACCATGAGTTGCTGGCTGGCCTTTAAATCCCCATCTTTTCATGACACCTTGAAAACCTTTACCAATACTGAAGAAGATAAAGATTAGAATTTACATAATGAACAGGGTACAAAATATTCCCAATTGTATACTTTCTTGAAACTACCTTAGATTTTCACCAAAGTTCCTTATCTAAATAATTAGCAAAGGCTATGCAAGCAGAAGTACAGATGAACAGTCCTTTATCTCTGTCCTGGTCGGCACTCTTTCCTGGAGTCCCATTCCATACAAGATGATTAATTGAAGACTGTGAGACAAATAGCAAGCTAAGCAAAGGGAGCTCTACCTGAGCAAGAAGTTCTATTAAAATCTTGTGACACAACATAGTAAAAATGGTACATTTCCAGAAGTTCCAAAGTGTAGTTAGGTCACAAGCAATGTGGCAGGCATTTATGAAGACCCCCACCTCCTGGTACTCATGCCCTTGTGTCATCACCAACTCGAAATCTGGGTGCACCTAGCAATTCACTTCTAAGGAATAAACTATGGCAAAAATGAGGAGATGTGATCCCTGATATTATGGTACAAAGAGACTGTGGCTTCCATTCTGGCACTCTCTTGCTTGCTAGGCCCCAAAGGAAGCCAACTGCAACACTGTAAGCTAGCCTACAGAGAGTCATGGCAAGGATATTTCCAGGCAACAATTAGAAGTGAGGCTTGCCAATGGCTATGTCAGTGAGCTCAGAGGCAATTCCCTCCAAGTTGAAACCTGAGATGAGTGCAGCCTTGTGGGACCCTGCACATGGACTCAGCTAAGTTGTACTGGAATTCCTGACCACGGGAACTGTGAGGTAAAAAATATTTGTTTTAAGATATTATGTTCTTGGGTAATGTGTTAGGCACACTACCTAAATAAAATAATTATAATGCCCTAAATGACGAACAAGTTTTACTTTGAGAAGATACCAGATGGATCTTGGTCTCAAGATTTGAACAGGAAGCTAACAGAGAAATAAAAATCAGGGACTAACAATTTCATAAAAATCTTAATATTTCAATTTTTAAACATTTTAAAACTATTATTCCCAAATTCTGCTAACTAGAGAAACATTTGTTGATGCAGGTAGAAAGCAAACAATAATAAGGTTCACACATTACTGAAGTTTATCTCTGTCAAATACATCAGTAAAATGATACAGTGAAGGAGCTGGAATGAATTGTAAGACCATATGGACATATTTTGACAGACTCTTTAAAATGAACAATTCTTTCATCTTTTACTAGATCACATGCCAAAATATTTTTAATGTCATGTTCCCCAACCCTAACACAGCTACTTTAAGTGGAAAGTACACAGTTTAGGCCAGTTACAAAAAGGACCAAAAGAACAAGATTATGAAAACCATGTTATCTCTACAAGGACGTGGCTATGCATTTAACAAAGAATTACTGAAGAGAAATGGATAGAAGTAAACCCATATTAAGTAAGACAGTTTGTTTAGATAAATCAAGAATTCAACATGAAAACACTATGATCTATGTGTAGAACCTAACAGATGTATATTTTCAAATCACAGGTCAAGTTATTTCTATACAAATAATTTAAATATAGCTCACACCACTTTCTTCACATGAATCAACTGAACACATCATTTATGGAGTTAATTCTTTTTTTTTGCCTAAAAAAGTCAAATGTTTATTCCTGATCAAAGAGCTAAAACAGTAATTTAACATATAGTAAGTAAAAAGCCACTATGAATTTTGCAAGGAGCTTAACATCTAAGGGAAACTATGATAATCAAATATTTTAGTGAAATTTTGCTTCAGTAACTTAAGTATTTCCAAGTTTAGAACAAACTGAAAAATAAAAAGCTTGGCAATTTAGAAATAAAAAGAACTACTAAAAAGTCATTTGAAAGTATGATATTGTTTGACTAACACATAAAAGAAAAAGGGGAGTGTGTTGGCAACACTAATCTAAAATGAACATGTTTTAAAAACACCACATTCCAACACCGGTAATTTTTGTTAAAAGTTTTCTGGTACCTTTGGAGTTCTCAAACTGATTCATCTCTTACTTAAAAAGAGAGAGCAAGTGCGTGCACCAATAAAATACATGCCAGGTACATTACAGAAAATAATTTAGCTCCTTTTTAAGAGTAAACGATTAGAAGATGGAAGTGGTATCATGAAAGTGCTAATTATCTGTTGGCTAATTACCGACTGTTTTTCAATTTAGCTCTAGAATACATTGTGTTGTTATATGATGTACAATGGGAACTTCTTCAATAATACCCTTTAAACAAAAGGATAAACACAAATGACATGACAAATTATTGGCTTAGTTCAGATGATGGGGAATAGAGTGCACTTGGTGGCCCATGGGTGGTATAGGGATCTATTCTATCACTTCTCTCAGCTGTCACCCAACACAAGAACACAAAACAAAACAAAGCAAGAAATGCACTGATGTATACTTAGCATAGTACCAGCCACATTTCAAATACAAGGTTTTCACAGGTAATATAAAATAAAAGCTTTTTACTAAAAATGATACACAACACACAACACACATGCTTGGTCTTCTGTAGCCCTTTTCTGCTGCAATTTTCAGTTAGCAGGAAAAAATCAAATAAAAGAAAATTCAAAATCAGAAACAATACAATGTACTAGAACTAATAACTGAATTCAGCAGAGTTGCAGGATACAAAATTAATACACAGAAAACCATGGCATTCCTACATACTAATGATGAACTAGCAAAAAGAGAAAGCAGGAAAAAAACTCCATTAACAATCGCAGCAAGAAGAATAAAATACGTAGGAATAAACCTAATGAAGGACACGAAAGACCTATATCCTGAACACTATAAGACACTCATGAGAGAAATTAAAGAAGACACCAATAAATGCAAATACATACCATGCTCATGGATAGGAAGAATTAGTATTGTCAAAATGGCCATCCTGCCTAAAGCAATCTACAGATTCAATGCAATCCCTATCAAAATACCAATGGTGTTCTTCAACCAATTGGAACAAATAGTTCTAAAATTCATACGGAACAACAAAAGACCCCGAATAGGCAAAGCAATCCTGAGAAGGAAGAACAAGTCTGGGGGTATTATGCTCCCCAAGTTCAAGCTCTACTACAAAGCCACAGTAATCAAGAAAATTTGGTACTGGCACAAGAACAGACCCATAGATCAATGGAACAGACTAGAGAGCCCAGATATAAACCCACACATATATGGCCAATTAATATATGATAAAGGAGCCATGGATACACAATTGGGAAACAACAGCCTCTTCAGCAACTGGTGTTGGCAAAACTGGACAGCTACATGCAAGAGAATGAAACTGGATTACTGTCTAACTCCATACATAAAAGTAAACTCAAAATGGATCAAAAACCTGAATGGAAGTCATGAAACCATAAAACTCATAGTAGAACACAGGCAAAATGTCCTGAATATAAACAAGATCAACTTTTCCTGAACACATCTCCTTGGGCAAGGGAAACAAAAGCAAAAATGAACACAATGGGATTATATCAAACTAAAAAGCTTCTGTACAGCAAAGGACACCATCAGCAGAACAGAAAGTCATCCTACAGTATGGGAGAATATATTCATAAATGATATATCTGACAAGGGGTTAACATCCAAAAAATACATAGAATTCAGAAGCCTCAACACCCAAAAAGCAAATAACCCGATTATAAAATGGGTGGAAGATCTTAACAGACACTTCTCCAAAGAAGAAATTCAGATGGCCAACAGGCACATGAAAAGATGCTCCACACTGCTAATTATCAGGGAAATGCAAATTAAAACCACAATGAATTATTACCTCAAAACAGTTAGGATGGCCAACATCCAAAAGACAAGGAACAACAAATGCTGGTGAGGATGCGGAGAAAGAGGAATCCTCCTACACTGTTGGTGGGACTGTAAATTAGTTCAACCGTTGTGGAAAGCAATATGGAGATTCCTCAAAAAACTAAAAATAGAAATACCATTTGACCCAGGAATTCTACTCTTAGGAATTTACCTGAAGAAAACAAGATCCCAGATTCAAAAAGACATATGCATCCCTATGTTTATCACAGCAATATTTACAATAGCCAAGATATGGAAGCAATCTTAGTGTCCATCAGTAGATGAATGGATGAAGAAGATGTGGGACATATACACAACGGAATATTGTTCAACCATAAGAAAACAAATCCTACCATTTGCAACAATATGGATGGATCTAGAGGGTATTATGCTCAGTGAAATAAGCCAGGCGGAGACAGACAAGTACCAAATGATCTCACTAATTTGTGGAGTATAACAATGAAGCAAAACTGAGGGAACAAAACTGCAGCAGACTCACAGTCTCCAAGAAGGGACTAGTGGTTACCAAAGGGAAAGGGTAGGGAAGGGGTGGGGAAGGAGGAAGAAGGGGATTAAGGGCCATTATGATTAGCACACATAATGTCACAGGGAAGGCAGTATAGCACAGAGATGACAAATAGTGACTCTGTAGCATCATACTATGCTGAAGGACAGTGACTGCAACAGGTGGGGGTGGGGAACTCGATAATATGGGTGAATGTAGTAACCACAATGTTGCTTGTGTGAGACCTCTGTAAGATTGCGTATCAATGATACCTTTATTAAAAAGAAAGAAAGAAGTAACAGAATGTTATTAGTTCCAAATTTAGTGAGACATCTGAAAGTTAGGAAAATTTAGAGCATTTATACTTGTTGAACCAAAAATTCATAAAAAAACTCAGCGATACAATTTAAATTTAGAAGACTTTATTGCCCTTGTTTCTCAGTCTATTTTCCCACTGTATACTTTACGTTCACAGAGTGCAGAGATTGTGTTTTAACCCTATACATACAGAAGTCAGAATAATTCTGTTATTGGTTGTAGCTGTGTCTTAGGAAGAAAGATTATTAGTTTCCTTAATTTTGCCCTATACTTTCCAAATTTGTACAATGGGCATGCCCTTTAAAAAAGTCTAACATGCCTTTAAGAAAAGGGGAGGAGGGTCTTAAGGCATGACTGGGCACCATCATGATTCAGTGTCCTCGTCGCACTGTGTAAGCCTTCAGAGGTTGCTACTATGGGAATCTCGTTCCCTTGCCACAGTATGACAAACACCTAGTGGTCTACCAGCAGACACACAGGTTCTAATACAAACCCATTGTGCTTTTCCCCTCCTTTGTGGGAAACTGACTTTGACTGCATAATTGTAGACACACTTGTATATGGGGATAAAACAAATGTTCATGAAGCGAGGAGCAACGTGGAGCCCGTCCCTTCCGAGTCCTCTGAGGACTTCCTCCATTCTCATCTTTGCATGTTGCCCTCCTCACTGGCTTCTTTTGCCTCTCCTCTGTCTCCTCCCTGAGGAGTAAATGGCTTCTCCCTCTCTCCTCTCGTCTGCAATCCATCTTTCTCTCCAATTATTCTCTGGAACTCACTCTGAGGTTAACCCATTAATTCCCAGATCCAAAAGCCTTTTATTAAAATAACTTATTATTATGCAAGTTTTAAAGCTTTCAAAAGCAGACAGACCAGTACAATGAATTCCTATGTATCCATTACCCAGATCAAACAATTACCAACTAAAGGCCTATTGTGTTTCATCTACTCTCAAAATAATAATAATCCAATGGAGTATTTTGAAAAAATTCCAGATATACTTCCTCCATAAATATGGATCTCTAATGGATAATGATCTTTTTAAAGAAAATCACAATACCATTATCACAATCCAAAAAAGTTAGTAATTCCTTATTCACTCAGTGTTCAAATCTCTATGGCCTCTTTTAAAATAGAAAAAGTTGTCCTCTGTCCCTCCTTATAACTCCCCCCACCCCCTATCCCCCACTCGCTGTTTTCTATGTTCCTGCTTCCCTAATGCCCTCTGGGACGTTCCTTTCCTCTTGCTGCTGCACAGAGATGGCCTTAGTCCTCAGAGTACTGCCTGGGACCCTCTCTTCACTATGGTTTAAACCAGGGCTGGCAAATTGGCATGCACTGGCCACTTATTATTAGTAAATAGTTTTACTGGAACATAGCCATGCACACTTACTAATTGCCTATGGCTCCTTTAGAACTATAACGGCAATGCCTGTGTAGTTGCAACAGAGGTCATGATGCTAATAAACCTAAAATAGTTAATCTTTGGCCCTTTGAGAAGAGGTCTGCTGACCACCAAAGATATTACTAATAAGCTAAAGTTCCACAAATCTAGCCCTGCCACAGCATTCTGTTATTATCCCATTCCATATAGGTACTGGCCACACCCAGCCCAAAGTACCCGCCACTCAATTACAATGTTTCAGGAACAGACACGGAACAGCTCCCTCTCAAACTACCCTCCTTCATGGCCCACAAGGGTGAAATTCCCAAAATAACCTTATCACACAAGCTGCCCCGTGGCTTTAGAAAACAAAACAGCAATAGCAGCAAAAACGAGCAAACCAACTTGTTTTTGGTTCCCAGTAACTCCTTTAGCTTGGGGCACATAAGGTCTTTTATAACTGGGTCCAGACTACGTTTAAAATCCTGCCCACCTCAAATCCTAGTCAGAGCAGATCGCTCTGTGCCTGCCTAAATATGCCGCTCTCTTCCACGGCTCTGCCCACTGCCCTCTCCCCACACCCTTCACACCGTCACTCTATTGCTGTGGAAAGGACTGAACATGGCATCAAGTGGGTTGCATCAGCTGCAAAATAATCGATTTGTTTACTAAAAAAGTCAGAATCCACATTGTAAGTAGAGGTTTTTCAATCAGAACCATTTCCAAATTAAGCTTCAATTTTCTCTCTTTAGTTGATTTATGCTCTAAAAAGTTTAATACATAACCTCTCAGAAAGCCAGTAACAGTACTAAATGGAAAAGGGGACTCTTCACTTCCCTAAGAATGCTCCCAGATCAGGCTATATTTTAATATTTAATAAATAAAGTAGAAGGTAAGGGTAGGAAGGTGAAGAAATCACTGGTTTAAAACCCAGCTTCTCTATGGTTCAGCAGTACATACAAGTATAAGTATGGGACTCCGATGCGTTCCTAGTCAAATCAAGACTGGGCTGCTTCTTTATAAAACTCTACCACCAAGAACAGATTAGAGTAAAATGAGATCTTTACCTGTGAAAAAATACTATTGCATATAAACACATAATGTCCAAATCAACAATCAAAAGAATATCCTGTAGGATATCTTAACACTTCTTTGCTGTTTTAAGATTTAAACTACCAAAAAGCTTTTATTTAAAAAAATTCCACTAAGCAAAAAAGGAAAAAAATTAATTCCATGTACTTAAAGGCCCTATTAGCCAAATCCCTATGTCCAATGTGATCAACTTTTAATTCAAGAAGAACTAATATGGCACAAACACTTTAACCTTTAAATATAGTTCTCTACATTTCACAAACTCACCCACATCTTATCTACCTACTTTCACTTCCCCACATTTCAAGAACGCATCTCTACTACAGAAGATCCCTGTGAACCAATTTGGGAGTCAATTTCTACCCAATTCAGTGCTGCCTGACCCTAGCTGAGCAGTGATGTACAGCTCCTGAACCCACAATGTGCCATGGTGGAAGTTTCCAGTTGTCCTGTGTTCTATCACACTTAGTTAAAAGCCGGTGTGGAATATCTGTATAGCTGTTACTCGTTAGCATGAGTTTGTGACAGCATGACCAGAAATGCAGGTATTCTGTTTCTGTCCCAAAGCCATAAACTTCCCATCAACATCAGGAAACATTTTTATCAGAAAGTGACTGTTCAGAGTGCACTGCTCAGAGCTTTCTGACATCACATCTAGCTCATTCAACAGTACAAAGAGACAAATGCCAGCGATTCAAATACTCTTATAAAAGGGAGCATTTCCTGGCTTTCCTAAGTAAACCCAGAAGACCTCATTTGCCATTCTGAGTTCAGTCTGTCTTTCTCAAAAAAGAAAATTCAAATAACCAATTATGCAATATCATGAAAGGACACAACAGTTTTCTGAAGGTCTTCAGCCAAATCATTTTCTTCAATAGATTGAAGACCATATTGCCATGTGTTCGGAATCTATGGTTACATATCACTTCTTCATTAATATAGATAGAAGCCAGGCCACTTGGAAAACAGAGGAATTATTTTTTGGAAACATATTTTTAAATTGAAAGGGACCTTAGAAACCATTTAGTCCCATAACCTTATGTTAAGGACAATAAAATCCATATTTAGAATTGTTAAGCCACCTGCCCAAGTACAAATCCCTGGTAAATGGCAGCATCTGGCCATGCTTTAAACCTGGGTCATATCACCTGTTGAGAAAAAGATGAGAGCAAAACTATAAAGATACCCACTAAATCAGAGAGGTCTGAAGTTATTTCAAGGGCATCCTTATTACTCTGTAAATTCTAGATGTAACAGGTAGTACATAACCTTAAAATTACCTAGAGTGCATTGTAAAGCTCCTTTACTATACAAAAGACAGTCTAAAGTAAGAAGCCAATAACTTGATGCATTAGAAAATACCACAACTGGATTCCTAATGACAGTGATTTTTATTCATTTTAAAAGATTACCTCCTGAGGAAAACAGATTTTAATTCTGCAACAAATTAAAAAGCAGTAATATCAACAATACTTCTGGGCATTTATGTGCCAGGCCTTGAGCTCTCCATGTATTATCTCATTCAATCTTTACAACATGGCTATGAGGTAGGTGCTATAATTACTCTCATGTTAAAGATGAGGCAATAGAAAGGTTAAGGAAGCACTCTAGATCATAGAGCTACTAAAAAGCAGAGCCTATGCTTTTAGCCATTCCCTAGGTCGCCTCTGATCAAGCCTTACTTTTGCTGATTTTGAGTTAAAGAAAATGCTTCTTTGCAGAGTTAAAAAGTGAGGCAATCAAAGATGCTTACTATAAAAAATCTTTTAAATCAATAAAACAACAAAATACCATCCTAAAACACCGTCCTCCAAACTCTAGCCTTGATCTTGAAACAGACATTCACTTTGATTGACTGAAAAGGGATTTTTTTTTATAGATAATTCCCTCTATAGTTTAACCACTCATTTTAATACTGTTTCACTAATATGCTTAAAATTTTACTGCTTTGAATAGCTAGTAAATACAGTAATTTATTAAGATTAAATACAACTGAAAATGTACAGGGCTGGACACAGTCCTGATGGCAGCTCAGACCTTGTTCTCCCCTCCCAGTTCACAGCAAACGCCTTCTGGTCAGAGGAACAAGCAGCCAGGGAGGCAGCCTTCTGATGGCATGGGACACCCTTCTCTGAAAAGTGGGCAGGACTGGGCATAGCGCCCAAAGAGGCTTGGCTCTTTCTTAAGAATCTACCTGGCTTTGTAATCACCCTATGACTTTGATGGGCAACAATAGTTCAGCAAACATTTTGACCTTTTAATGAAAGAACCCAAACCAACTGAATCTCAGAGACTGGGCAAAGGTGGCCTCTCAGTCACCAAGCCAGCCCCTTCCTCCTCATTTTTACTACCAGGGATGACATTGTCAAGGTAAGCACCTATTTTTCTAGTTTGAAACCCAAGGTTAATGAGAATTTAAAGGACACTGATGACTTTAAAGTAATAAGACTATGCCTGAAAACAAAAGGGTTGTTTTAATTAGCCCAGGCTTGTAGCCAAGATGTTTAGATTCTTCTATTAGTCCAGAAAGAAAAAAATCTTTTAAGTAGCAGAACATACTATTTTCTAACTTCACTCTGGGTTACAAAATTTAAATAAATGAATAAATAATTTCCAGAAAACCAGAAGAAGGATTACTTCAGGTATGCCACTGCCATGAACTCAAAGCTCAGTAAGACTCCTGAAGGACAGTGACCCCATGGCCACAGTTACAGGTGTATGGCCACCATCTGTGTCCTTCAAGTCCTCTGAGACAGAGATCAAAAACATTTCCCCCTAAAAAGTGCAGAACACATTTTTACAGTTTCTTATTTATTCTGCTTCATCCTTTTCTGATTTCTTTCCTTAAAAACAAAACCAAAAACTATAAATTATAATCACCACCACTAGGATTTAACAGAGAACAATGGGCTAGCCATCCTATGTTGAAGATAGAACCAACAGTCATCCCTCATCTCACCCACTATTTATATATTACCTGGAACTGTCTCCTCCTCAAAACTGAGTAAGAGAAAATGTTAGACCCGCACCACCATCTATGAGAAGTTACAATGGAATATAATTGCCACTACAGGACACGGACATAAACTTTAAAAGGGTGCTAAGGTAGGGTACGGGAAGCACATCATTATACATGCTAGTCTTAAATTTTTATTTAAAATAAATTACATAAAACTGCCATATTTTAAGCAGGCTTTATTATCTGAACATACAATGAAACTGTAGAAAACTATTCTGCTAGAATGGTTTTACATATTAGATGTAAAAATCTTTCCCATACAACCTAAACTGAGTTTGTATTACCAGACCCTTTAGATGAAAAACTTATTTCTATTATAGAAGTAAAAACTAAAAGGAAATCTGATGAATATATATTCACCTCACACTACAAAGTGACACTAGTAAATTTACTATAGAGAATTAGACCCCAGTTCAGTGCAGGTAAACACAATGTACCTTTCAATGCAAGCAGATTTTCCAATGTGATTATTAGAAGAGGAACATTTAAAAATTTGACAGAAGTCTTCAAGAGAATGCTACTGTTGGTCATTCTTCTCCTTTGAAAAAAGTCTCCAGACAATTTTATTCTTGAAGTAGATAGATTCTATTGATGCCATATTTTCTTAAATTAGTATATTTTTGTGTAAAAATTTCTTATTTAGTTACTTCTAAAGTAATGTTTAATCAAGCAATTAAAATTGAAGTTATGTTTAAAAAACTCAAAATACTCAAAATATAAGTATAGATTTAATACAACTAAACATAATTATTACAATATGAGAAAAATGAAGAATTTCACTTATACATTAATTTGAGACTTTTTTCTAATAGAAAGGAGATGATGAAGCAAATAACTAAAGAGACCAATTTTCAGTTTTATGTTAACTGAAGTGTAAGTAGTAAATGGGCCTACTTTTGCCAACAACGTTATGATGAAACGTGCTTGCTTCAGATGAAGGGAAGGCAGGCCCAGGGAGTGAAGGAAGGCAGTCCCACAGATGAGTGTCTCACTGTTGCCCGGTCCTGGGTTTAACAAGCTCTCCTGGAGATTCTGAAGCCCACTTAAGCATGAGAACCACTGCTCCTGTGAATTCATGTCCTTCATCATCTGACCTAAGCATGTCACTGTATAATTTTTTATGACAGGATTAATAATCAAGAAGATGGAGCCCAGAACTTTCAGTATTTTAAAACAGGCGCTGGAAATGGAGTACAAGGTAGTAAATCTCTGGCTATAAGTGAGCCACAGTAAGAGGACTCAGCCTAATTCCCAAAAGACGATGGTCTCGTTTACAGTCAACAAGAACACTTTCACTGGCTGTTAAGGACAAACTCCAAATAGAGGGAACTGTCTAAAAATTAAAAGCAACAGGGAAAGGACAGAGAATATAAAAAGGAGAAAGTACGCAAATGCATGTGTGTGCGTGCACACGTGAGTGTGTGTGTGTGTGTGTGCACCTCCTGCCCCCACCACAGGGAAGCCAGTGGCAAAGAGAAGAAGCAGAAACAGTCAGGACTGCACGCAGCTGGAGCCCCAGCGCTGCCCAAGGAATTCAGAAGCGCTCCACAAGAGGACAGAGTCCTGCACATTCACAAGCACTTTCATGCATCCTGAGGCCTCAATAACATGCCAGTCACAAGACCTACACTTATCAGAAACATTCAGTGAAAGGTCAAATAGAGCCCACTCCATTCTGATCTCAGGTGATACCATGTGAAGATACACACACCTGAGCACAGGGCATTCGCGTGGGGTGACCCTACCCCCAATGGCTATGCAGGGAAAGTCAAACAGGACACTCTATGGCAGCCCACACCAGAGTAAGGATTTTCTCAAGTGAGGATCCCTGTTCTCCAGAGCGAATGTCAGCTACTTTAAATCCCCAGGCCAGTTATTCTCCCAGCTCTTACCAGCCATCTAGCCCTGAGGTTGACACATGGCTTTACACAATCTTGCTTTCCAGATACACGATCTTAAAATACAAAACCAAACCAAAACACTTCCCCTTTCACTTTATACTCAAAAGACAAAAGCTGCAGCTTTAAAAATAACTTTTAAGAAGCCAAAAAAACCCAATAGTAGCATATGAAATGAAAGCCTGTACATCACATTAGAAGCTAGGCTCTAACCCAAGCTAGCCACAAATCCCTCCACAAGGCATCTGCTAGGAAAGGCCTGATTTTGCAGGGCTTCTCAGACTAGTTCATATATACTGTGAACTATGTAACCGAGTTCACACACTATTAACTGTGTAAATTAACAGGATTATTGTGGGGTATTTTATAATGTATAATAATGAATTCAGAAACTAGAAAAGTTAAACCATCTGATTCACAGCACACACATGTTCCCAATTAACCAAACCAAAGCTTTACAGTTCTGATATTTTGAGTTCTTCACAAGGAAAGGCAGAACAAAGTCCCCAAGAAACCAGTGATTTCAGAGGCCCCAGTAAGTAGGAATGAGTCTGCAACAATCAGGAAGCAGGGGAAAAAAAGGAAGAGGGTTGTAATCACTCTAAAAAGAGGGCCCACTCTATTGCCAATCTATCCCACACCATATCTCAAAACAGCTCATCAAAGGTAAAGGGACCTAGCAGCTGCCTGCAATAGCCCGTATCTGCAAGCAGGCAATACTAGTGTGGGAATGCAGATGTGCCTAGCTGACTGTGCTAAGGAACCTAATGCTGGCACTCATCCCACTTCCTTGGGTAAAAGCTGCTATGGCTCCGTCCCTGTGGTCATATGACTATCCCAGAGCAGCAAGAACTAGTGCTTGTTTCTAAAGGGCTACAGACGTAGTCATGCAACAAAAAGGAGACAACTGAGGCACATAATGCAGTGAAATTATCATGTGTTGATAAAACAAACAACAGGGATGGACAAGGGCTGACATTTGGAGTTTAGCCTAGGTCATGTGGATTCTAAAAACCTGAACTGAACAGTTTATACATAAACATAACATAAGGGTTTTGTTACTTTATTCAGAGTGAGGCAACCTCAACCATTTTGCAAAACCACTTCTGTAAGATCTAAAATGTTTCCTGGAGATCATCTAGCCAGGACTGAACTTACCTTAAGCCACCTGATTTGTGATAAGATAGGAAAAAACTAATTACCAAAAATACCAATGCCCAGTTTAAATATGATTCCAAGTCAGCATTTCTATTAAAGTGACAATTAAGTGTTGACTTTGCCAAATTAAACCTTCTTTAGGTACAAAAAAAGTTTGCTTTTATGGAAGAAGTCTCACTTATCTGGTGCTAAGAGATAATCCACGCTCTGGAAGAAGCCTAAGGTGTAGCCCCATCTCTTCTTCCGGCTTCTGATACTCTTTTTAACAGTTACAAAAATCTTTTTATAGTTACCTTAGGGGAACCTTAAGCATAATAATTACTATTACAAATAGTATAAAATGTTTCCAATTTAACTACAGCCTAGAATTGGAAAGAACCCCAATTACTAGACTAGACAATCTCAAGACAACTCCACAACATTGCTTATGTTTACTTCACCATCAAACTGTATGTGGCCTTTGGTCATCAAAGTAGGAGTGGGCCCAGCATACAAAGAACCCTAGTAATGTGACTTTTAGTCCCATTTCAAGGAGCATACATCTCAGTTTAAGAGCTGTAACCTGATGTGAACTCCTCACATACAAATGATACAGTGCACTTTAAAAAACAGTATATTAAAGATTAATATTATGAATGAGAACAGGATGCTTATTGTGTAAGGCCACTGCTTTCAAGACCAGGAGACATAGCTGATCTACCTGATACACAGAAAACAAACACAGACAGACAAAATGAGGAGGCAGAGGAATATGTTCAAATGAAAGAAAAAGATAAAATGCCAGATAAAGAGCTAAATGAAATGGAGATAAGCAGTCTGCTTGATAAAGAATTCAAAGTTATGGTCATAAAGATACTAGACTGGAGAGGCAGAATATCAACAAGGAGATGGAAAAAAAAAAAAAAAGAACCAGTCAGAGATGAAGTATACAATAATTTAATGAAAAATACACTAGAGGGATTCAACAGTAGAGAATGTAAAAGAATGGATCACTGACCTAAAAGATAGGTTAATGGCAAGTAATCAAACTGAACAGAAAAGAGAAAAAATAATTTTAAGAAGTAGGGAGAGATTAGGAGGTCTCTTAAGACAAGCTCAAGTGAAACATTTTCATAATAGGGGTCCCAAAAGGAGAAGAAAGAAAGGGGCAGAAAACTTACAGCCGAAAACTTCCCTAATGTCGGGAAGGAAATGAAACATTCACGTGCAGGAAGCAGAGAGTCCCAAACAAGAAGAATTCAAAGAGGTCCACACCAAGACACCTAGTAATTAAAACGGCAAAGGTTAAATATAAAAAAGGAACCTGAAAAGCAGCAAGAGAAAAGCAAACAGTTACATACAAGGGAACTTCAAAAGGCTATTAGCTGATTTTTCAGCAGAAAATTGGCAGGCCAGAAAGGAGTGTGGCATGATACAGTCAAAGTGCTGAAAGAAAAAAACCTACAGCCAAGAATACTCTACCCAGAAAGGTTATCACTCAGAATTAGAGAGAGATTTTCTTAAGCAAACAAAAGTTAAAAGGAATTCATCACCACAAAATTGGCCTTACAAGAAATGTTAAAGGACTTCTTTACATGGAAAAACACCATACCTACAAGTAAGAAAATTATGAAAAGAAAAAAAATGCCATTGGAAAAAACAAACATATAGAAAGGAGCATCAATCACCTACAAAGCAAGTATGAAGTTCAAAAGGCAAAAGTAGTAAAATAAATTATACAAAAAAATTAATCAAGGGATACAAAAGTAAAATGAAAACTATGACATCATATATATAAAATGTAGAGAGGGGAACAATTAAAAAGTAGTGTTTTGGCTTCTATTCAACACAGTACTGGAGGTCCTAGCCATGGCAATCAGACAACACAAAGAAATAAAAGGCATCCAGACTGGTAAGGAAGAAGTCAAACTGTCACTGTTTGCAGATGACATGAAATTGTACATAAAAAACCTCAAAGAATCCACCCAAAAACTACTAGAACTAAAACTGAATTCAGCAAAGTTGTAGGATACAAAATTCATACACAGAAATCTGATGCATTCCTAAATACTAATGATGAACTAGCAAAAAGAGAAAGCAGGAAAAAAACTCCATTTACAATTACATCAAGAAGAATAAAATACCTAGGAATAAACCTAACAAAGGACGTGAAAGACCTATACCCTGAAAACTACAAGACACTCATGAGAGAAATTAAAGAAGACACCAATAACTGCAAATGCGTCCCGTGCTTATGGATAGGAACAATATTGTCAAAATAGCCACCCTGCCTAAAGCAATCTATAGATTCAATGCAATCCCTATCAAAATACCAATAGCATTCTTCAACCAACTAGAACAAATAGTTCTAAAATTCATATGGAACCATAAGAAACCCTGAATAGCCAAAGCAATCCTGAGAAGGAAGACCAAAGCTGGGGGGATTAGGCTTCCCAAACTTCAAGCTCTAGTACAAAGCCACAGTAATCAAGACAATTTGGTACTGGCACAAGAACAGATCCATAGATCAATGGAACAGAATAAAGAGTCCAGATATAAACCCACACATATATGTCCAATTAATATATGATAAAGGAGCCATGGACATACAATGGGGAAATGACAGCCTCTTCAACAACTGGTGTTGGCAAAACTGGACACCTATATGCAAGAGAATGAAACTGGATTACTGTCTAACCCCATACACAAAAGTAAAGTCTAAATGGATCAAAGAACTGAATGGAAGTCATGAAACCATAAAACTCTTAGAGGAAAACACAGGTAAAAATCTCTTGAATATAAACATGAGCAATTTTTTCCTGAACATATCTCCCCAGGCAAGGGAAACAAAAGCAAAAGCGAACAATGGGACTATATTAAACTAAAAAGCTCCTGTACAACAAAGGACATCATCAGCAGAACAGAAAGGCATTCTACAGTGTGGGAGAATATATTCGTAAATGACATATTCAACAAGGGGCTAACATCCAAAAAAATATATAAAGAACTCACATGCCTCAACAACCAAAAAGCAATAACCCGATTATAAAATGGGCAGAGGATCTGAACAGACACTTTTCCAAAGAAGAAATTCAGATGGCCAACAGGCACATGAAAAGATGCTCCACATCGCTAATCATCAGGGAAATGCAAATTAAAACCACAATGAGATATCACTTCACACCAGTAAGGATGGCTACCATCCAAAAGACTAAGAACAACAAATGCTGGCGAGCATGCAGAGAAAGGGGAACCCTCCTACACGGCTGGTGGGAATATAAGCTAGTTCAACCATTGTGAGAAGCAATATGGGGGTTCCTCAAAAAACTAAAAATAGAAATACCATTTGACCCAGGAATTTACCCATAGAAAACAAGATCCCAGATTCAAAAAGACATATGCATCCCTATGTTTATCACAGCATATTTACAATAGCCAAGATATGGAAGCAACCTAAGTGTCCATCAGTAGATGAATGGATAAAGAAGATGTGGTACATATAAACAATGGAATACTACTCAGCCATAAGAAGAAAACAAATCCTACCATTTGCAACAACATGGATGGAGCTAGAGGGTATTATGCTCAGTGAAATAAGCCAGGTGGAGAAAGACAAGTACCAAAAGATTTCACTCATCTGTGGAGTACAACAACAAAGCAAAATTGAAGGAACAAAACAGCAGCTGGCTCACAGCCGCCAAGAAGGGACTAGGGCTTACTAAAAGGAAGGGGTTGGGAGGGTGGGTTGGGTGGGAGAGAGAAATGGATTAAGAGGGGATTAAGAGGCAATAATTAGCACACTTAAATGTATGGGGGGCACAGGGGAAGGCAGTTCAGCACAGAGAAGACAAGTAATGACTCTATAGCATTTTACTACGCTTACAGATAGAAACTGCAATGGGGTGGGTGGGACTTGATAATGTGGGTGAATGATGAAACCACAATGTTGCTCATGTGAAACCTTCATAAGATTGTGTATCAATGATACCTTTTATAAAAAAAGAAAGTAGTGTTTTAGAATGTGCTTGAAGTTAAGCAACCATCTACCTAATACAGACTGCTATATGTATCGGATGTTACGGCTTATATACATGAACCTCATGGTAACCAAACCAAACTCCTGTAAAGATACATAAAAAATAGAAAGGAATGCAAGCATAGCACTAAAAAAAGTTTTCAAATTGCAAGGAAAGAGAACAAGAGGAGAAAGGAACAGAGAAGTACTATAGAAACTACCAGAAACAATTAACAAAATGGCAGCAAGTACATACCTATCAATAACCACTTTAAATGTAAATGAACTAAACACTCCAAACAAAAGACATAGGGTGACTGGATAAAGAAATAAGACACATCTATATGCTGCCTACAAGAGACTCACTTCCGACCTAAAAACACATACTAACTGAAAGTAATGGAACGGAAAACAATATTCCGCACAAATGTTAAGGAAAGAAAAAGTGAGCAGCAATACATATATCAGACAAAATAGACCTTAAGACAGAGAATGAAATAAGAGACAAAGAAGGGCATTACATAGCGATAAAGGGATCAGTTCATCAAAAGGACATACCAATGGTAAGTATCTGCAAACCCAACATAGGAGTACCTAGATATATAAAGCAAATAGGGAGACATAAAGGGAGAAACTAACAGTAATATAATAATAGTAGACTTTAACATTTCACTTAAATCAATGGATAGCTCATCCAGACAGAAAATCAGTAAGGGAGTAGTGGTGCTGAATGACTCATTAAGCCAGATGGACCTGTCTTGCAAAGGGTTCTTGGGGTGAAAAGGTTATACCCAACTTTATTTCGAGGTGGCAGGTCAGTCCCTCAGCGCTACCACCACTCCAGCCTCCGCTCTGGTCCCCTACAGCCTTCCAGCCTCGCCACCCAGTCTCTGGCCACCCAGTCTCTGGCCGAGCCCTGGGCGGAACTCCTTACATTAACACAATAATGTCTTATTGCCTAAAGGTATGGAAGCAGTAGCACAGCAACAGGCCAGTTACATTTAAGTTCAGTGAGGATCCTGGCCATAGGAACCCCACTTTATCCACAGACCTAACAGATAGATACACAGCATTACATCCCAAAACAGAACATTCACTTTTTTCAAATGCACACAGAATACCCTCCAGGATAGATATGTTAGGCCACAAAATAAGTCTCAATAAATTTAAGATTCAATTCATTTAAAGCATCTTTTCTAAGCACAAAGTATTAAAGTATAAAAAAAATTGATAACAAGAAAAAACCTGGAAAAAACACATGGAGAAAACTGAAAACAGAAACACAGTGGTTCAAAATCTTTAGGATGAAGCAGAAGCAGTTCTAAGAGGGAAGTTTACAGTGATACAGGCCTACCTCAAGAAAGAAAATCTCAAATAAACAATCTAACGTTACACCTAAAGGATCTAGAAAAAGAAAGTCCAAAGTTGGTGGGAGGAAATAATAAAGATTAGAATAGAAATAAAATAGAGACTAAAAAAACAAAAAACAACAGAAAAGATCAATGAAACTAAGAGCTGCTTTAAAAAGATAGACAAAACTGATGGTACCTTTAGCTAGAGTCAAAAAAAAAAGAACTCAAAATCAGAAAAGAAAGGGAGCAATTACAACTGACACCACAGAAATACAAACAATTATAAGAGATCACTCTGAAAAATGATGTGGCGACAAACCGGACAACCTAGAGGAAATGGATAAATAGAAACATACGATCTTCCAAGACTGAGTCAAGAAACAGAAACTCTGAACAGACTAATTACTAGTAATGACATTGAATCGGTAATCAAAAAACTCTTAACAAACAAATGTACATGACCAGATGGCTTCCCAGTTGAAATATACCAAATATTTACAGAAAACTAAATACCTATCTTTCTCCAACTATTCCCAAAAAATAAAACTTCCAAATTCATTCTACAAGACCAGCATTACCCCGATACCAAAACCAAAGGTACTATAAAAAAAGAAAACTGTATACAGACCAATATCCCTGATGAACAAAGACACAAAAATTCTCAACAAAATACTAATAAACTGAATTCAACAAAACATTAAAAGGATTGCTCACTATGATGAAGTGGGATTTATTCCAGGGGTGCAAGGATGGTGCAACATTTGTAAATCAATCAATGTAATATACCATATTAACAAAAAGAAGGGTAAAAACATATGATCATATCAATAGATGCAGAAAAAACATTCGACAAAATTCAACATCTATTTATGATAAAAACTCTCAACAGAGTGGGTAGAGAGGGAACATATTTCAAATAACAATGGCTCTATGTGAAAAACCCACAGCTAGAATCATACTCAATGGTGAAAAGTTGAAAGCTTTTCCTTTCAGATCAGGAGCAAGACGAGGATGTTCATTCTCACTACTCTCCTTCAACACAGTACTGGAAGTTCCAGCCACAGCAATCAGACAAGAAAAAGAAGTAAAAGGTATCCAAACTGGCAAGGAAGAAACAAAACTGTCACTATTTACCAAGGACATGATATCATATATATAGAAAACCCCAGACTCCACCAAGAAATTATTAGAATAAATGAATTCAGTAAAATTGCAGAATACAAAATCAATATACAGAAATCTGCTGCATTTCTATATACTGAAAACAAACTAGCAGAAGGATAAATTAAGAAAACAATCCCATTTACAGTTACATCAGAAAGAGTAAAATATCTAGGAATAAATTTAACCAAGGAGGTGAAAGACCTATAGTCTGAAAACTTTAAGACACTGATGAAAGAAACTGAAGATGACATAAATAAATAGAAAGATTTTTTTCTGCTCATGGATAGGATGAATATTGTTAAAATGTCCATACTACTTAAAGCAATCTACAGATTCAATGCAATCCCTATCAAAGAACAATGGCATTTTTCATAGAACTAAGACATATAATCCTGAAATTTGTATGGAACCACAACAGACCTCAAAGTACCAAAGCAATCTTGAGAAAAAAACAAACCTGAAAGTATCATGCTCTGATATTAAACTATACTACAAAGCTACAATAATCAAAACAGTATGGTACTGGCACAAAACAAGACACAAAGATCAATGGAACACAACAGAGAGCCCAGAAATAAATCATACATACTTGGTCAAGTAATATATGACAAAGGAGGCAAGAATATACAATGGAGAAAGGACTTCCAATAAATGGTGTTGGGAAAATCAGACAACTACATACAAAACAATGTAGCTGCATCACTTTCTTACACCATACACAAAAATAAACTCAAAATGGATTAAAGACCTAAATATAAGACCCAGAACCATAAAACTCCTAAAGGAAACTCCATAGGCAGTGAACTCTTTGGCACTGGCCTTAGCAATTTTTTTCTGGTTACATCTCTCCCAGGCAAGAGAAACAAAAGCAAAATAAACAAGTGGGACTACATCAAACTAAATAGCTTCTACACAGCAAAGGAAACCATCAGCAAAATGAAGAGGCAACCTATTGAATAGGAGAATATATTTGTAAATGATATAACTGACAAGGGCTTAATATCTAAAGTATATGTAAAGAACTCATATGACTCAACACCAAAAAAACAAATAATCTGATTTAAAAATGGGCAGAGGACACGAATAGACATTTGTCCAAAGAAGACATACAGATGGCCAACAAAGTACATGAAAAGGTGATCAACATCACTAAACATTAGGGAAATGCAACTCAAAAACACAGTGAGATATCCGCTCACACCAGACTGGCTAGTATCAGTGAGACAAGAAATAAAATGTATTGGCAAGATGTGGAGAAAAGGGAACCCTCACACACTACTGATGGGAATTTAAGTTGGTGCAGCCACTATAGAAAGCAGTACGGTGGTTCCTCAAAAAATTAAAAATAGAAATGACGTACAACTCAGTAATTCACTTACAGGAATTTACCTGAAGAAAACAAAAACACTAATTTGAAAAGATATATGCACTCCTATGTTTACTGCAGCATTATTATAAAGATATGGAAGCAACCTAAGTGCCCATCAGTAGATGAATGGATAAAGAAGATGCAGTATATATACACAATGGAATACTACTTAGTCATAAAAAAGAATAAAACCTTGCCATTTGTGACATGGATAGACCCAGAGAATATGCTAAGTGAAAAAGCCACAGGAAGATAAATATGTATGATTTCACTTACATGTGGAACCTAAAAAACAAAACAAATGGACAAACACAGAAACAGACTCATAAATACAGAGAACAAACTGGTGGTTGTCAGAGGGGCAAGGGTGGGAGGACAGACAAAATAGGTGAAGAGGATCAAGGGGTACAAACTTCCAGTTATAAAATAAATAATAGGGAATATAGTCAATAATACGGCTATTATTTTGTAGGTTGACAGTTGGTAATTAAACTTTTATGGTGAGCATTTTGTGATATATATATAATTGTTGAATCACTATGCGTACACCTGAAGCTAATACAGTGTCAACTATACTTCAACAAAAAATTATTAATGAGAATAATGGTTATCCTTTATTCACTGTCTTGAAATACTGTATTTCTTTCATTTACTCTGTTACCTTTTAATGTATGAGGAAAACAAAAGGAAAAGAAAACCTGTTATGTGGACCTTACGTACGTTTTGGCTGTGACATCCACATACTGTCCTGGGCGGAAGTGAGCAGCATAAAGAGGAGTACCTTTATGAAAAGAAAACAAAAAAGTATGAAACTTGTCAGCCCAGAGAAAACTTCACTGAACATAAACTACATCCATGAAGCTTTCTAGTTTTCAGATTTCAAAAATGGTAGGAGATTCTTTTCTGTAATTATATAATTATTAAATCATCAATGAACACGTTTAATTGACTATACACAGGCTGAAGAATGTGCCCCAGTATGAGGCAAACGGTATGGAGTGAGCCAATAGACCAGGGCCAGTGGACTTGGGCGGTCAGAGGCCAATGTGGCACTAGCTGGAATGGGCAATTCCCGTGGTAACACAGTGTCGTTGCTGGTAAATACACGAATTTGATGATTCTTGGTTGTTTTGGTGAATAACAATATACAAAATTAAGGTATATTTCTTAATTCATGTAAGGAAAATAAAAACAAGAGAATGACTCCGAAGAAGTTAGGGCTGGATCAAACCTCTTTTTTACTCACTGGAAGTAAGTTACTAAAAATAGCAGTTTAATTATTTGAACATAGGACCTTTGTACACTGTGTAATGACTGGTAGATATGATTATCCATACAAAGCCCACACATAGCAGATTTTTGGTGGACTGGTCATTGTTCCAATAAAATATAGTTATTGTACCACATGCCAAGGTATTTGGAATAGCAAAAAAACTCATTATAGATACTACTACTTTTATTTGCTAACATTTCCAAAGCTAGTTGTATATAAATAAAATCTCACTTTTAAATGCACAGGCAACATGTTATTTAAGGGGCATTTTTAAGTGAAATTGTTTATAAAATTCAAATGAACACTTATGAGAACTATTTAATTTGGCAATTAAGCACCAAACATTTATAAGGCTATAATAATATGCATGGTTAAAAATATAAGACATGGCCCCTGGCCTCAAGAATTTATTATTAAGGTGAAGGATGAACATTATCATTGTCAAATAAGAGACTTGTTATTTAAAGAAAAAAGCCAGAACCAATCTAGTACAGAATGTAATTGAAAACTAATTTTGTCTGTTTATTCAAAACTGGGTACCATATATTGTAGGATTTAGTATACTTTAAGGTAGTACCTAACCTGGATTTGTATGGGCCAAAAATACCTTGAATTAAGAAAAAATAAGGAAATTGTGACCAAATTTCTACGAAGTTGAACAACCTAAACTGCTGATATTTGACCATTTTTCACCCACAAAAACAATCATTGCACATGGTTTGAGCTATAGAAATATGGACTTAATTTTTACACTTGTTTAATTCCATTTACTTTCAAAAAATACTTTTGATTGCAGCTTATATCAAGGCTGACCCTCTGTCATTCCAATTAATAAGGCCTATTGCAGCTGTATTTTACTTCAAGAAATTCAGTTCAGATATTAAATACAAAATCTTAAAACCTCCTTCTACTGTCTACTTGTTAGAACTCAAGTTCAAGAGATTGGGGAGCTTTTCTGAAGTTCAAAAACACCAAAATGCTGTTAACTGTATGAACCGACATACTCATACTGCCAGATATTTTCATATTCCATAGATTAGCTAAAATACTTTGGAATTTTAAATAAGAATCTTTACATTTGAGGTGCTGTGGTTGGTCACTTTCCTATTTCAGAGTACAGAGACTAGCTATTCTTCTCTTATTAAAATGTCAGCCTACAAATAGTGAACTTCACATTTCAAAAGTCAGTGTATTTACTTGGAATGGCTTTTCAAATGTGGAGCTCTCTGTGCATTAAAAACAAGAGCGTTCCTCCCTCTTACATGGAAAACAAAGACTTCTCCTACAGTTCTTTCCATTTAAAAAACAAAAAGACTTGTTTGTCCCTAGTGATTAAACCAGATACAGCTTTATATTTAAAAATAAATGTTTGGGACTTTGTATTGTGGATTCAGCTTCACTGAGAGGGCTGACATTAAACAAATCATGTATTTGGGTATTTTTACCTCCCTCCTCTCCCCGGCCTCAGATTACCTGGCTTAATTACAGCATTATCCGTTACACAAAAGATTTTAACTTTCTGTTTTGGCGGCAATCCAAGTTCTTGGTAAAATTCCAACACAGATGCAGATTTCTACAGGAAAAGTAGCACATAAAGCAACCCATTAAATACCAAAGGTGGGGCTTAATGGGCAGAGATCTAAACCAAGCTATCAACTCAGAGACAAATCAAAGGGCACTCCATTCCCTTAATGAACAAAGAGTACCCTATTCTGAGTATTTAAGGGCAGTGAGATTTTCACCTATAATCCATTACACTGAGGATCCCACCAAGCAGAATAGTGTAGTGCATACATAGTACATGGGGAAAGGCCTTGGTTCTGTAGGAAAATAAACAGAGATGTGCTCATATCTGAAATCTGACTGTGGATTCTAAGTATCTAGAACCCAAATCCTGGAAAATTCAACTGTCTGCTTTACAACTGCTGGCAAGTAGCTGAAAGAAAACATTATAGGTCACACTGCAATGTATGACCACACTTCAAAGTGAGTCCTACATGTGGCCTGGCCAGCTTACATTTCTCTGGCCTCCTCACACTTTGCAAGGCCAGCTAGGTCACATCACCTAAAACTCCCAGCACTGTTCCCTCCTCCCCCACCCCAAGTGGACATTGTTTCTAGTTTACTGAAAAAATAGAAGAATCAGGAGGCACTTCTCCATGCTCTTATCACCAAACCAGTAAACTCCTGCACTGTCATTCTCGCACCCCTCCAGACTGCATGCAATACACACAGGGAGCTTTATGCCAACGCGTAGGGCCCTCTGCTTGGAGGTTGCAACCTGTCCTTAGGCAGCAGGCAGGCATGTTTTTAAAGCACTCCATGTACTTCTGATGTGGACAGGGTAGGAATTAAAATGGCTGATGACCTGTCTCTACTCTGTTAAAAGGCTGTGTACTGATTGCCCTCCCTTCTCCCCTAGTCACTGGCTTTACTCTTGAAGTTATCCCCATCATCTTCTGAGTCAACAATTTCACCTTAATACAGGGACTTACGAGTACACAAGATGTCACAATAACTCCCATACTAAATGTAAACCTTTCCTGACTATACAGTCTCCTTTAGCTAATCTATTTCTCCTTACAACAATGCTCCTGAAAAGGATTGTTAAATTGACCTCTTCCCATTATCTCAAACCCACCTCAACAGGTGCTTTCAGACCCTAACACTCAATGGAGAAAGTCCTTATCCAGGTCACCAGAGACCTTCATGTGGTCAATACACTGGTCAATACTCACTTCAGTGGCTTTACTGTCAATGTTCGGCACAGGTGACCACTCTCCATGAAAGCCTTTCACTTAGCTTCCAGGGCCTGATCTCTTGATTCTTTCACATGCTAATGAACCCACACTTCTAACTTTAATCTCAAATTCTACTTTGAACTACAAATTTTTATGTCCAACTGCCAATTCATTATCTTACGTTGATGTCACACAGCAACTCAAGTTTAACATGCCTAAGACTGAACTCAACTTCCCATTCAGAAGCCTGCACTCCTCTAGTCTTCCAAGTCTCAATAAATGGGAACTCCACATTTCTGTTGCTTGGATTAAAGATTTGTGGTTTCACCTATGACTCTTTTCTCATATCCCATGTCCCATCCATCAGCAATTCCTGTACACTCTATTTAAAAATACAGCTCACATCAACCATTTCTCACCCACACCCCAAACTAACTGGTCTCCAAACTTCCAAGCTCCTGAGCCATGTTCTGTACAACATTCACAGGCTCACATTATCCTTTTAAAACTCAAGCTGTATCATGTGTCTGCAATGGCTTCCATCTCATGCAGAATCAAGTCCTAAGTCTTTCCTGTACAAGATTCTATACAGTCTGAATCACCTACTACTCACCTCGTGGCTCATCTGGCTTCAGGCACAAAGCATTCCTTACTAGTCCAGTAACACATCAAACAGTGGCCTCAGGTCCTTTGCAGATACGTTCCCAGAATGCTTTTCTGCCAGATTTTTTTCAGGACTTGTCCCCTCACTTTATCCAGGCCTCCATCCAAATGTCATCGTAACTTCCCTGATTACTCCTTTTTACCTTTTATACTCTGGATTGCCTTTCCTGATTAAGACAGCCCTGCCTTTGTCACCTGCAATCCTCTCAGCCCACTTCACTAGCCTTCAAAGCACTTCTCTCCATCTGTCATGATACAAATTTTTTACTGTTTATCTTCCACACAACAAGCTTCCGTTTTATCCCTAATCCCACCAAAATGTAGGCTTCTTGAGAGCAGAGACTTTAGTTGCTGCTGTCTCACCAGCTACTTAAAGGTCTACAGTCTGCTTTTCCCTCCACCTCTGCCTTTTTTCTGTAATTGTAAATATACCCAAATAGAAAATATCTTATAAAAGACTTTGTGGACTTCTGATCTCCTTACAATGTCCTGGATCTTTTTTTTCTTTAATTCTTAAGACCCCTGATACAGATTGCTATGAGACTTGCCAAAAAAGTCGTCCCACTTGGTATTTTCTGGTGTGATGAATGCCTCTTGCATGAGAATATAGCCAACACAGGAATGTCTATCTCCCTGCAGTTCCTCTCCCTCAGTTTCCCCTCTAATCATGAGTGAAGTACCTGCAGTCCCCCACTGAGCCACAGTGCCACATGTGTCTGTCAATGCCGTAATCTTCCTCTCACCCCACACCTCCAGAGCGCATTAAAAATCTGTTAAATAGTCCTAGTTCCAGTGATACTTCCTATCCAGATCCCTCTGTGCCACAGCAGATTGCTCCTTTGTCAATGCCACCTCTAGACCTTGCATGCACCTCAACTATGTCCACCCAATCTTACCCTTACCTGCCTACATGTCAGTCTGTGGGGCTGGGAGTACCTGGATGGTAGGGACTGTTTTGTTCACCTGCGTCCACAGCTTCAGAGTTAAGCACAGTGGCAGGTCAGACCCTGCAGAAGGGAGCTGGGTCTCCTCACATGAACCGGGAGGAGACATAGATGGAAGGCAGATGTCTATACAGATGTAAAACCCCGGTCTGTCTTTCCAGGTCACCCCACTTTCCACTCTTACTGCTGCTGCATCAGCTCCTGACACACAACATTACTGTGTTTGTGGCCTCTCTTCAAGTAGGTATTTAAAAAATAAACATCACCACTTACTCTGAGGGTAAAAAATCTGCAAAATCTAGACTATTATGAAACAAATCCAACAGTAATTTGTAATGGAAAAGGAACAGTAGCAACTGAAAAACCCTAACAACTCAATACGAGATTGATGACATAAGAAAAACAAAGCACCAGCACCTCCCCAATCCAGCGTGCAGATGCACAGCCAGACTGCCGTGCAGAATACAGTATCTGAAAACACAGCAAACTTCCATTACTTGCTAACTTCGTGTAAGCTGCGGACTTTCAAGCTGCTAGTGCCCCTTTGTAACCTACCAAGTAGGCTGCCTTTAGCCGACATGAGAGCACTGGCCTGTAAGCGCATCACTCTGATTTTTGGGTCGGCCTACGTCCCTAGGAATCTTCCTGGGGCCCTCCAGCGGGACTGTGAAACGATACTAAGCTGCTGTGGTCTGGATGGGCACGGAAGATGGTTTCGTACCTCAGAGTTCCCTTAGGAAGCTGAACTTTCCTCCCAAAGAGTGATCACACAACCCATTCCAGTCATTCTCCATGCTTTCCTTTCCCACAGGCTGAAATCTAAAATGAATATTCAACACCACTCTGACCAAGGCTACTGCTTTTCATCGTCAGTCATATTCACTTTTTCACAACAAAAGCAAATAGAAATTTTAATTAAAAAATGTGGCTTCCTGAAATTATTCTCCTGACCTACCAGATTCAGATTTATTAAATTTTAGAATAGACTTCAATTTTATCTTTGACATTCACATATTCTACCTGGTGATTTAAAAAGCACATTATTTCATTAATATCAGTTTTTAAGCCTCCTGACATGAAAAATCTTATACTTTTTCAGCATCACAAAACAGACAAGACGAACATCTTAACCTGAGTAACTGTAGACTGATACACAGAAAGAACAAAGGTAATCTATCTTGATTATCTTCCAATTTCACCAAAATTGAGTAACTTTTTTCAAAGTATCATAAAAACATAAAAATATTTCATATCATAATTAGGTACCAGTCGTGAGATAAACCAAATGCTCAGTTGAGTTGGAACCAGCAGCAGTAGCAGACGTCTTTTTGTTCTTAAGTTCCAAATAAATGATTTCAAAAGGCAATTTAAAAGACTGACAGCAGCGTCACACTTGGACAATCGCATCTATGAGGTCGCTTTTCCCCATCTTCAAAGTTCTCTGCAATTACCCTTCTCACAATGAAAAGGCCTCTCTGTCCTAAGATGAACTGATTTAATCAACTTTAAAAGCCACTTAACTTTTATTCAAAAACACTATGTACCACATCAGTTTTTATTTATAATAAGGTACAAAATTAGCTAAAGCAAAGAAATCTAATTTCTTGGAGTTTAATTCTCTCCAGATTAAAAAACTAACAGCTCTAGCCCTATTATAAATAAAACTGACTTATTTTTAGAGTGCTTATTTTTTATTTTATATTCATAGGTCTTTTTTTTTAACGCTCTATAATCAATGTACTTTTACTTTCCCTGAGGGTTACAATATACAAGAGGAATAATGTATTTTCTTCCTTTCTGAACCAAAATACTTTACTTTTCCCTCAACCACAGTCTTTTTCTTTTTAATTTTAAAGCTTCATTTGATTTTTTTTTGCTATTATTAATGTACAATTACATGAGCAACATTATGGTTACTAGACTCTCCCTATTATCAAGTCCCCACCACATATCCCATTACAGTCACTGTCCATCAGCACAGTAAGATGCTATAGAATCACTACTTGTCTTCTCTGTGCTTTACTGCCTTCCCCGTATACCACCCCCTAACCACTACATTATGTGTGCTAATTGTAACAGCCCTTTTATCCCCCTTATTCCTCCCTTCCCACCCATTCTCCCCAGTCCCTTTCCCTTTGGTAACTGTTAGTCCATTCTTGGGTTCTGTGAGTCTGCTGCTGTTTTGTTCTTTCACTTTTTTCTTTGTTCTTATACTCCACAGATGAGTGAAATCATTTGATACTTGTCTTTCTCCGCCTGGCTTATTTCAATGAGCATAATACCCTCTAGGCTCCATCCATGTTGTTGCAAATGGTACTATTTATTTTCTTCTTATGGCTGAATAATATTCCATTGTGTATATATATCACATCTTCTTTATCCATTCATCTACTGATGGACACTTAGGTTGCTTCCATTTCTTGGCTATTGTAAATAGTGTTGCAATAAACATAGGGGTGCATATGTCTTTTTCAAACTGGGCTGCTGCATTCTTACGGTAAATTCCTAGGTCATTTGAATTTTAAAACTTTATTTTCATATCCTACTCTGAAGAAAAGTCATTCAAAGGTAGAGCTTTTTCTTAATATTGTAATAGATGTCCTCTGGAGCTAGAAAATTTTTATCTTGAAGAAGAGCCTTTGTAGCACTTTCTATACTAGAGAAGCAAGTAGTTTTAGAAGTTTCTGTGACTGAGGTAAGCAGACCGAAATCCTCCACAATGTAATACAGCACCCAAATCATCCTGCTGTGCTGTATGCACGCTGATGAAAATAAAGCTTACAGTAAGTACACAGGTGACAGTGTCAGGCAGTGCACATTTCTGTAATATTTTAAGTATTAGTATTATGCTAATACAATTTTATCTATAAGACACCTTCATTACTAAGTAAAAGAGAGTAAACAGAGCCACCAAGTACATTTCTGGAGGAACTTCTGTTTTTTCTTGAGAACCAATGTGAGACTTAGAACTGGAAGAGAATTTAGAGGCTATGAAGTCCAATTCCCTTCTTTTATGGGTAAAAAAATGGATGTTCAAAAGGGTGCAGTGAAGGGAAAAATGGCAGAAACAGGATTAGAACTCAGCTCTTCTGACCCTATGCCACTCATTTTCCCACCGTCCTGCAGTTCAGAGGAAGTAATGTTCACAGCTCTGTGGGAGCAGAACAGATTGTCCCACTGTGATGCTGGATTTACCAAAATCAAGGCCTAAAAGTCATGAGTTTACAAAACTGGTGAAGAAAATAAACATGATGGTGCTAGACATAACAAAAACAGACATACAATTAATTTGAAAACATGGCATCTATCAAATCAAAGAATTATTCTCATGAAGGCTGGAACATATTTATACATTTAAAAAAGTCAAACATTGGAAAAGACATTTGAAACGTTTGACATTTAAAAAGAAATTTTCATAAGTAGCTCATTCTACTTTTAATTACTATAGAATTATTTGAACCAAGAAAGTATTAGTTAATAGACTGCCAAGAATTAATAGGACTACTATATATATTTATATAATATACATAATATAAATATGTAATACATACATATATAATAGTCCCATTAATTTTTGACAGGTCCCATACACACATATAAAGTAACAAATGGACAATACTACCATAATATGCAATAATAGCTAACTTCTCTAATACTATGAGACAGGCCTAAATGGCCTATAGTCCTATTAAACTATAGGACTCTGACAGTTTCCACCGCTGCCAATTCACTGATCAGTATACCCCATTGTTTAAAAGACAACTACAGCTGAATCTTCTGTGAACACCTCGAACACATCTTTCCTTCACAAATTCCCTTTGCTTGTTCCTACTCCAGGTTACAGCATCAGCACAGAACCAGTCTTAGTTAGAAAATACTCTATGCCTATGGCCACTCACACACTCAGTCACCCAGCCTTTTACAAACCCCTACACCTTCCCAGTCTGTGGAGGGCTGGAAGTGAGATCACTAGAAGTGAGAACACAGGATCCAGAAGTGAGATCCCCAAATCCGGAAATGAGAACACCAGATGTGAGATCAGCCCAGAAGTGCTATCACTGTGGGCGGCTCACGGATGTGCACCTGTGTATATAAGCTGTGCTGTGAAATAAAAGTGCGTCACTTGTCCACCACCAGCGGCCAGTGGACCTCCTGACCCCAACTTTGATCTCTGTGTCTTTCTTGCTGTCCCTGTTTTTTCTTTTAAGGTATCATTGATATACACTCTTATGAAGGTTTCACAGAAAAACAATGTGGTTACTATATTCACCCTTATTATTGAGTCCCCCCCCCATACCCCACTGCAGTCACTGTCCATCAGTGTAGTAATATGCCAGAGTCCCTACTTGTCTTCTCGGTGCTACACTGTCTTCCCCGTGATCCTCCCCACACCATTGTACTAATCATAATACCCACCCCTCAATCCCCTTCTCTCTCCCTTCCTACCCTCCCTCACCCACCCCTCCTCTTTGGTTGTCCCTGTGTTTTTCTTGCATCTCCCACCCACTCCTCTCAGGTTCAGCTGGTTTGCAGAGCTGGTCTCAGCACCAGTCCACCCACCGTAATGCCTGACTCAAATACCTTTACCAGATCTCCCTTGAGGTTTACACAAACCTCGCAAACGTCCACCCTGTACCTGGATTCTTCTCACTTCGTTGACCGAGATAACAATTTGACCACATTACTGCCCTGGTTCAAGAATCAGAAATCTCCTGGGAGTCTGCAGTATGAGGTCTGAACTCTTGAGCACTCTGCCCTGACAGGTATACCTTCTGCGGCCTGCCACTTTCCCCTGCTGGCCCCACACTTGCATACTAAGATCCAGACACACCACCCTTCACTTCCCAAGCACACAGACTTTCACGGCCCTGCAGAAGCTACCTGGAACAAGTCGTTTTACGCTCTACGCTGCAGGATCTGCCCCTCTATAAAATGGGAATGAAACTACTTACCTGAGGTTTGTTAGCAGGATTAAATGAGCTTTTCCAGATACGCCTAGCATGTGCAGGTGTCCCTCTGGCATGCTTCTCTCTTACCGTCTCCCTACGGAACCTCTTACGGCCTCCCCAGGCAGAGCTTGCTGTCCCCAGCTGTACTTGCTGCACTACGGCGATGGCTGGGGATGTCTGATCTACCTGGCCAGCTGCTCCTCTGGCCTGCGAGATTCCAGGGCGTGGCCATCAAGGCTCTGGAGCCCTTCATTCTCTCTTAGTCTTTAGCCTCAGAGGCTGAAAAGGTTACATAAGAGAGTAAATGTAAAAGGCTTAATGCTGTGTGCCCAGCATGTAGTAAGTCCTCAATAAAAGTTAACTATGACAAGGAAATAGGAGGCACACAGTAAACACTTGCTAGTTTTGCCAGTTGCATCGCATGGGTTGTATCCTAATTGCCATCCATGTTCACTTCATAAACACTTTATGGTAGAAGAAATGTTTACCTTAGAGACAACCAAAATGTTTCAGCAAACCCAAAGATGTTTCATTACCACTAGGGAAAACCATCACCATTTCTAGAAAGGCATTCTCTTTTGCTTTTAGTCATCCAGTAGAGGATGCAGACTTTAACTGCACAGATTTTTCTAATTTAAACTATAAATTTGGCATTCTATTTGTATTCTACTGGGAAAAATGCTTTTTTAAAAAAAACTTGATGTAGATTCCTATACAGCCCTCTCCAAGGTACTGAAAGCTCCTTCTAGTATAAACAAAATTAATCCTCACATGCTGTTGGTGTCAAGTGGTGAGACAATTTAGAAAAAAGTGAAATTAAACATAAAAAACAAAATAACCAAATAGGTACCATCTATTGAGTGTCTGTTATACACCAGGCATATGTGAAAAATCTCACTTAATCCTGGTAACAAAACTCTTAGGTAATTTATTTCCATTCTACAGAGGGGAAATGTTGCAGCTTAGAGGATAAAACTACTGCTCCAGAGAGTGAGCGGAGGTGCTAGGACAGACTCTCAGTCTCTCAGGCTCCTGGGGCTGTACAAGACTGCCTACCTCAAATCCACAAATACAAGTTTGTACCTGTGCAATATCCTCAAAACTTAAGGAACTCAGACCTGAAACTAATGAAATGTACGTTCCAGGAATGAAAATATGTCCTTACATAGAAACGCGATACAGTTTTTCCTCCTACGGTCAGAGCTGCCACTTTTCCATTGTAGTTTTCCTTTGGAGTATATTTTAGGACATGACAATCTTGTACCTTAAAAACAAACAAACATAAAAAAACTAAGATACATTTTGTGCCAAGATACATTTTAACATTACATACTAGCCACGCAGAGGCCAGAGGCCAGGGAGGAATTCCCTAACGTCACTTATCTCATCACCACTCAAACACCGATCACAATCCTGAAGTACAGAAATAATGTTTACAAAATGTCAAACACAGACAGAGCATGCAGACAATACATACAGAAAAGTGCACAGAACATACACAACCAAATGAGCATTTATGAAGAAAATAACGACTACAAGTATCCCCTGCCCATGTCAAAAAGTAGAATCCTCAAAACCTCTGTCGTTTCCCAGTACCCTCCCCTTGGGGTCCCTGGAGCAGTGGTTCTCAAACAGTGGTTCCCCCACCAGCATCACCTGGGAACCTGGTGAAAACGCAGGTTCTCAGGCCAGAGCTGCACCCCAGTGAATCAGAATCTCCTTGATTCAAAAGCCCTCTGAGTGATTTTGCATCTCACTCAAGAAGCACAGCCTTAGAAATAACTATTCCTGACATGTATGGTAATTATTTGCTTACTTTTCCTTATATTACCAGCTTTGAAACTATTGCTTAATAACGTAGTTTAGTGTTATCTGCTTTAAACTATATAGCAGGCCCTCCTGTTATCCACAGGGATTTGTCCCAGGACCCCCAGGGGATCCTAAAATCACAGATAGTACTGAACCCTATAAGTACTATGTTTTTTCCAATACATGCCATGATAACATTTAATTTATAAATTGGGCATAGCAAAAGATTAACAGTAACTAATAATAAAACACTATTATATAACAATATACTGCAACGAAAGTTATGTGAATGTAGTCTTTTTCTCTCTCAAAGTGTCTATTGCACTGCCCTCACCCTTCTTCTTGTGATGATGTGAGGTGATAAAATGCCTATATGATGAGATGAAGTGAGGTGCATGACATAGGCACTGTGATGTACTCTTAGGCGGCTAGTGACCTTCTGATGATACATTAGAAGGAGAATCTTGTTTCCAGACTGTGGTTGACTGTGGGTAACTGTAATCACAGAAAGTGAACTGCAGTTAAGGGGGAACTACAGTAAATGGAACTGGATTGTATGCACTCTTCCATGTCTTATTTCTCTCAAGATTGTATGTGTAAGCTTCGTCCACATTGTTTTGTGTGTAACTCTATTCTACTCATTTTCATTCTATCCAGCATCCCATTATGTGAATATATCATGATATATTTACTCATTCTGCCACTGACACACAGACATTAGGGTTTCTTCCAGTTTGGAGTATGTATTAAGAGTAATACTGCTATGAACACCGTTGTATAGGCATCCTGGTGCACACCTGTTAAGTTTTCTAGTAATATTCAGAAGTGAAAACTACTAGACTACAAGGTTCACCTGTCTCAACTTTATCACATAATGCTAAACTGTACTCCAAAGTGGTTTTTACCAGTTTATAATCCTACTAATTCCCAAAGTTCATTAGACTTCTAGAAACAATAATCCTTGATCATTCAAGAGCCAATAAAATTCACTAAGGGCTTGTAGGCCCTGTGCCTATTAATACCACTCATGTGCATGAGCCCTCATTCTAATCACTATCCCCCATCTCTTCACTTGGCTAAGACTAGGCCCCAAGGGTGACCTGAGTCATCCAAAGTGATCTGGGGATGATGGTTTCCAACTCTATCATTTCTTTCTGTATCATAATTAAGATAGACAATTAAGTAGCTCTTGAACATATATTGGAAATTTAACTATTTAAAGAGCTTGACGTTTAACATTTTGTGCAATCCTCAAAAGAACCTTTTGAGGTAGGTAATAATTATTTCTCTTACGGAATAAAATCTTATCTTTTACACACAAGGCACAGTGCTCCAAGGAACACAGCTGGGAAGTGGTAAAACCAAGATGTGAAGCCAGGAATTGGGGCGCAGGGCCCACATTCTTAACCATTAGTTTACCTCATCTCAGAACAAAACGCTGCTTCTCTAGATAAGAAAGTCACATTCTGAGTTAGCAAATGATCAAAATTATAAATTTGGAGTTGAAAAACTCCATGAATGAAAACAAGATGGGACTGAGATTTTTTTTTTCTGATTATGAATTAAACTCGTATCTGTGAGAGGCTAGTTACAATCTTTTTTTGTTCACTGAGCCAATATCAATGCCCAAGCAAGAGTGAGAACATTCACTGAACCTGTAAGAAGAGAGGCCGTCAGTGTTTATGCCTGACATCACACTATTCTTTACCACACAGTTATGTTTCAGGATACAAAGCCTGCCTGTTTACGTTTGCACACATCCAGATTCACTACATGTTCTGTTTCCTTCTTACCTGAAGTAATGTGACCACATGCTTTTGACCATCTTTGGTCCATAAAGGCATCATGCCCAGCTTCAGTGCAATAAGGCCTACTCTAGAGGAACCTGGCAATTAAAAACAAACCAGTGTTACTACAAGCTTTCTCAACATTTGCCAACATGACAGAAGAGTATTTCCTAAGCTGTTGCTTTGATATAAGGAGCACGCAGATAAGAGACATGCTAATATATTTATAGGGTAAAAGACAACTGCTTCTTACAGATCTAAATGCCTTCAATGCCTGGCACAATATATTGGTGCTCATTGTCTCTGTAAAAGAAAAAATATACAAGAACTGTACAAAATAAACAAAATAGGTAAACTAATATATTCTAGCTTTAAAATAACAGTATTAATAGAAAGCATGATAAATCCTTCATTATGCTTTGCTTTCCTAGTATCACTCATATCCAACCTCATTAACTAGAAACATCTGCCATTCAACTCTTAAGAAGTTACCCAGGGTTATAAAGATGACACAGGTGGTCATGTTGCCAAAATACATCAGCCACCATGACACTTAGATTTGCTGCATAAATTGGTAAAGCTGCTCCATTAATAACATTTGACCATTACACAATTCAACTCTAATAATAAAATGCAACCAGAGACCACATTCTCAACAGGAAAGGCATTATTCTTCTTGGTCTGGCTGTACGTAGGTTCGGCACTCTGATTCTGGGGTTCTGCTTAGCAAACCTGGAGTGCTACAATATCCCAACTGAAAACATCGGGGTGACACATTACAGTTTCCCTGATTTATTTTATATCCCTTTTTATCTGAAGGAAAAGAAAACATAATGCAAAATTATTTTCCTTTCACCTACAAACAGTTCCTTGAGGAAGTCTTGGCTATCATCAGATATTCACTAACAGTAGGCTGGGATGCTAGAAATAAACTTACAAACCAAACCACAATGAAACAGACACACTTAAGACACCGAAAATAAAGTCAAGAGGTGATAAATTTATCAAGTAGTTACTATGAGTTTGAATGTGCTAGCCACACAGTAATTAGGCAATGAGAACTATCAAATACAAAATAACCACCTGGTTCCCAAGGACGCACAGGCCATGGCTCATCTTTCAGAGGACACAGTTTGCTTGCTAATTGGGCTTTATTTTCATCAGAGACCAACTGCTTAACAAACGGAACATTTTCTTCAGAAAGATGCTCATCCCACCAAGTAGCGCTCTTGCCATGGAGACTTCTAATCAAAAGCCAGATGTCTGTTCTGTAAAAATAAAAATTAGAAAATAAGCAATCCAAAAGCTTCCCCTATTACTGTACGGAAGGGGGATGACATGAGAGGGAAGGGTAGTCAGGGCCTTAGGAAAGGGTTTGGAATTTGTGCAAGTTTTTTTTCCCCCTGCCATTTCTTATAATAATAATGGGGCTCACATTCTAATTGTTAATGAAACATTCTCCGTCTTCTCCTCTGGGATAAACAGATATCTAATAAAAATAAAGATTTCTGCCTAGACACGGGAAGCACTGACTCATCTGAATGTGTGCCTTGATAATGTATATGCAACAGAAGTGACAGAATGTAGGGTGTGCATCTTTCTCTGATAAGATCATCTCTTCCCTGTAATGACAAGGCCGAGGCTTCGCCTTAGGCCTAGGTGAAGAAAATGGGGTTGCAGATTTTAAACTCCATAGAAGACATGACCTTTGACCAGCTGAACGCTGCAAGAAAGACCTTAAGGGATGGAGGTCGGGACCGAGGCGTGTAATTCCTGCACGGAGGGTCAGAAAACAAGTAAAGCCTTATCCCCTCCTTGCAGTCAGGCACATCCAGGTCAGAGTTCCAATCCTGCACTTACTAACTGAGTGACCTTGGGAAAATTCCTTCTCCAAGCCTCCGTTTAGTCTGCAAGACTGTAAAATGGATAATGATCTCTGCCGCGAAGTTCCACGAGCTAAGGCGCCTAGTAACCCAGCAGAGCCTCTGGCACAGACGACGCTCCCACGCCGGCCGACACTACTCCGGCCCATCACGTGGCAATGCCCTGCCAGTCACCGGCTCAAAACCGCTGAAAACCAAACTCGCCCCTTCGGTCCCTCACAGCGCACGTCTTCGCGGCAGGATCCTCCGCCCTCCGCACCCCGGCTGCGGGGAGCCCCGTCCCCCGCGCAGGGAGAGCCACGCCGCCGCGCCAAGCACGCTTCCTGGGGGAGCCCACCTGCTCCCCGAGCCCAGGACGGCGCCCAGGCCGCTCGCGCCGCGGCCCAGCACCCGGGCGCCGGCCGCAGCCAGCAGCCTGCAGGCCGGCATGGAGGAGCCAGGAGGGCCCGTCGGCTCCGCTTCTGAGTGCCGCGCCGCGCCACCTCCGGCCCTCCGCGGCCGCCCGACTCCACCGCGACGCCGGCCGGGCCGAGGCCTTCCGCGACGGAAGGAGAGCCGCCGCGGGCACTTCCGGTCCGTTCTCCACGGGCTCCGGGCACCGCGGCCGGCCGCTGAGCTAAAGTTCCGGCTTCGGAATCGCTCCCCTGCGGACCCGGAGCGGGGCGGCGAGCGCAGGGCTGAGCCCGCTCTCAGCGGCTGGGACGTAGGGACGTTCGGAGTTTGAACTTGAGAAGAACGAGGCGAACTAGGGACAGGCGTCCTAAGGAAGCGAAGTCATTTCTGAGTGATGCCCGTTGTGACGTGGCTCATGAATAGTCCTGTTTGGGTTTGTGTTGAAAACAACCCTGGAAGGAAGTTGGCGTCCCGGGTGGCTCGTAGGGAAAGTCGGCGCTCAGGGCCCTGCACGCAGCCCCGGAGAGACGCCGAGTGTCCAGCCGCGAAGGAGCCTCTTAGAAATCTGAGTATCCTTGCAGATAGCTGCCACTCATGAAAGCCCCTGAGTCTGAACCACTGAGCCAAGGAAGTCACGGGTTCCCGACCAGAAGAAATAGCCCAGGAGAAGAAATTACTGTTCCTACTTCGGGTCACTAAGTTTTAGGTGATTTGTGAGGCAGCAATAAATAGCAAATACACTTTATGTAGGAGCAAACCCTTGCCCTGGATTCCATACCCAGCCTAATCGCCATGAGTGTGCCTTGCACACCCATTCTACTACTCTCCAAAGTCTGTTGCCTTATTTGTCAAAGGGGAATTTGTCGAAATTTGGAAGTAAGAACTTAAAAACGTAAGCTAATTCAACACCCTCTTTTTACTAGAGATCTGGCTAGCCTGGCTTCAAAGGTCCAGGCTATGGTCAATACCTGGTTACTGCTTGGACTTCAGTCGTCTCAAAACCTTCGCTTCGCTGTTACCATTATTCCAGACACTTCCAAATAATACTTTGGGCCTTGGAGGAAAAATTACATTTCTTCATCCTAGGCAAGCTACCTGGCTTTCTTACTTAAGAATGGCTCTTCACTTTTTATCTGAAGGAAAAGAAAACATAATGCAAAACATTTTGCATTATGTTTTCTTTTCCTTCAGATAAAAAGGGATACATGTAAGAAGCTGGTGGGGGAGGCGGGGACGGGGAAGACATGCCTGCTGCTGGCAACAGCTAGTGTTTCTAGTACAGTAAGTCCTCAGTACTGGGGACGCCCACCCGTCAGAGACCACCTGGAGCGCACTTGACTTCAAGCAAGGTTAAGTTTGATTAACTTGCTACAGCAAGAGAGAGCACATACCCGGGGGTGTTTCCATATGAATAAATTGGAGGGGCTGCTTATAAGATCGGGACTTATGCTGGGTGATTTTAAGGTGTCATGAGGGAGGAGGGAGCTACTTAGGAAGGGGAACTTATTTTGCAATGCTGTCAAGAAGCAAGGCAACTCAGCAAGTAGGCGTCTCAATAATTTTGTTCTGGAGGCAAGAAGAAGACGGGGCGATGTTGGTTAGAAAGCAGAAATTACTCAGAAGAAGGAACTGTTAGTCAGTTTGTAGTAGTGATGTGACCTTGGATATGGTCTGTTAGAAGTATTGTGTTGACATTCCATTATAAACACGGCAGGATTCATTTTCACTCTTTCAGTATATTTTCTCAAACTTTAAAACAACCCTATGTGATAATACTATAATTATCTCCCATTTTACAGTTGAGAAAATAAACACAGAGCATTACATGTCTGAAGGTCCTTCAGCTGGTAAGTGGTGGAGCCAAGATTTAAATCTCAACAGTGTGACCATAAAGCTTGTCCTCAAAGCTGTTTTATTTCTTTGGGTCTCTGTGAAAAATACATCTCCTCACTTGCATTCAATCCCTGTATGGCTAGAGGGGAAAAGTGGTAAGTAAACCTCACATATGCTGGTCTCTGAGGATCAAGGAGGCAGCCATTCTGTCTAACCTTCGCCCCAAGTGTCAAATCTCTCCCAGTGCATAATGGCGACCTTGAGTCAATGAAACCCTTAGCAGGCACCATTGCTGAACAGAATCAAAGGAAAATGTGCTTTGTGCACATAGTACACGTATCCTGATTGCCAGCTGGGCCCGGGAAGTGTCATCATAGTTGATTTGTTACTATGATGTTAAGGACCAGGTCCAGTTTTTGAGAGATTCTGCCGGGCACTCCTGTAGGAGGAACTCCTGTGGGACCCTTGGGTGCTGAGCTTTAGTCTCCAATCAGTCCTGATGTCATCCTTCAGAGACCGCCTTAGACCTGGGAACACTGACAGTACTTGCCTTTCTGGGACTTCAGTTTCTCGTTGGAACAAACATAACCTGCACAATTTCTTTTTAGTACTACAGTTCTGTAAGTCTTACTCCTCTAATTTGCACCGAAAGCTGATATAACGGATGTTATCCTTTTTAAATAAAACATTAGGAATAGTTTCACTTCTGAATCTTTATAGCCATGCCTCCAAAAAAGAATCATCATAGGAGGAGTAGGTTTCAAGCCAAGGGTTTATTGGAAATATCCTTTCTGTGTGTTCCTGCCATCAGGCCCTCCGTTAGTTCTTAAAATGCTTGTAGTGTGTTCTATATGGTTGGCTTATTGTGAATAATACATTTTTCACTGCGAGTTAATGTGCATTTTGTATTCATTTTTGATATCCCTTAGTTCATAACATGCCTTATATTTAAAATTAAAAATATTTGAAGTGAGTTTAGAGTTTTCATTAAGTTATCTTGGGCTTTCTTCCATTTTTCTGAAATTGTGAGAATTTAGCATGTTTTAAAATGGATAGAGATGTTATGAAGGTGAGTTTAGCACAGGAAGTGGGAATAGATAAACTGAACTTTAAGAAGTTTTGAACTTTGAGATTCCATTGCTAGCTGGAATAGAACACTTAAAAGGCCATTTGCAAAATCCATAGATGTTCATTCAGTAAGATGAATTCTGCTTCAGTATCCTCTAGTAAGAAAGACCAAATCACAATTTTCAAATTAATATGTTTTTAAAAGTACTTTCTTTCTTTATAAATTCCTAAGTCAGCCAATAGATTTTAGGGCTCCAAGAGATGACCAGAATGGAAACGTGTTTGGCCTGAAGAAAGCCTAAAAAATAAGTGTCACCACATACTGATGTGGTTCTAAAGTTTCTCAGCATCCTGTACCCCTCTGATATATTCAGAATGGTTCTGAAACTTAATGTGATTAAATTCACATACAGTTTTTCAAAGTTCTTTGATGACTGCACAAAAATGTTAGCAATAGGCAATCACATGCCAGGGAACAAAATGCTTTAAGACAAGAACAGTTTCTTCTCCCTGTTCTTCCTCCCGATGCCAGCATAGTTGTGATGGCTGGAGTTCTAGACCAATAAATACTCTTTTGTCCCCTGGAACCACAGTCAAGGTGTGCCCTCTGAGCCCAGAAGGTACAGAGTCCTGAGAAATTCCTAAAGACTGAGTTCATGTGAAATTTCGATTACACTTGGAAGGGGTCCCAGAAGAATGAGAAGTAATACACTGCTCTTGCTAAGTGGCAGGCCCTTGTGTGTGCTTCACATACATTAACTCACTCCTCACCTATGAAGTAGGTACTAGTATTCATGTCGTCCCTTACAGATGTGGGGCTTGAGGCACAGAGAAGACGGGTAGTTCATCCAAGGTCACAAATCTTAAGTTTTTTTAAGTGAGTGGCGAGAGACAGATGTTGAGGCCAGACTGGTTGAGTCCAGGGGCCAAGTGCTTGACTGCACTGTTGTGCTCTCCTTCCCAAGAGGAGACAGCTGCCCAACACAACACTGGAGCACTCCGTTTGGTGTCCAGAGATCGCCCCAGACAAGCAGGGACTGGGGACGGTAGTGTTCAGTGTGCATCTTTAGAGAGCCAATCAGTCTGGAACAGCATCATTTAGGCTCAAGAGAAAGCAATGAGGCCAAACCACTTGAGATATCCACCCATTCACCATACCACCTTTTTGTCAGGAAGGAAACAGGAGGTTCTGTGATGTTCTATGTTAGTGCCCTCAAGCCTCAATTATGTAAAAACTACCTGGGGATCATGATAAAATGCAAAGTCTGATAAGTAGGTCTGAGGTGGGGCCCAAGGAGTCTGCATTTCTAACAAGCTCGAGGTCATGTAGATGCTGCTGGTTAGCAGACTAACTTTGACTAGCAACATTCTAGAAAGAATTCTGAACTCAAAATCAAGACACTCGGGATCCAGCCTCAGCTCTAACCTTAATTAGCAGTGTGACACTGAGTAAGTCGCTTCACCTCTCTATCTCTTCATCTGTGAGATGCTAAGGGAGCAGGGTTTGTCCATCTGAGGCCCCTTCTGCCTTTTTAGTGAATTTCTTCATGGAAGGCAGAGAAATGCTCTGGAAAAATAGCCACACTAATCCCAGGAACCTGTGAATAGGTTCTCTTATATGGCAAAAGGGATTTTTGCAGATGTGATTAGGGTTAAGAGACTTGAAATGCAGAAATGATCCTGGATTACCTGGGGAACCATAAATGTCATCCCATGAGCCTCTAAAATTGGGGGACCTTCCTGGCTTTAGCAACTGAAAAAGAGTAAGCTATGTGCAATGTTGAAAGGATTGTGTGCAGCCTGCGTCTGCTGGCTTAGAAGATGGAAGAAAGGGCCCACAAGTCAAGGAATGTGGGTGGCCTCTAGAAGACAGAAAAGGCAAGAAATGTGTTCTTCACTAGAGCCTTCAAAAATGAATGCAGTCCTGCCAACAACTTAATATTAGTCCAGTAAGACCCATGTTGGACTTCTGACCACTAGAATTGTAAGATAATAAATTTGTGTCATTTTAAGCCACTATGTTTGTGGTAATTTGTTATGGCAGCAATAGAAAACAAGTATAAACTTTTAAGCCCTCAGTTCTAAATGCTGGTAACTCACAAACAGACAGTGATATTGACCATTTTGATATGTGGCAACAAGATAAAAATCAGTTCTATTTTCGAATTTACTTCTGAGTCTGAGAAAAAAGAAGTCTTGGTAAGAAGGCTCATATCCATTAAAAAGCAAAATCTACTGCCAATTACATTATTTCTTATACATATATATATTTAAAGTTTTTATTGGACACCAACTGTGAAATGTACAGTTCTTGGCACATAGTAGGTGCTCAGCAAATACCTGTTGACTAATCAAATGAATTTGAATCACATTGCACTAAATGCAAGGGGTAGTAAGATAATAATTAATACCTGCTTTTTTGGGGGTATTTTAAATACCATGCACTGGGCTCAGAATAGATGCCATCAAGGTTTCTCCTGACAATGGTAGATACATTCACTATTCTACATATGTAATTGTGGTGCAATAACTCAGAGAGTAAGCAACTTAGCCACTTAGCTACTAAGTAGCCCAGCTAGAATTCACAGCTAGGTCTGTTTGACCCCCAAGTCCCCAGTCACTCTACTATTCAAACCAGCAAGACAAACAATCTCAGTCCTCTAGGAACTTACACTAGGCAGGACAGAGGAGGTAAACAGCCGAAATGGTCAGTACCAGAGTACAGGTATATGCACAAAGTGCTTGGGTACTCACAGAAGAGGTAACATCTGAGTTATTTCTTGAGGGAAGAGTTAGATCACCCAGGAGCAGAGTAGAGAAAGGACATTGCAAGTGAAGGGAACATGGTTCCACTTATTATTGATTTTGGGCTTAGACCTCAAAATTTTTTGGTGTAGAATAACTACCATTTCATTATATTCATGACTTCTGTTGGTTAGAAATTCAGAAGAGGTACAGTGAGGATGGCTTGCTTTTGCTTCATGTTGTTTGGGACTTCAGCTGGGATAGCTCAGAGACGGGAGGTACCATCAGCTCAGGGCAGGGAGGGGCTGCAAACTTCAAAAGTTCATGTACTCCATGCCTGGTGGCTGATCCTGCCTCTCAGCCAGGACCTCCAATAGGCTGGTTCCTGGACCACCTCCATGTGGCTGCTGGGGTCTCCTCACACCGTGGTGGCTGGATTCCAAGCGCGAGCATCCCAAGAGAACCAGTTGAGCTGTGTCACCTTTTAGGACCCAGCCTGGTGAATCACATGGTGTCACTGCACTTCCACCTCAGCTGGCCCAGACCCAAGGGCAGGGAGCATAAACCCGCGCCTCGGCGTGAACACGGCAGGCACCTTGTGAGAAGAGCATGTGGGGTGCGAGACATCGTTACAGCCAACTTTAGAAAAATCTAACCTGCCACAAGACTGTATGTCCACGTGAAAGAACGGAACTCATCCCGGCAGTTGCAGGGATTGACCGATTGCTGATTGCCATGACAGATTTACCCTGTTAAGAAGTTTCAGGTTATGTCTGGCTGGTTTACAGGAAGAAAATAAGATTCATTCCAGACTTTTTTCTGCTCCCTACTATAGTTTCTGGGTCAATACCTGGTATTTCCTCTATTCAGAGAGACAAAGGCCAGGCTTGAAGGACTGTATGTGTCCAAAAAGGACCTGAATATGAGCCGGCATGAACAACACATCCTGGGACGGAAGAGGAGACTGATGGTCATACAGGGCGAGCCGCTGCCCCTGAGAGCCCTTTCCCCCAGGCCTGTGCCCTAGTGGGAGGCTGTGCAGGAGGGGTGACGAGCTGTAGGGGCCAGAGGGCACTGCCAGACCATGTAGGACTCAGACAGTGACAGTGGCACCTTCATCTGTGGTACTTAGACTCCAACCGGGCCAGCAGCATCGTCATGGCAACTCGCCTGTCGGTGCTGCTAGGACAGGATTCCCTTAGCAACCATGGAGCCCAGGAGATGACGCTTAGAATAATCTGTATGCCCATGCAGAAATGCCTTTGCAGTTTTATTAACCATGAAGCGTCATGGGGCATGGCTTTCACTCCCAATTTATTTCAAAATGGAACAAAATGGCTTTTTGAAGCAGGAATTTCCAACCAAGGGCCAAATGCTGCCTCTCCCCCACAGAGCACACACCCTGCTGGGTTTCTGAGAGGAGCCACTGGTCACTATCATATAAATCACCTTCGAACAGACTAGACAGTCTCCAGCTGGAATCACTGGGCTTCATCTAATCTCGTTTCTATTTTCAATTGAAGTCTCAGCCTGTCTTTCAGTAGGGCAAGCCTTACGCCTGACAAGTCTTTAACACTCGGGCCATTTAGCCTGCCAGTCCCTTGCATCCGACACCCACTCTGCTCACAGCTCCGCTTTTCCCTCATCTCCAAGGTCTGCTTCAGCCTGCCTCGTCCATGAGGACTCTCATAACCCCTGGCCCCGGCTGTTCATTCCTCTCCTCTTAGCTCTTACATAAGCATATATGTTCTTGCATGGTATTATTCTCTGTTCTTATAAATAGTGAGAAGCCTCAAGTTTCTAAACCATGTCTTCTCCACAAAACTGCAGCTCCCTTAAAGGCAGGGTAATATATTTCCTCAGCTCTCCTGGAAACCCTACACTCATGATGAGAGCTCCAAAGACATTTGGTGATTTTAGCTGTCATAGTTGCACAACTTTGTCAATATACTAAAACCACTGAAGCACCCACTTTGAAAGGGAGACTTTTATAGTATGTGAAGTATACCTCACTGACAAAAACAGAGTCTGGGATTCTGATGTGAAACCCTGAGAAGGTAGCCAGAATCACACCAGCAGGAGTGCAAGCAATCAGAGACAGTGCCCGGGTGACCAAGTGTGTCACAGAAGGAAAAAGGTCTGTCTTGCCCAACGACATGCCCCTCTGCCTCCTCCTCCACTGTCAGGAGAAGCAGAGGACTTGATGCACCCACATAATGGCTAGGAGCGGTCATCTTTCAGAAGTACGATGCTCTAGGTTCCTACTTCTGCAACTACTTCCGGGCATCTGAGCAAATCACTTAGTTTCTCTGATTTTCCTCACTTGTAAAGCACGACTTTAAAAAACCTCCTTCACAAGGCAACAATATAGATTAAATGAAACGAGGCATATAAAATGCTTAACACAGCACTTGGCACTCAGTAAGAATGAAAAAATGATGTCTACTTTTATCATGAGTAAAATCTATATTCACTTAGATACAACAATAATTATGAAAGATCTTGATTCATCCTTTTTTAACTTGCTCACTGATATTTTGTAGATGAACAATTTCATGCTGATGTAATCATGCAAGATTCCTAACAAAGCATTAGGAGACGTCTCTGTCATTCTTTTAGTCTCTAGTGTCCTATGTCTCCATGTTGGCTGATTTTTTAATACTACAAAGATACAGCATATGCAAGAGTAGTCTTTTCGTTATTTAAAAATATTGTCATCATGTACCACCACCATCGGGCAACCAGGGCTCCTTTCTGGGCAAGGTATATATACTAAGTCCACTCCATTCTCTTCCTTCCACCTCCTTCTTTCTCCTTAGAATTCACAATCCCCAATCCAGGAGCACCACAGAGAATTCCAGGTGTGGGTCTACGAACTTTGCCTTGAAGAAAAACGGTTTCTTTCAAGTGAGTAAAATCAAGCTATATTTGCTTTTCATGTGTTCCTGGAGAAGAACCTGCTGCGGTACCACAACAGCAGTGATGAAAATGTTCACATAACAAATTTAGTTTTGAGCCCTTTAGTGTCTGGTATGATGCTAAATATTTTTTCAAATATTTCATTTCATCTCCTCAAGAATCTAGGAGGAAAGTACTGCGGCCAGAGAGATTAGGTAAATTGTCCAATACCACGTATCTAGTAAACATCCCTGGTCTACTGAAGCCATATACCTAGTTCAGGCTGGTTGAGAACCCAGGACTCCTAATTCCTATTGTATTTTTTTCCACTCTACAAGATTCTGAGCCTTTGGGTTTGCTGTTTTGAATGACTGAAAGGAGAAGTTGTTCATAAACTGTCTCCATGCTTAAGTTATAGGCAGTAGGAAAGGGGGAAAATGATCTTTAAAACGAAATATCAACTAGATGGGAAATGTCTAAATGTAGAATGTCATTTTGAGTGGGCAAGTCCTTCTACAAAAGGGAGTTTGGGACTTGGTCAGACAACAAAATAAACTATATTGGAAATTGATTCTTAGGGAAATTGCACTTTTTCCCATGAACGCCAGGGAAAGTCCCAGCACAGGGCAGCTGGAAGGTGTCACTCACCAGCAAAAAGCTGGTCATAATGGATAATTTATTGAGCTTTAAAGCAGAGCAGCCTTTCCTGAGAAGGGAGAAGAAGCCAGCCTGTGGGACAAGGAGCTATTTTTCCTCAAACTTCCATTAGTGTCTCCCCTTTCCCCAACTTCAAAGCTCAAACAAAACCCAAATCACTACTTCGATTCTGCTTCCAAAAATGTGAGAGAGATTTGATTGTCATCACTCCATCGTCTCATGCATATAAGTTTGTGTTATCTTATTCCTAGTCCTGCGATGAAAGTTGTAGTGGGTCATCGTGTAGTGGACCCGAGGGGTAATAGTAGCAAGTGTCGGATGTAGAATATTAAGAAGGGACAGAGTGGGATTCCCAGAGGTGGAGACAGCAAGGCTCTGTAATTGCCTGTTCTTTTGCCCTTTTCCTGTAGGGACCACTTGAATGATTTTCTTCAGTCCAGGACAAATTGTACCTCCTATTTATTTTCCATCTCACGTGAGTCACTGAAGTAGAGATCACTGAATGCGAGCGACATGTTTGTTTTGCTCAACAAATATCCAAGCATCTTCCCTGTTCCCAGTCCTAGGGGCCATCTGCTATCTATGTGCTAAATCCTGCAGGGAAATCAAAGATAAGTCTGTTCTTCAAGGTCCTAAAAGCAGAATGTTTACAACGAAATATTAATAGATCGGTAATATATTAATTTAGATACTGCTTATCTCTACAAGGGTTCAGTGACCAGAAAGGAGCTGAGGGATGGGTTCCTTCTGCGGCTGGTGGGAGTCGAGGAGGGACGGCCATGCAGCACCCCTCCCCATCCCACTGCCCTGCCATCTTTCCTCTCTGCCCAGGGGCAAGCCGCATTCAGCGGAAGTCTTCGGTTGCAAGCAAATCCAATATCCGCTGGATTAAGTGCAAAGGAAATCTACCTGCTGTGGTGGCTGAAAACTGCAGTGGCATGACAGGAGCCAGAGCCTGAGTGAGGTCGTCAGAAGGCAGCCCGCTCTTCCTCCCTTTTCACTCTTATTTCTACTTTCCTCTGTTTCGGTCTCATTCCCATCACGCGGCAGGATGGCTTGCACGTGCACGCCTGCGCGTCCTCCCAGTATAGCAACAGCAAGAGAGTGACCTCTCCCGGGAGCTCCAGCCCAGAACTGGGTTCAGGTGACCTGGCCTGGCTCGGGTTACGTGACTATCCCTGGGCCGGCCACTGGGGTGACGGCCGTCCAGTGAGTGCTGTAGAGTTTTGCATTTTTTCAGGCTGCTTGATTTTTTTAGCCATGCTTTTGTCTTCTAGCCTACTTGTCCATTAGGCCATAAATAATGACTTAGAGACCACTTTCTATATACCATACATTGAGCCCCAAATTTTAAGGATATTATCTACTTAAGTTCTCATAAGAATTTGAGGAATCTGAGGGTCAAAGAAGGTAACTGGATTTACATCTCCGGGAAACATATTTCTGCCTGACATTGGAACTCTTGCACATAACCGTCATGATTCTGCCTTCTCTAGGGTTGGGCCTGCCTGTTAACTGTAGTCACTGAAATGGGTAAGTGCCCGTCCTGGGATGAACTGAGTGCAGAATGGAAGCTCAGCTAAGCTCATCCTGACCCTGAGGATGTTAAATAAAGAGACACAGACCGAATATGATGGTAATTTCTAGGTCGTGGCTGATTTGATGATATTTTCAGTCACAGCTAATTCATCTGATTCATATTAAACTCTAACTGAATTGATTTAGATCACGAAATTATTTTCTCAGCCTAAGCCAGTCCCTGTGGGTGTACATATTTTTAATATCCAGCACTCCAGTCTGCCTGGGCCTGACATTCGGTGCTCTGATTGCTTTCCATGAGGCAGGGATCGCAGTCCCAGTGGGTCCCAGCCGGTTGCCAAGGATTTACCTTTGGATTGTGAATGATTGCCGGTGGTCTTTTTTTTTTTTTTTTTTTTTAAGATTTTTATGTTACTTGGAACAATTATTCAATATGCAAGAGGGAAGAAAAGATCTGAGTGAAAGAAATTCCTTTCTTAGACATCTCACCCTGGACATCAGGGTGGGAGCAACAGTGGGGGAAATATTGTCTGTTCGCCTTAGAGGAAACCCTGCCAGCTTTGTGGTCTGCTTTCAGTTTTACCAAAGTGAAAGCTGATGACTTCATGTGCGTGCATATACCTACATATATGTGTGAGAGGGAAGGGCGCTCCATATATGACTTTTTCTTTCAGAGGTTCCCGGGCAAGACTAGAGAAATTATTCATAATGCCAGAACTTAAAGCTGTATGTACTTTTCTGGGGAAAATAATTTTTTTGTTCTGTTAACAGCACCATAGATTTCAAATCCACTTACGCTCTCAGGAGTCACAAACACAGACAGGAATGGAATGGCAGCCCGGTGCTCCTCTGTGAATCCGCACTAGGATTTTAAAATTAGAAACCCCAGTAAGTTTCAACAAAGAAGAAATGCATACAAAACCTCAGTGTTCTTGGGTAAACTTCAGGATCATAATATCCGCTCCACAGACCCAAAAAGGTCAGGGTCCCAAGCATAGTTACAAATGCCAACATTTCTTTGTTATGCTCTGCGTAAGTGCAAATGGCAGAAGAACCTTAAAAGTCACACTGTGACGTAGGCTTAGATGCATTTTGCTACTGAAGAAGAAAGGAGATGGGGATTGTGGGAAGAAATGTGTGATATTGTTGTTGGAAAATAGGGAGTTTTTGTAAAAATTTTATCGTGTTTATTTTCTCATAGGAGTTATTAAATTTATGATACATATTATAATCCATGAATTCACAGAGCAAACAAGACACAATTTTAAGTGTCTTCTTTGCATTAACATTTCCTTTGATCACAGGCAAAAATCTCTTGAATATAAGCATCAGTAATTTTTTTCTGGACACATCTCCCCGGGCAAGGGAAACAAAAGGAAAAACAAACAAATGGGACTACATCAACCAAAAATCTTCTGTACAGCAAAGGAAGCCATCAACAAAACAAAAAGTCAACCTACAGTATGGGAGAATATATTCATAAATGACTTATCCAGTAAGGGGTTAACATCCAAAATATATAAAGAACTCATATGACTCAACACCAAAAAACAAATAATCTAGTTAAAAGATGGGCAGAGGACCTGAATAGACATTTTTCCAAAGAAGACATGCACATGGCCAACAGATACTCCACAAAAGATCCTCCATATTGCCAATCATCAGGGAAATGAAAATCAAACTACAATGAGGTATCTATCACCTCACACCAGTCAGAATGGCCACTATCCAAAAGACAAGAAATAACAAGTGTGGGTGAGGACGTAGAGAAAAGGGAACCCTCCTACACTGTGGGTGGAAATGTAAATTGGTACAGCTGCTATGGAAAGCAGTATGAGTTCCTCAAAAAACTAAAAATAGAAATACAACGTGACTCAGTTATTCTATTTCTAGGAATTTACCTGAAGAAAACAAAATCTCTGATTCAAAAAGATACATGCATCTCTATCTTTAATGCCTCATTATTTACAATAGCTAAGGTATGTAAGCACCAAAGTGTCTGTCAGTAGATGAATGGATAAAAAAGATGTGGTGCATGTACACAATGGAATATTATTCAGCCATAAGAAGAAAAGAAATCCTGCCATTTGCAACAACATGGATGGACCTAGAGGGTGTTATGCTCAGTGAAATAAGCCAGACAGAGAAAAACAAATACCATATGATTTCACTTATATGTGGAATCTAAAACCAAACCAAAACAAAATGAATAAAATAGCAGTAAACTCATAGACACTGAGACATAGTCACCATGGGGGAGGGGCTGGGGTGGGCAGGTGAAAGAGGTGAAGGGGATGAAGCGGCAGAAAATCTCAATCATAATATAAATTAGTCATGGGAGTGAAAATACAGCATAAAGAATATAGTTAATAGTTCTGTAACATCTTTCTATGTTGACAATGATTACACTAGTTGGAGTGAGCATTTAATAATGTGTATAACTATGGAATCACTATGATGTTGTATACTTAAAACCAATACAATGTTGTATATCAACTATACTTCAATAAAAAATTTAAAAAAATAAAACCCTTTGAATGTTTTATTCAAAAAAAGTTTTAAAAGATTTCCTTTGTTCAGTTCAATTATTCATAAAAGCTTTGTTAAACACTACTCTCTGTTCTTGGCTGACCTTTGGGCAATAAAGGGAGGGAACTGGGTCTGTGGTGGTGATAATGGGGGCTGGGGGGTGGTGAATGACTTAAAGAAAAATGCAGCCTCCCAGGAATGGGTTAATGAGATAGAAGTGTGAGGTGACCAGCAGGGGAGTCTGCGGCCACATCCAAGGTGAGAAGCGGGGCGGGGCTTGGGAGAGGGACCTGGTGGGGGACAGGACTGCCTACCAATCCAATAAAATGGGTATTAGAACATTTTATTATTTTTTTAAGAAGGAAATTCATATAACAACACATATAACATAAAATTAGCCATTTTAAAGTGACAATTCATATTTTGACAGTGCTGTGAACCACCGTCTTTACTTAGTTGCAAAACATTTCCATTGCTCTGTTATACTGGGTTTTTAGTGAAAGGCTGGAGAAATTTTGGAGACATCTGGATTATGTGATTATGTCACACAAGCCTTAAGACACCAATGACATTCACTTGTGTTATACATTTGTTGTACTTAATAGTGTTAGCCTGGAAATCTTTGTGTTAAACTGAGAATTTTGGTGTAATGGAAGTTAATGCACCAGAGTCTGATCTGTGTTCAGCAGCCGTCTTCTCAGGTGATGACAGGGAGGCTCTGTCGTGCCCCCGGCTGCCTTCCACCAGCAGGCGCCTCCCCTTACGGATTTATTCCTGCATGCTCTCAGGTATTGAATGCCAATTATAGGCCCTTAGAGAACAAAGGTAAGACAGGGCTCTGCTCTCTGGGAGAGATGAGTTCAAGTTGGAGAGACAGGTTCTGGAAGAAGTATGTGCAAAGGAAGGAACTGGCGGGAGGAACACTTGGCCAAGTCTGGGGGGTCCAGGAGGCCTTCTGAGATGAGTCGTCACTTGAGCTACAGCTCCAGAGTTAAGTAGAAGTCAACCGAGTGAGGGGTGGGATGCAGGAAGTATAGACAAATGCGATGTGAAGAGGTTGTTATATGGCAGTGTGGAGAGGTTGGCCAGAGGCGGGCAGAAAACATGGGCAAGGATTGAATGATGAAGGTTAGATGTATGGTATGTTTAAAGTCATGAACAAGAGTTCAGATTTTCTTCTGAAGTTGGCGGGAAGCCACTTAAGGATTTTCAGCAGGGCAGTGAGATGCTCAGGTTTCCTTTATAGCTATCACTCGGGCGGCAGAATGGAGATCAGATAAAGGCAGTATAGATTAGGGAAACTAGCTAGGAGGCTTGTTTACATCCCAGCCAAGAGATGTCAAGACTTCAACTGAGTCAGGGGCAGTGACTACAAAAAGAAGAATAAAAATGCTCATGACATTAACAATAGCAAGTGTTAAAATTACGACTACTTGTCATTTGCCCGGTGTCATGGAGTTGTACTGTGCAGCCCCAGTTTCCCCTTCAGGACTTAAGGACTTAACTCTTTCAGTTGCTGAAACTGAGAAGCTGGCCTTCTCGGCTCCTAGGAAAGCACAGAGTCTAGGGATATTTAGAAAGTTCCTCAGTGGAAGAGAGCTGCCTCGCCCCGTGTCATCCCTCCTCTTGAGGCAGCCTGCTCCGCTGGCGATCGGGAGGCATAAGGGCTGGCCCTCCTGCCCTACTTGGGGTAACTTCGAAGGTCTGTCCCAGCTTCATATCTGCCTGTGGGATCAGCTAAGACCTTTGTCACAGCCCAGCATTTCCTCTGCTCAGTTTTCCTTCCGTAACACCAGAATACTCCTTTAGTAATCCACCTGCACACTAATCTCGCTTCTTGGAGAACCCAACCTGCAGCACCAAGGGTTGTTCGGGTTGCTTACATACGTGACTTCCAAGCCTCAGAGCAACCTTTCCAATTAGGAATTATTCTCCCCATTCCACACATGGGAAAATTGAGACGAAGAGACAACATCCAACATCCAAGTAGCTAAGATTGGATTTGGACCCAGGTTGTTCTGACTTGAAAACACTGGGTATTTCCATCGAACCATGCTCGAGAGGAGGGCACAGAGTCTAGAGCGATTTAGAAAGTTGAATTCCTTTAGGACTTATTTGAAAGCCTATTTCATGAGGGGGGCAGGGCTGAGGATGGTGATGAAAAAGGCCGACAGGCCGCTGCATTCTCTTAAGTGTGTCCCTGCCTCTCTCCTTCTGCCATTCTGCTTTCAGCAGTTAAGAGCACCTTCATGAGAAAATCCTTTAATGTGATATGTCTTACATATCAAGGCATGTAAGATATGTACAAGGTTCCAAAGGCCTAGGGTCTAGGCTGTGAGCTCCTCCGGGAGCAAAGACCGTGTATTTTTCCTTCTTCCTCTTCCAGCCTAACTCCCCCACCCATCCTCACCCCCAGCCCTAATGCAAGGCTTGGTACTTAGCAGGTGCTGGAAAGGCTGAGAAAGGGAGGTATTTAAACAGAGTGAAAATAAACTCTTCTGGTGGAGATTTGGAATCAGCAGGTATTTTTACAATGACTCCTTGACTTCATCTATATTCTCCTTCTGTCTCCATGGGCAGCCCCTTTACAGTTATTTAACATGCCAATTTCCTTTTAGAATCACCTAGCAATATGCTGCAATATCTTTGTGCAGGCAGAATGGCCCCTCAAACATGCCCACGCCCTAGTCCCTAGAGCCTGTAAACATGTGTGTCATACAACACAAGGACTGTGCAGATGTAACTAAGGTGGCAGATGTTAGGACGGTGACCCTGGATTGTCAGGGTTGTCCAGTCTGGTCATGTGAGCTCTTCAAAGCAGAGAGCTTCCTCAGGCTGGAGTCAGAGGCATGCCACAGAAGTCAGAGAGGTACCCGACTGCTAGTGCTGCAGGCTGTGTGGAAGGGGTGTGCAAAGCCTGTAGGAGCAGAGACGGCTCCCACTCCCACCCCACAGCGGACAGCCCCAAGGAAACGGGTCTCCGTCCCACAGGTGAAGCTGACAACCTGAGCGGGTTTGCAGCAGAGTCTTCCCAGAGCGTCCAGTGAGGAATGATACCAGTTCTATGAAGACTTTAGCAAAGGACCCAGTGGTGCCTCCCTGGACTTCTGACCATAGAAACTGTGAGATAATAAATGTGTGCTGTTTTAAGCCACTAAGCTTGTGATGTGATAATTTGTTATGAAGAAATGGCAAACTAATACATTCTTTGTCAAGTGGTCCAGAGCACACAGTTCTCAGAGAGTTGTTCCTGAAGGTCCCTGAGACCCTCCCAAACTATTCTCATAATAATAGTAAGATGTGCTTTGCCTTTTCCACCGTGGTAAATGTGCACCAATGGTGCAAAAACAACGGTGGATGAAACTGCCGGAGACCTAGCTCACCGCAGGCAGGTGGCGCCGCACCTGACCGACGGTCTTCTTGAGTTTCATCATCACACCTGTGCAGGAGAGAAGTTTCATTTAAGGATGTTCTTGAGGGAACAGAAAAAATGATTACTTCTATTAAATCTTGAACGTTGAGTCCATGTCTCTATCATAGGCTGTGTGACAAAACGCAAAGCCCCACGAAATCCTCGGGCTGCCTTCTGACCGCGAGGAGAGTGTGTGCGCTGCTGCCCTGTGACCCGAGGTCAGTGGCTGGGTTTTTCCCCCACAGAACACCATTTTCCTTTTAAAAGACTGACAGATAAACTACTGTCATGCAGATGTGGGTATTTGGGAGATATTTTCTTGAAAATAAATGAAGTGAGCCTGTCAGTTTAAGAAAAACTACTGACAGTATTCGTTGACAATGATAACATTTGACCTTTCCAGCAAAGATTAGAATTTTCGGAAACCTTAATTTGACAGATTCTCAATATTTAGACTGTCTGATAAAATTGGCAGTGACATTATACGGTAAAAGAATGTGATTGTTTTGATACTGTAAAATAAACTGGGTAAGCATTTGGAATATCTGAATAAATGTGTGGGTCAGTGTCTTCCCAAGGATCGAGGCATGATGTTAGAAAATCATGCATGGGTAAAAGAGCCATTGAAAATGCCACAAAGGGTTTATTGATATGATTTCATATCCATATGGCAACTAACCTTTAAGAAACTACCATTTGTCAAGTTTTGGTGTGGTGAAAAGAATTAGCGCAGTTATCTGAGAAGGCTAAAAATACTCCTCCCCTTACCAACCGTGCAGTCATGTGAGGATAGATTTTCTTCCTTGTACTTCAACCAAAACATCATGTTCACAACTGGTTGAATGCAGAAGCAGATATGAGAATCCAGCTGGCTTTTGTTAAGCCAGACGCACACAATGCTTGTCCCACTGGCTATATTTTGGTTCTGAAAATATAATTTTGTTACAAAAATATTTTATTTATGTTAACATGTAATGGGTTCATTATTGTTATGTAAATTAATCAATACATATATTTTCCTTTTTAATTTCAAATACAGCAAATATTGATAGACATAAATCACAGAAATAAAATCTCTTTGGGGTTTTCAATAATTTTAGAATGCACACTACCTATTGAGATCTGGTGGAGGGCAGGCCATGCACAGATACAACTCAGTGGTTCCAAATTTGCACTCCAGAGCCAGCAGAAGCCTAGAAGTATTTTTCCTTTGACTCATACAGTTTGACCCTTGCAATGTTTAAAATAATTGCTGAAATTTGAATGAGTTTCCCATATTTACACATTGATAAGTCTTACGTGAAATGCATTTTCAGTTCATCTGAAAGGCTGGACGGCCTGGCTGGGTTGGGTCCCCTGGAGCTGTGGAGAAGCTGCTCATTCTGGGCACATGCTTCCGGTTTTCCTCCATCCTCACCTCTTTACGCTCCTTCGTTTAGGGTCTTGCTCAACCCCTGGGCGCATTCAAGTTTGTAATGTCTGGTCTAGTGGTCTCGTCGGTGGCAAGGAGCCGGGCAGACCCGCCTGTGTCCTGAGACTCCCGCTGCTCCCGAGGGACACAGCACATCACAAGATGCCAAGAGCCACGGTAAGAAGCTGAGGTCACCACGTGACACAGAAACTTCCGAAATGGAGGCAAGGTCGTGTTTGAAGTCTCATTCTCTCAAACCTCCTAATCCCCTACAAGTGGGTAAGTATAGTGCCAGGAAGGTAGGTGAAACAGGGATTACATGAGGTTAGTCCCAGAAGCCAGAATGTCTGTGTTCAAATCCTGACTGATTTTTTTATTGAAATATCATTGACATACAATCTTATGTTGGTTGCACGTATACCACACAGTGGTTCACCAGTTACTCATATTATTAAATCCTCACCCCCACTAGTGCAGTTACTATCTGTCAACACAGGAGGATGTTACAGAATCGTTGGCTGTATTCTCCATGCTGTACTACCAACCCTGTGACCAGCTTATATTATGATTGAGAATTTTTGTGCCCCCTTATCCCCCTCACCCTCCCCACCCATCCAGCGCCACCCCACGGTAACCACCAGTCTCTTCTCAGTGTCTGTGAGTCTACTGCTATTCTATTTCTTCTGTTTTGCTTTGCTTTTAGTTCCCACAAATAAGTGAAATCATATGGTATTTGTCTTTCTCCACCTGGCTTATTTCACTGAGCATAATACCCTCTAGGTTCAGACTATGATTTTTGACAGCTGTGTGACCTTGGGTTAGTTATCTAAACTTCCTGTGTCTCCATCTCCACATCTGCAGAATGAAACTAATCCCGCCCCCAGCTCACAGGGCCGCTGGAAGCCTTAGCTGAGGGAGCACGTGCGAGAGCGGGAGCAGCACCCGGAACACAGTCACCTTTCGTGACTGTCAGCTAATAGTTTCATTATTCTTTTGAGCTGGGCTTCAGCCTGGCTGTGAAAAGGGAAGTAAGCTGCCGTAGTGGTCTGCAGGTGAACTGGATTCTGTCCTCGCCACCCACTCACAGGTCCCAGAGTTCCTGATGTGAGTGTAATAGATCCTAACAGATCTTTGAGGCTGACATGGTGCATAATTTTAATTGACAGCCAGAGATACCTAATCCACTGGTTAAATCTGCAGTAGATCTGAGATCCACCACAAGGTGCATTAGCCAGTCTATTTGTTCATTCATTCATTCATTTGATTAGCCATCTATTTATTCATTAAATACCACTGAATGCTTATTATGTTTCAGACACATAGACCGGAATCTCATGTCCTTGTTTGGGGTTAGAAACAATGACCGGGTATGAGAGGGCTTAAATATTTTAATTCCTTGCTAGTCAAAAACAATGCTCCATATGTTTCTATGGCGCTGTGAAAAAGCAGTCCCAATCTGAGGCTGTGTCATCTACATGAATAAATCACTGTTGAAAAGTTGAAAACAGAAACAAGACTATAACTCTTAGAAAAAGTTCCGTAAGTATCCAATTTATTCATAAAACAATAGAGTTTAAATATTTATGGTATTTTTCAGTCATACATTTTGCCTTCATTCTCAAAATGTGCATTTGGCTGACATGTATTTGCAAGGTCAGGACCTATAATTATAACACTGGAAGTCATACAAGGCATTTGATTTGCTAATTAGTACCTCCCCCCTCAACAAACAACAAATAGATCTATTCTGTCTTGTGGTTTGCCTCTCCATCTCTCCGACCCCAAATAAGGTCCACCTTGTGCCTTCTGTGCCTGTTAAACATCTGTCCATTTTTCCGTACAAAGATTATACAAGTGAAAGGTTCATTCTTCTGGTTTAAGACTGACCAGTTATATCAAAACAAAGCACCTCCACCCAGAACAACTTTTCCAAGCATCTCTGCTCATAGAGTTTGCTCTCAGGAGTCACAAAGAGGGGCAAAAAGAAGCCCCACACTAAGTTTAAAGACCAGCTTGGTGAGCCAGGTATCTGGGGAGCCATAATGCACGCCATTTGCTGTGGGCAAGTTTCCATTGTGGGGTTCCACTGAAGACGGAGGTCATTCCGAGGGACTGACGGGCAAATGGAGGCAGTTGTGCCGTGGGTGTGATGCCTCCTTGAGGAGGGCAGAGGCTGGAAGGGGCCCTCCCAGTCTGCCTCAGGAAGAGGTGGGACTTCAAAGCAGTGAGACTGACTGGGTGTGCAGCTTCTGGAGTCAGCCTCACGACCTTCTGCTGCCACTTCGGAGCTGGGCAGGACCTTTGTGCCACAGCCAGTGAGACGGGCCTCCTCTGGCAGATGAGGGGCTGCCTTGTTCCAGATGATCTCTAGGGTCACACCCGAAAGCCTGGAGCCCCGGTGCTCTCCATGTACCTCATGGCATCACCGGGACCCTGTTAGGGATGCAGAGCCTCGGGCACGTGCAGGCCTACTGTAGCAGAGTCCACATGCTAGCAAGACCCTCAGGGGGTCTGTGTGCTCAGTAAAGTCTGAGAGGTGCCGGGCCACGTACCCCAGACCCATTTCAAGAATACCTCTAGGTGGGTAAACCTCTTCTTTAGTAAGAGAGATCATTCTCAGCAGGGAGGAATTAGAGATAACTGCAAAAACAGTGTGCTTTTTTTTTTTTATTTTAAACATGCAAAATACAGTCCATGCATCTGCCATTTTGAAAAGGCTCTCATCTCGTAGCAGATAAAACCAAATATGTTTTGGCTATCAACATTCAGTAAATGTTTCAAAATGCTCTACGGTGTAAAGATAATAAGAAATTTAGCAAAATTTCAACAAACTTGTATAAAAAACGGATACAGATACCATTTTATTTCAAGGTGACATGCTGTAGTGTAAAGAGTAAATTATAATTATTTATATATATATTTTTGTAAAAAGTCTTTAACAATACAAGGGCTTAACAGATCCAGGCCTCAGGGCTACACATGCAAAAAAATTTTTAGTTAGTTAAAAATCACCGAAACGTGCTATTTTTAAATGTGTATGCGTGGAGTACAGGAGTATTAGAAGTATTAAATATTAGGAGGAATAGTATGTCAGAAAGTTTGTGGAGTTCATGGTGCCAGAGTCCCGGAAGACTCGTACATTTCCGATGAACACTTTGGCTTAATCCCTTTGCCATTGTAATAGTCCACGACTTGGTTTGGGACTTCAGCCAACACGCTCTTTGCCAGGGCAGCTGGGGATGCCTGCAGGGAAGAAGAAATCACCATGACTTCGGCGCCTGGCCAAAGGAATCTGATTCCGAATCAGCCTGAAGGGCTCCAGCTGCTCTGAGCAGCTAGTCTCTTGCTCACGCATTCATTCAACATTGGTCCCGGGTCTACTCCAAGCAAGAGTCGTCAGATTGCGGGAAAATGAACCTTTAATTCAACACTATATTTTTTCATGCCTGTCTCAAAATATAAAACTACTCAAATCTGAAGACGGGTGGGAGTCGGATGGCAGAATGAATTGTCCGGAAGTTTTGTTTCTGGTTTTCATTCAATTCCAGACACTTAATTGGATCCCAGGCACCATGCCAGGGTTTATGAGGTTTATTGTTCTTGCAGGGAGCTGGCGTGGCCCAGACTAACTCTGCCATGAAGCAGAGCACCACACTCGCTACAGACCAGCAGCGCTGCGTCCGAGTTCATTGGAAATGTAGACTCTCAGACCCAACCCAGAGATGCTCAGTCAGAATCTGCACTTAACTTGACGTGGGGGGCTCTATGCATACTGACATTTGAGAACCACTGCTCCAGGGAGTCACAAACACTGCCTGACCAGAGCACAAAAACAAAGAGACTAAGTCATCTTGGAGAAAATCACAGCAGGCTTCCAAGAGGAGGTGGCACTTAAATTTGACATGTTTTAAAATGCAGAGAAGGAGGGGAATGTCATTTAATCATTCTAGGGGCAGTGAGTCATGTGATGGGGCTGAAGGAAGTATGTGAGTGTGTGTGTGTGCATGTACACGTGCACTGGGGATGCAAGAATGGCAGGGTTTTCAGTTGGAAAATAAGCTCGAGGCCAGGTGTTGGATATTCTATCAGCATTACACTCCCACCATATGGTTGGAGGCAGATACTCTGCATGGACTCTGGGTCTTGGGAGAGGAAGGCAGAGGCTTTCACATTCAGGACTGTCGGCCCAACCCCTGGACGAGTAGAACTGCCTGAGCCTCACTATTAGCTATTACTGAAGAGTGAAAACCTGAAGCAGAGAGATCAGTGAATGAGTGTGGAAGGTCCCCAGGAAGGATAGGGGACTGCAAGGAGGTCCGGACCAAATGCCGGAGGGCCCCGTTTCCAGCTCTTTCCCTCCCCAGCCATTTGACTTTGCTCGGCCCCCATGTTCTCAGAGACAAAGTAGGAAAGAATAAGAATTCATGCTATCTCAGAGTTTTTAGGAGGCTTAAAATAAGAGACACATACCTTAAAAACAATGTGAAAATACTCAGGAGTTTTTCTAAAGCGACCCCTCACATTTTGAGGCTGTCACAGCATGTGGGACATTTGGCATTTGTGAAGGCTCTTTTATCTTATGAATCCCTGCTCAGGGCTGTGCGTTAGATGATGGTCCGTGCGTACACTGGGGCAGATAAACAGAAGCCATTCCTGCCTTTTCTCTCTGGTCGTCTCTCACATAGATGCTAGACAGCCAAACACTTGATGTCCTGGCCCCCCTTGCGTCTAGGGATGGCCACGTGACCCTCTTCATTCTTTGAGACATACGTGCAAGTTTCCTGAGGGACGTTCCTCGGAAATCTTTTCTTTCCTAGTTGGCTCTGATTCCCTTTCCTTTTCCTTCTTTCCTGGAACTAGAATGTGATTCCTGGAGCTGTGGCAACCGTTTTATCATTCTGAGAAAACAGCAGAGGGAATCACCAAATGCTGCCCCTGATACTAGTGAACCACTGAAAAAACAGAGGTCATCAGCCACCAGCCCCTAACTTCTAGTTAAACGAGAAAGATGTATTTGTATTTATATAATCTAGGGTTCCTCAACTCTGGTGCTATGGCCGCTTGGGCCAGACGACTCCTGTGTGGGGATGTGGGGACCTGTCCTGTACGCTGCAGGGTGTTTACCTTGGCTCCTACCGCCGGATGCGAGCGGCACCCACACTACCGTCCTCATGAATGTCTCTGGGCGCTGCCAGGTTCCCTGGGGAGCACAGCCACCCTTGGTTAAGACCCACTCAGATAATCCACTGTAAAATGGATTTGCTGTTATCTGAAGACAAAAACATTCCTAAACAGTGCTGTGAACTAGAATTTGCTGCAGTGAGGACATCATTCTGTATCTACACTGTCCAATATGGAAGTCACTAGATATATACAGTCACTGAGCTCTGGAAATGTGGCTAGTGTGGCTGAAAAGCTAATTTTAAATTTTATTTCATTTTCATGAATTTAAATATAAATAGTTTCTCCGCCCTTTGCCACATCTGTCCTGCTGGCTCTGGTGAGCAAATAGGGCATGGGGGCATTATTTGGCTGGGCAAAGGCCCAAAAGGTGAAAGCAGCCATTAATACCAGCTGTTATTACTTACTAACCACCTGCAGAGACCAGACACTGTGCTAAAGCGTCATATAGACCCCACCTTTCATCTCCAGGGCGTGTGGCATTTGCCTCATTTTACAGATGAAGGTCTGCAGCACAGACAGGTTAAATAACTTTCCCAGAGCCGTGTAGCTCTGAGCCAGCACCCTGTCCACGTGTACCCTGTCCACGCGCGTCCTGTCCACGCGTGCCCTGTCCACATGCGCCCTGTCCATGTGCGCCCTGTCCACGTGCGCCCTGTCCATGTGTGCCCTGTCCATGCATGTCCTGTCCATGCGTGCCCTGTCCACGCCAAAGCTCTGGGTTACCCTGCAAAGACAGGCAATTCATGGGTTACTGGCTTATATGAAATGGTATCAGCTCCTCACCTTCCATTTTATTTACAGCTTATTGAATTCAGACTAAATTAGTTTGGATAATGAAATGGCTTTCACAATCTAATTTGAAATCCGTGAAGAAAAGGAGGGAATACTCTCCTGGCACTGCTGCCGTCATGCCCAGGACGGCTGGAGATGGGGGCACAGAGAGTGAGGCCCTGCCCTGCCGGGGTCGGGCTGGCGCTCCTTGTGACACCCTCAGCTCCCTGCTCACGACAGACCTGCCTTCCTCGTGTCCCTAGCCCAGGGGGTGAGGCTGTCCTTGTGGCCACGTCTCTCTGCTCTAAAGCCCTGTAGCAACATGTTAAGGCCTTGTAAACCACTCACAGGTTGCTTAGCCTGGCAGTTTTCTGCTGACACCTATGTCCCAACTGTGCAATTGCCCAGTAAATTCCTTGAGGCTAGACCCCTGGCTTTATCATCCCCTGCGGCCCCAGGGCTAGCGCAAGCCTTGCACACCGCAGGCACTCCCTGAGCGCTTGTGGAAGAGGAGGAGGCTAGGGTCCCGGCAGAACCGTGCAGGCTCAGTGGTGCCAGGGAAGCACACAGATATGCATGCGTGTCGGGGCAGGAGGGGTGGTTTGCTGGGCGAGTGCGTGGCTGAAAGTGCTCTTGGGCTCCCTCACTCAGGCAGTTACAGGTGCTGGTCGGTGATGTGGCGGACAAGTGGGCGGGGCCCCGAATCTGGGAGAACAGCCCTCGGCCCACCTCAGGCATCGTGCAACTGAGCGGCTTCGCTCACCACAGCCACCGGAGCTCAGGTGGCTGCAGCACACGGCTCCGCGGAGAGGATGCCGCTCCGCCGTCCACACGCAGACCGCCTGAAGCCTGGAGAGCTCTTTCATGTGATGCGCGGGGACATGTGGAAACCTCCTTGGGCAAGTGGAGGAGGGACTACGGCACCGTCCCCCCACCACGCTCACCGGGTGCTTGCTGGGGGCTCGGCTGTCACTGCTATTGCCTGGAGCCCCCTCAGCTGTGCAGCCAGGGCTGGTGCTTAGGTTCCTAATGATTCCCATTCTACTGTGGATCTCCTTAGAAGGAGAGCGGCTCTATGTGGGGTGCAGTGATGGGCCCTATATCCCTGTTGAGGGAGCCCCGGTGTGTGCAAAGACCCCCTAAGGGGTCCCAGCGGGCCTGGGATATGGGGTTCCCCAGGGGCTGCTGGGCTCGGGCCTCATGGGAACGCTCCTGTGAAGGCCTGCCCGAGAATGTGACAGCATGACCAGCAGCTTACGGAGAGAACATGCCGGCGTCTCTGGTGCTGGCCAGGGCCTTGTCCGTGGTGCACGGCGACCCGCGTGTCCTCTGACCCCTATTCCTACTTTACCGGGGAGAGTGCGGGTCCAGTGTGAGCCCGAACTGCGGTTCACATGTGCCTGGACAGACCTATAAACTGGCTAGAAGAGTGTCAGGGGTTCACCGAAGAGATTTTGGTTCGAGGAGAGAGGCTTTTCCAAAGTAAGTTCAGGAGGGAAAGCTCGGGGTGGGTGGCAGAGTGTCTGCCCCTTCTTCGCCCTGACCCTGAATAACTGACTTGAGCCCCGTGACTGAGGGGCAGTAGGGAAGCTGAGAAGACATTTCCAGCAGGGACCCTGGAGATGTGGGGACAGACACAGACTTCTCTGCAGTAATGGTCCAGGTGACAGAGGGGTCTCCATAGCAAGGAAAGGAGGGAACTGCACTGAGGACTCTGAACATCTCCTCTGGTCGCTAGCCGGATTTGAACCTGCCGTAGAAAACGTGCCACAGCATGCATTTCCCCTCCCCCAGCCCTCACCTCCCAGGCCGCGACTGGTTGACTTATGCCCTCCTTTGAGCGAGCCGTGCCACCTTGCTGGGTCCCTCATTAATGAGTTGAATCTTTGATGCTGCCTACTATATATTTACAGGGGACTTAGGGTTCCGTCATTTTGAAAACAGACTTTGCCAAGGCAAACACAGGCCTCTGCCAGGGCACAGGGCTCAACAAGGAGAGCCCGGAGAAGTTTCAGCTTCTCTTTGCTATTTCAGCCAGGCACCACTGTTGGCGGCAGCCCTGGGCACTGCAGAAAGCCTGAATTATGAGGAGGAGGGAAAGGGCAGTGCGCTGGCCACACAGCTAGCAGGACTCCCTCTACTCCGGGTATGCACGCTCCTTTCTCCAGAAAGTCAGGCTCTGCATAGCCTGTGGGGCACGGCCTGGCCCGGGCACCAGCAGGGCATCGCTTCCCTGCCAGCACTCGCGGGAATGTGGGGGGCAGCTGGTTTTGGTTCTGCTCTCCCGTGGGGAGCCCCCGGGGTATGCATACGTGTTTGAAGTTCCTGAAGGGCACGAACTGGACGATGTCTCGAAGGACAGGCTCTCCCTTGGGGGACCTCAGAATCCCGTCGTCCCCATCCAGCATCTGCATGTCACTGAAGTCGGCGTTGCCCACCCCCACAATGATGACTGACATGGGCAGGTGGGAAGCGTGGACGATGGCCTCCCGGGTGTCGGCCATGTCCGTGATGACGCCGTCGGTGAGGACCAGCAGGATGAAGTATTGCTGGGTCGGTCGGAAGCCAGGTGAGGGTGGGGGCGGAGGGGTGGGAGACAAGGACAATGCCAGTTACCGGGTGGCCTCGGGCATGCTGACTGTGCAAGTGGCAGCAGGGCCCCATGGAAGGCCTGTGTCACCTAAAGACTTAAGGTTATGAGGAATGCAGCTGAAAAGCAGGCCCAGAAGCTGTAGGTTAGTTCTAACGATCACTTAGTGATGGTTACAAAGTGCAGTGTGGGAGACAGAGCAACAGATAGGAGTCAGGAGGGCTGGTTCAGAACCTCACTCTCTGAGAGCCTGGGGAAACCCTAACTCCTCTGGGCCTCAGCCTCTGCATCCCTTAATCAAGGAGGGGGGCAGGACCATCTATACGGTCCCCTTGGGCTTAGGGATTGTAAGAGCCCAAAGCTATGCCGCTCCGCACAACAGCCACTAATCAGCTCATATGACTACTCGGGCTTTGAAATGCGGCTAGAGCGGCTTATGGAGACCTCGTTCAGTTAATGGAAATCTTTTAGGTATGTTTGGAATAACGCAAGTCTATGACTCTACGTTCTTAACTATTGAGTTATAAAAATCTAAGTAAACATCAAGTATTTGTGATAATAAGAGCATGCAAATTAAGGTGATGTAAGTATAAACTAAACACCAGATTTGAAGACTGAGTTCTAAAAGAAAGAAGGTAAAATATTTTATTAATAATTTTCATATGGATATTTTACATGTTAACATGAGAATATTTTGGTTATATTGGGTTAGATAAAATATATTAAGATCAATTTCCCTGTCTTTTAACTTTTAAAAATTTGGTTACCAGAGACTTTAAAACTGCATCCGCAGCTCCCAGTCTGTGTCGAGCGGACAGCGAGTCTACAGACCTTGGGGGTGGCTGTCCTTGCCAAGCGCGTGGCACGAAGGCCGCTGAGCCCCTGCGGCTCCCTGCTGTCCTGCTCTCAGCTCTGTGCCAGCCTGCAGCCGGGCCGGCCAGCTCCTTTCCAGCTGGATCGGCTGGCAGGTGGCTTATCCAAGATGGAGACTGGAGGAAAGGCTCTGTACTCATCTGCACTGGGAGGGCTGGGCACTGAGAGGGTCTGGAGGCAGAAGGCCCATTGGAGGTCATCCCTGCTTGTTAGTTAGTTGTGAGTGACATCATGACACTCTCCAGTAGTGATAAGGGAGGGAGGCAGGCCGTGGAGATGCCACTCATGCCAAATGCAAAAGAACTTCTCATAATCTTTGCAATACTTCCAGCCTCTACAGGGAATAAATGTGGGGTAATTAAACTATTCCCAAGTGTCATAGTTCAAAGAAAATAGGCTAGACAGAATAGGCACATCTTGAAAACACCTGGTTTTTAGAATCATACTTAAGAGGTCACATATAGGTTGGCAGTGTTAGAGTCCCCACTTTCCTCTGAAGTCTGAAAAAAATGTTTTTAAACAAAGTAACTCCGTCAAAAATGCAACTGGGGAGAACAGAAATTCATACTGTGATGAAGATGCCACACGTTCTGAACGCTGTCCATACAGTTCAACATAAAGACTAATTCTGTTCTATGTCTATTAACAAACTCCCCACCCCTACTTCTATTGAACCAATCAACTTTCAACTTTATTCAAGTTGTACATTTTCATCCATATCTATGCTTTTTGACTCTTAACATTCACAGAGAGGTGACATGGAAGTCTGGAGGATAATCCCAGCAGGATGGAGCAATGGTGGCCCTAGGGAGGCACAGAGAGAAGGGGCAGAAGGAGGCGACTTGGTGGCTTGGGGAGAGAGGGAAGGGGATGGAATGAATCAGAATCCTAAGTCACCCCTCCCAGGGCACACCTTGGGAATCCAGGGCAGACGCCACTCCTGAAAGAGTCTGCCTCTGATTCACGAGCAGGTGGGCCCTTGAACGACTCACATCTGTCGTCTTTCCCATTTTTCACCCTCCCCTAGGTCCTGTCTGCTCTGATCTTTATAGTCCAGGGGCTGGATCTCCCTGCCTGCTCAATGTTTCCAGGAACAAGAAACCTAAGAATCACACTACTACATCAAGAAACTTTAGAGTTGTAATCGTCTGGAGCAGGGGCTGGGAAAACATCTTCTGTAATGGGACAATAATAAATATTTTAGGCTTTGTAGGCCATAGCAGTCTCTGTTGCCTAACCCTGCCAGCACAGTGCAAACAACTGTAGACAATATTTACTATGATTGGGCATGGCTGTGATCCAATAAAACTTCATTGAAGGACACAGGTTTGAAAGTCGTATAATTTTCACGTGCCATGAAATATAACTCTTTTGGTTTTTTTTCAACCATTTAAAAATGTGAAAACCATTCTTAGCTTGCAAGCCACTGAAAAACAGGATGCAGACCATAGTTCATTGACTTTTAGTTTAGAGCAGGGCATTTTAACCTGGGCATGTGGACTAGTAACAGATTCCAGACAGAGGTAAATTACTTTTTTATTTTCACAAATCTCCAACTGAAATTTATCTTTTTCTTTCAATTATAATAAAATGGTGACTTGGTCACCAACAGAAATCACAGAATGTGTTCCTGTTATATTACAGTGGCTGCAAATATCTCAATATATTACCTATATTCAACACTACTTAGAAATTAAAGTATAAGACTAGCTACTGGTTCTCATAATTTAATGTTAATAAAAGAAACATTTTATTACTATATTATGATGTTTGTCACATTTAAAAATATTTTGCTAACTGCATTTCAATATAATTGTTTTATATGTTTTATTTTGTGCATTTAAAAACACTTCTGAGAAGGGATCCGTGGGCTTCACTAGCTTCCACAGAACAAAAAAGACCAAGAACACCAGGCCTGAAGAGATGGCCAGGACCCTAGCATATGATCCTCCAAGGTTTAAACCAGTGAAAGGTAGTGTGCTGCCTGTGGCGGGGTTGAAACTCTGATGGAAATTTCCAATAAAGTCAGCAGGGACAGTTGCTTCCCAAGTCAGGCTAGGAAAAGGCTCACAGATGAAATATGGCCTTTGAATGAACTTGAGGTCCTGTGTAGACAAAAAGGGGAGTTTTTTTTTTCTTTCTAGAAGAGTTCCACAAAATCAAGGGGAAAGTCTTCCAGCACAGCTTGCCTAAGAGGTTAAGGTTAGGACCCTTTGCAATCAGGATAACAGGGGTCCTGGGCCATAGGCTGTTCAAAGAACAGGAAAAGCCCCTGGGGAAAACTGTCAGTGTTTCTGGCCTGCAGGGGCAATTTATGCAGATGTGAGGCTTCCTGTACCATTTCCTGACCTGTCCTTTCCGAGCAGACCCACTTGTTTGGGAGGGAGAGTGGAGGCCACAGATGCATGCTGGCTTATATTGGCCAAATCCACACCTCTGCCATCCCTGTTCTCTTTTTACTGTTGTGGTTTCTGGTACCTAGGGGGGCTGAGGTCACTCTACTTTTAAACGGGGCTCTGGTGAGCCCTGTGTGCACAGACAGGTTTGGATACCACCCCTTAACCCAGATTTAGCAGGAGCAGTCTGTTTTATTAAAGTCTGCTTTATATGTTGGGTTTCTGAGTAAGGTATCATGTTAGGAATTTGAATTTGAAGTTCTGGTGATCAAAGAATGTTAAGGAATAAAATGAAATACTGATTCTGCCCAACCATTATTCCTGAAAATTGACCTGAGAGGATTCAGATCTGCTCCCCTGGGCGCACACGGCCTCTGTGGGTTTGGCAAGATGGAGCTGTCGACTTTGATGAGTGTGGTTTTCAGAGGAAAGTGTGGCTGGGTTGGGGGTACCAGGAAGGAGACGTGGAGGCAGTGAGTACAGGCAGAAGTTCCAGTGGATTTTGCTCTGAAGGAGAAGAGTAATAAGGGACAGTAGCTAAAGGGTAAAGTGGTGTCAAGGGAGAAATCTGAACTTAAACAGGAGATTCTAGAGCGTGTTTTATTTGGTAATGAGAATGAGTCTTCAGTAGCAAGGGTAACAGAGGTGACGAGAGAGGAAAGGACTGAACCTGCCGGGTCAGCGTCTGGATCGTGGAGAGGAGACTTAGCCCAACACACGGGGAAGGGGCAGCTTCCAGTACAGCCCTCCGTCCTTCTGACATGAAGGACGCTGAGGATGCACACAGTGCAGGTAGGTGAGATGAGCTCGCGTAAGAAGACAAGCGAGTGGTATGTTATTTTTTTATACGAGAAAATATCTTGGAACCCAGGATAAAATTAAAGAAAATTTCAGACATCAGTGATATTCTACATCTGAAAAAAGTCATAAAGTTAAAAAAGAAATAAAAAATATGACACAAAGTTATGATGGTAATGTACGTAATGCTCACATATTAGGGAGAAAACAAACCCTGGCCGTGTAGCTTTGGTTTGTATTTTCTTAAGAAATCCATGAACAGAGTGTGAGAACACTTTTGCTGTGATGTCTGTGCTGCGCACTTGACCACCAAGGGACAGGCTCGCCCGCTGCTGTGCTTTCATCTGTGGCACGGGCACCTTGGCAGGCAAGCGTATTTTTGGACAGTGTTGTTTCCCTGGGAACACAAGGTGGGTATAACCTATATTCCAGCACATACAGAGCGCGCATGGTGGCGGGTCTCCTGTGTCCAGGTAGCGCTGCAGATGTTTGAGAAGTGTCATCTCTAAGCTCTACTGTAACCCAGGAGAGCTGGGCACGATTAGCCCCATTTTCAGGTGAGGAGAGTGAGGCTGGGGAAGGCTAACACTTGCACGGACCCACACAGCTACAGGTGCTCGAATGCACCATGGGAGTGCCTGAAACCCAGGCGGCCGCCCCCGGCTTACCGACGCCTCCTTGGTGTGGGTCTCCTCCGACGCTGACTTGGCCACCTTCTGGATGATAGGGGCGATGTTAGTGGGGCCGTAGAGCTGGAGCTTAGGAAGGCAGCTCTGGTAGGCTTCCACGACGCCCTGAATTCCTAAGGAATTGGCAAAGTAGTCCCCTCAAATATTTGTAACCAAACACACACGAAATAAAGCATTACATTCCCCCAAATAGTCCTTATCAACATTACATCTATGTCCTTCAGATAAAAAAGAAAATGCCACATTGCTGGTATTGCTGCCTACACGCCCACAGAAATACTCTCTTGACAGACTCAAGTCAAAAGCGACCGTCTCCGCAGACTTTTCCCTAATATCCCACTTTACACATAAGATTTCATTAGATCCTCACAGCGTAAGGAAATAGATGTTATACCCATTTTATAGGTGAAGAAACTGAGGCTTAGAGAGAGAGGTTAAATGTCTGCCCAGGTCACACAGCCAATGAGTTGTAGACTCAGGATGGGAACCCAGGTCTGGTGCTGAGGGCCATGCCCCTAGCCACCCGGCAGGTCACCTCTCACGCTCCTCTGGCATGCACGCTCTGCTCCAGCAAACCACCCTAGCCACCTGAGGGAGTCACGGGTACACATGACCACCTTTCCAGATGTTGAGGTCCTTGTGGGTAGGAACCGTGACTTACTGACTCAGAGATAGCGAGGCAGGTGCGGTGTATGGTAGCTGCTCACCACGGGTGTGAGGAGGGGGCAAAATGGATGAGGGGGTGATTTTCATCATCACAGCCACCCCCTCGGTTAAAGGGGGCTTCCATCCTAAGCCACGTGAGCCAGGGAAATAGTTAAGTGCGGGACTCTGCCGGAAGGGGCAGCTCTCCCCGTGTTTCTTGGGTCTGGAGCATACACGCAATGCTAGAACTGTGATCTCACAGTGACAGTCCCATCCCCGATGATTTCTGTTCAAATGGCTCCTTTTCGGGTCTGTGCCCATGTGTTCCCTCTGGCCTTCTCCTGTGTCAGCCCATCTCCTTAGCCTTCCTACCCGGAAACAACACAACCGGGCCTGTCTAGGCCAGGGGGACCCACACAAGTCCCCTGGGTTGCTTTCCACACCCACCGGGCGCTGCAGACCAGCTCTGGAGTATTTTGGGTGAGTAAGCTCTGCCTGTTCTGCTTTCATACACACGTTTCCAACCGCACTGACGCTGGGCCCTCTCTGCCCACCTCAGGGCCGTCACTCTGAAGGCAGGTGCGCGGCAGCATGGCCCGAAGGGAAGTCATGCTGAACAGAAGTTCTGTATCATTTTTGGTTCTTGAGTTTTTGCCTAAGATAAGCAAATCTGATTTCTTTCTCCAAAGTACCAGGCAAATAAATTCTGTTCTGGTGGCAAACCTTTATAGTTCAAGAATGGGGATGGTTAGAAATGAGAAAAGTCTACATCATAATAAACATGGGGTGAGGTATCGTGAGAAGGGAATAAAGGCAAAGTGGAGATCGGGTCTCAGAGATTATTATATTTAGACCCAATGATATCGGTATCATGTTCTTGGACATTAAGTGCCAAATTCATGAAAGAAACTACTAGATGCTCTACCTACCCTGTGGATCTGAATTAACCCTAGTTCAGCCCCTTCCATCTTGACGAGAAAGAGAGAGAGAGGTGAACATTTCTACCTACCCCACTGTAAAAATGTCTTATAATCTTCGGAGTAATAAATATACCTGGCTCTCTTTGTTACTTAGAAAACAGGGAAAATAATTCTAGAATAAAATTTATCATCATAATTAATTTCATCATTATTATTTTGTGGATTTGTGTTGGGGAGCTTCTAGCTGGAAATAACAGAACAGGGACTAAAGCCTCTGAGGTTTTCTGGCACAAAACCATGAAGCCACTCATTTGATGTCACTGCAAACACACCGTCTGCCAACATGCTGCAAATGTGAAAAGTTCCCCTCTCCTCAGGCCCTCACAGCGAGGGAGCTGTGACCAGTGAGTCCCCGATGAGAACTCGGAAAGCAGAAAGAGCAGCACCTCGTCACTGACCGTCAGCGAGTTTGCCCGGCCCGGGTGTTTGGCCGGAGAGCCCCAGCACCGGTATCAATAGTCTCGCTGTGAGCCCAGGACTCTGTATTCTGTCTTTCCCAGCTCTCACTTTTCTGCCCAGTTCTAGGGCTCTCTGTTGCCTTCGGAGGAGCATGGTTTATTTGGGTCGAGAAAGCCTACTTCTCTACCGTGGACAGTCATAACGGATACACTGCAGCAGAGAGAGACTGGGACGGCAGGTAAGTCAAAGCTGTGAGAGGTTGGCTTTTTTCACGTTGCGATTTACCTGCACATTCTGGGTTGTCTTCATTAAAGTTGATTGCGAAGTCATGAGAGACCTAGACACCAGTTAAAATTTTAAAAAGGGAGAAAGGAGAATTATAGCTTTAATCACATAAGGGGATACTGGGGTTTAGAGTTTGCAAACAAATGCCCATTACATTCATTATGTGTGAAGCAGCAGGGACTGTTCTAAGTCTTTACACAATCAATCTGAGATGGAGGGTGGATTCTAAGCTCCCTGTGGAGATGAGATGATTTTCTAGAATCAGATAAATGCTGGCAGGAGGAGAGAATAAGGCATATGAAAGAAATCCAAGAAAAGATTTCAGAAAGAGGTTAACTCCAAATAGCTTCCGGATAGAACTGGTCACAGACTGGAGGCTTAGATTTGGCTGAACTCAATTTGGACCAGTGGGGAAAAAAAAGAGAGAGAGAACTCAATAACCTGAGCGGTCTGCCCAACGTGGCCATGGGAACAGGGGCCCCAGCTATGCTTGAATGGGTCTCGCAGGCAAGGCAGAGATAAAGGCCAGGTGGGGCCTTACCCACATGCAGATGAGGCAGGCTCAGCCTTGGAAACTAATAAAGTAATAAACCTTGAAATCTTCCAACACAAATCCCTGTTCCTGGCATTTCCTTCTTTCTTTCTAAAACCTCATAAAGCAAGAGGGATGTTCTGGCAACCGGACATTTTTATTGGATCATTTGGAATTTTACAGAGACTTCGTTTTAAAGTCTGTTTCCAAACATTGGCTCTCTTTTGGGTCCGGAAATAAGTCATTGTGTTACAAGACCCCTCTTTTCTTGATGAGGGGCAGAACTGGTGAGTGGCGCTTATCCCACATTCCCGTGCGCTTAGCACTTCCAGGCAGGTCAGCCGGCTTTCCAGCACCTACCCTGCTTCATGTCTCTCAGGCTTTGTCTTTGGCCTTTGGAGCCTGCTTTGTCTGCCCAAGTGACAGACTAGAAGTGTTTGGAAATTAACAGCTCCTCGGAGTGGCCCTTCATCGGCACTGACGGGGTGCTGTGGGTCAGTACCCCAGCTCTCGTGTCTCTGGGGGCTGTGTGTGCTGGAGCGGTTCCCCTGCAGGGTGAGAGGCTCCAGCCGCTCATGGTGGGAGCTGGGTGGTAGTGGGCCCCCATTTCCCCACTCTTTGGTAAGGTCTCCTTCACTTCTCACACACATGACTTGTGCCCAAAGTCTTGACTAAGGACTATTTCCAGGAAAGCGCAAACAAACCAACACACAGGTGCTGTGGTTCTGTGTCAGGGTGGGAACTGAGATTCACGCTCAAAGAAGGAAACTGTGGCGGCCTTGCAAACTCGCTGGGGTACCTGAGCCGCTAGGGCAGAGGGGAAATGGGCATGGGACAGGGTGTCTGAGTGGCCCTGTGAAAGCAGAGGTGAAGGGATGGGAGGGATGCTGTGAGGACAAGCAGGAAGAAGCTAGCTGACAGGCCGGTGCAGCGGAGAATCAGTGAGCCCAGGGACCTCAGAGAAGGGGAAGGTGAGTTACTCCAGGAGGAGGAACAGGAAGATGGCATGGATGGGACAAGAAGGGCCTGAAACAAGGGCACTGCAAGCTGTTCACCCTGCTAAGGCCAGACCCCCGGTGGGGATGCGGCAGAGAGCATCTCTGGGGGGCTGGGCTGCTGTGGGGCGTTCCAGTCCCAAGGCTCAGCAGCTCTGTGAGGAGGGCGGGCACCCACCTGCCCACGTTCTGGAGTGGGTACCCCATCTGAAGGGGACCGCATCTCCTCAGCTCTGGTGATTCTTGCCTGTATAATTTCTTAATCTTAGTGTTGCCAGGCCTTTCAGTTTTTCCAGAGAGCCAGAAATCTGACATTTTATTTGAAATTGCCTAATTCTTAAAAAAATTTTTGCCCATGTCAAATATAATACATCTGTGGCCTGAATAATGTCTACAGGCCACCAGTCAACAGCTCTTACTACATATTCTTTCTCGCTGTGGGCTCTATTCGCAACAGATGCTTCTGGAATTCCATAGGCACACCTGTCAGGGAGGCCAGTGTGGGATAGGGGCACACAGGAGGCCAGGCCAGGGAAGGAGGCCCGCCTCACCCCAGCAATCAAGCAGGTTGGGGTCCCTCTTTCAGGGAGGGCACAGATGGGGAAGCCTCTTGGTCTGACAGCTCTGGTGCAGGTTCTGAAGACTATTCTGAGCCTCAGCCCTCCACTTACAGAATTACATCCAGGGCTGAAAAAGTGGGACTCCCGTGAAGGAGACCCAGGTCATCCTTTGGCCGTAGCAAAGAACCTGCTCACTCACCGTGTACTCTGGGGGTATCCTGGCACCGAACCCAAAGGCTGGGAACATTTTGTCACTGAAATTAAAAAATAAAAAGAGGTTGCTTCATTTGTTCACCTGATGAGGAAGGAAGCTGTGATCCTGGCTAGTACACGTTGCCGCGCCAGATGCAGACCCGTGCTTCCTGATATTGTGGTTACAGGGGGAAAGCGACAGGGGTGATGAAACTCACGACATAGCCCCAAAGCTTAGAACAGGCACTGGAGTCCGCGACTGCTTCCCTTGGCTTTTTGCTGGATTTGATACCGAGGAATAAAATGGCCCCAGGATTTCCCCGCCTCCCCTATCCCAGTTTTCTGACTCCTCTGAAACGTGATCTTGAAGTAGGAACTCCTTGGCTGACTGTGTTAGGGTTCTTCATATATAGTATCTTCTTAAATATTTATAAGGAGAGATTATTATCCCCATTTTATAGGTGGTGTAATGCCTTGGGAGGTAAAATGACTTTTCCAAGGTCACGCTGCTGGTTAGAGCCAGAGTTCAAATCCAGACAAGCCTAAGTCTAAAAGGCTTTTAATAAAAAAGCAATGGGAACCTTGAAAGGCTGCTAATTGACAGAGTTTAGTTCCATCTGTAGGACTCATTGTGTCCAATACTTTATCTCCTACAAGTGGCAGTAATTGTTTATATGTCTTCTCTTGTCTCCTGAATTCAAAGGGATGCTGTTTTTTGTATTAATATCTTTACATCTCCACTGTTTCCCTGTCCCAAAGGCCCCTTGCCTCCGTCGTCAGCAAAATACTTTCCATAGAGTGTGTGACAACAAACATTTAATAAATAGATTATCCACGAACTGAATCATTAAGATGTGACTCTACGAAGGAGAGAGAATTTTTGTTAAAAACCTGTGAGAGTCACATTCATGTCTTTTGGATGGCTTTCTCTTACGCATATTGAGATTTCTTTCTTAATTAATTCATCCATGCATGTTATACCTCAACTTCAACTTTACTATGCTATAGGTGAGAGATGCGGAGAAGAAAAGTGAACATTCATTGGTGCACTGTGCCAGTCACAGTGCTGGGTGATGAGCAGACTTAATACCCACACAATCCTTGAAGTTTCCCCTACTTATTACACCCATTTTACAGATGAATAAACTGAGTCTCAGGCTAAGAAAGGGGCTTAAGGTGTTTACCAGGGAGGATTGTGTGACTGTGTGATAATTTCATGATTACACTTAGCATTAAATGTGATTTTCTTCTGGCTTTTCTAGTAACTGGGCCCCCGGACCAGACAACAGATAAGACTCTCCTCACGCAAATTCTGTGCTGTCATGGCGCTGTTGCAATGGGGCTCTGGAATATTGCTCTTGGCAGAGGCACATCCTTCTTATGTCACCTACCTTTTACTTTTTTTCCCATTAAAAACAAAACTGAGATTTGTTCTTAGAGCAATTCCCACATTTCTCAGTTTTTTGTACAGTTAGGCAAGGAGAAAAGGAAATTCAGACTCTGACTCACTGTCCCTGAAGGTCTCTGTCAGCAAACACCCCCTGCCCAGCCCCACTGCCCTCCTCACAACGCTTACCAGGCCGGGCTGATGGAAGGCAAGGTAGCAAAGCCAAGTTCCTACCCACTGCTTGACGGACCTGGAGCTCATTAGCAGCCAGTAATGGCTTTGATAAAATGTCACCAAAACACAGCCAATTTGTCCACATTTGGGTAGAGGTTAGAAAATGCAAGGAAGCCAGAATTCTTTTAAATTAGTCTAAACTCTCCAGAAAACTACCAGCTCCCTTTCCCTCACTGTTGTGTGGTTTTGGGGTTTGTGGTACACTGCACCTAGAATGTATTAGAGAAAGTATTAATGCTGATAAATAGAAAATCACAACAGCTTATAAAGGATTAGCCACAGCTCTGGGAAAAAAAATGCTTCTGGTCCTTGGAAATATTGAAATACTTTGCCCTACGATTCCTCCTTAACGCACACAAGGGCAAACAGGCGCAGGAGGGAATCTGCGAGGGAGATTTACGAGGTTCTTTCTAGTTAAGTCCGGAGGAAAACTTCCCTCAGAGGAGACTCAGAAGTCAAAGCTGAGAAACCTGGAGGTTCCGCACACTTTATTTTCTTCTTTGATGAGCTTAGGAAGGGTGAGATCTAATATTCCATCCATTTCTAATCACCAGACCCATGTGCAAGCCTTAATGATATTCCTTTTATACCTTCTAAGTCACTCTTGGGGATCTGAAGTTTGCTGTTATGTAATTGAGTTTCAAGAGTAGCGTGGAAGGGAAAAGGCCTCACTTACAAAAGGAATAGTGAGCCAGGGGTCATTGGTACTTGGAAGTTAGCCACCAAAGAGTCTCCAACTAATAAACATACTAAAGAGAAAACTTCAAGCTGAAGAACAATATATGTACGCATCAGTTCTTCCTGATTAAAAAAGAACTAGGCAGAGAGAAGTCTATTATACAAGAGGCAAGAGAAGGCGGGTGGAGCACACAGCAAACATCAGTATGTCAGCACTCCAAAGAGCTCGAGACTGGATCCACTCAGCACTACGTGAAGGGGCCATTTAGCAACGAATGGGAAAATGACGGGTGGGACCTGCCAATCTGGAAAATTCAGGGGATCTGTTACACATTCGTAAAGGCAATATTTCTTACTACTGGAAAAAGTAGTTTTTAAAATACGATAAAAGAGCCCATGGTATCCAATGGTGATGAGCTTGCCATCCTGGACTTCTTAGGGAATGACTGTGGTCAAATAATCTCCAGATGGAAGATTCATTTCAACCACCATTTCTACCCTCCCTCTTAAGGAAGACACTGAGATAAAGCAAGAGATTAATAATGATAAGGACGAATGATCAGATCCATAAGGAAATGGAGACTAACTCAGAGAAAAGTGGCATTTCAGAACATCTAGACATTTAATAAAGACTTCTCTGGAACAGTGGTCTTAAAAGAGGGGTGCATGACATGCAAAGCCCTACTGGGGATATGAGAGCAGGGCTTTTCCTAAAAAAAGGAAATTAGTATTCAGTTCTTCTACTTCCATATGTATTCTTTGGTAGCCTCGATCTTCTGGGAAAGCCTGTAATGGAACGGCCTGTTCTCCATTCACACCTCCCCTCTCACAATATGCTTCTCCTTCACCCATCTTGAATCTTAACCACAGTGGTGCACTGCTCCAGAGTGTAGAAACACGGTGGCGGAAAGTTAAGGAACAGTTCTTAATGTGAACGATTCACTAGAAAACAAATCCTTTTGCAAACCAGGTAGCTGTCGATATTTTGCTTTAAAAAGCTTGTAAGAAGTGCTGGTGTCAGATCATTAAAAACACATTCTGATGTAGAGCATTATGTGATTTTTTTTTGACCTATAACTTAAAATGGAAAGAACTGAGCTATACTGCTAGTCAAACTCTTTGCATTACCATGTAATTATAAATAATTACAAGAACAAGTTTTGTTAGTGCTTACACTGACAAAAATAAAAGATTGGATTAGAATTGATGCTAGGCTCTTCCATTCTAGTAACAAGTAGCATTTATCTACAGATATGTTGGGAAGAGAACCCTATTATCTGTTTTATTTAGAGTTTTTATTTTTTATACGCAACAATTAGGTATTGAAACTTCCAATATATTTATGTTCTTATGATCACTTATGCATTAGTAATGGTTATAATATAAATTCAAACAGAAGATGTTTTTAGAACACTTTGAGTCTTTTCATCACTTCAAATTTCTAAAGTTTTAGTAATTAGAAATTTTAAAATTTATATTCACATTTTTATTAGGGAAAATGTATGTGACAGTAATCAAGAAAAGATTTTCAAACCAAAATTTTGAAGCTACATTAGTATGAGACTCTTTGGGAGAAGAAATGGAAATAGGAGTTCACGGAAAAAGAAATAAAATTCTCGACTCAAAATAAAGACTTTTTCTTGTATTTTTAAATGGATGATGTTGTGAGTATGATATAGCTATGGCATTCGGCTTCTACTGGATGCGGTCACTACAGTTATTTCAAGAATATTATTTTTAAATAAACGTCCATGTTTACAATACACTGGAATTTTCATTTTTTGTCACTATTTCAACTCATAATGGAAAATGTTAGATCTCAATGTAAAAATGCATGAAGCATTTTTATAAAATTATTTTTGGGATACATGAGCAAAAACATCTTTTTAAAGGTCGTTGGTTCAAAATGTCCTTTGGATGTGACACGGTAGACTTTTTTTTCTTTTGGGTTCAGTTTAGTTTTTACAAGTATTGAAGATCATAGCCTCTGTCATTTCCTGGGTATTTGGGCCACCTCACATCTAATCCTGATGCAAGGGAAGCCGGGTGATCCAGGTGGGCCTGTCACTAGGACCCCAGGCTTTATCTGTCACCCCTGTTGCCTCTGCCTTTCAGAGGTATCTGGTGAGGTCTAATGATTCAGAATAAGGCAAGTCCATCCATGTTCTGATAAGAACAAAGGACAAAATCAGCAGAAGGCTGAACATTCCAGAATTCGCCATCCGGAGGAGGCCTTCTTGGACCACCTCTCTTCCCACAAAGGACAGAGTTCATCCTTCCCTCTGTAGGCAGTCCCCATCCTCACAGGGCAAAGCTGCCCTGGTTGTGCCGGGGCTGCGATTCAGCCACACGCCTTTCTCGCCCATGAGGCTGTGAACCAGTGGGGGGAAGCTGCACGTCATTAGTTTCTCTGTCTTTTCTGCACCGTGTGAGCTACCTGGCCGCCGTCGCATCTGACCCATCTCTCCCAGTTTCACTCTGAGTCTTAACCTTGGATGTCCACCAGGATTAAAAATCCTCATTTCCCGAGATGTATACCCGAGTAATTAAATCAGAGTCTCTGGAGTGGGGCCCAGGGATCAGCATATTTTAAGGCTTCCCAAGTGGTTCTGGTGTGCAGCGAAGCCCGAGAACCAGTGACTGGGTTGGTGGAGGGGAAAGGTAGCAGCGTGATATGCAGACGCTCCTGATGTCTGACCCAGTGCTTGCCAGGCTGGGCGCCGGTTCTAACCTCACCTTCCGCACAGCACGGCGGAGAGTCCCTGGGTTTCCGATATCCCCGTCTCACACCTATAAAACAGCAGTCGGTACTTCCAAGCACTGTATTCAGTATCCGCGCTCTCTTGATGGCAGAGAGGCCAGTCCTTTTACTGGGGGACACTGCAGGCGGTCAGAGACCCACATCTCTGCTGGGCCTGAGGAATGGCAGTCACCTTGGTCTTGGGCAGCTGGAGGGGGCCAGAATGTTTCCAGGAGCTGGGCAAGCACCGCCTAAAGGGAGTACCTGAGCCTTGTTCTGCGCGTGTGCGCGGGCAGCCAGAGGGGTAGACAGGGCGGGCGGGACAGGCCGTGGCACTGCCTCCTGGGCGGACGACCAGGTACTGGGGACGGGGGAGGGCGGCCTCCCCTTCAAGGCCACCCTGAGAAGAGCTTTATGTGTCTTTTAAGCTGTTCTACTTGATGGGTCACCTCGTAATGACCCTTTAGCAATGACTCTACGAGGCAGGAGGAGAACCCTGGGCTGTCAGAGGCTGGGAGGAATTTCTAAGGCTCATGGGGATTAAAACTCCCATGTCGCTGAGGAGGGGGAGCGATGCCTTCGGTCAGTCCCTATTCAAGTGTTTCTTTCTCAGCATCACCTCACCGGCTTTGATGTGAGAATAAATGAATCCCAAACTTCCTGACTCGGCCGTCTGCTGTCTACCCGCCCACGTAAAGGGGAGGCTGGGGCCTTGCGGGCCTCAGGGGAGCGGCCTGCACCACACAGTCGTCTGGGGAGTCTTGAAAGGGTGCCCAGGCTTTTCAATCCTCCTTTTCTTCCGCAGACATCATTCTAATGCTAAGCTGCCTTCTTTACATATACATATAAATCCCCATATGCTATAAAAGCCTGTATCTCTATTTATCTCTATCATCTGTCTCTCTATCATCTGCATATCTATATAAAGCTCCAGAAACCTCATTTATTTGCCTTTTGAGGCTCATAACTTTGGTATTATCCTACTACATTTTAAAAAAGGGTCATTTACAATGACTCTTCATGTAACCCCTAAGGTGTCATATCTTATTATTATATTGAATCCGTGTATTGGAGTGAATACGAATGTCCCCCAGGCTCTGTGTGGCCCACACTAAAGGGATAGTAGCTCTAAGAGACTGCATCCCTCCCACTGCAGCAAGCAGCGTCCACGGGAAGGAATCAGGAAACAGACATTCTGCACCTTGTCCCGGATCCTTCAGAGAGCCTGTCCTGGAGCCACATGGAGGGCTCTGGGCATGGACACCTTCATGTCTGACAACCCACCATCTCTCTGGAGTTCATTATCACACCGCGTTCTCCCCTGCAGAGTCAGAGTCAGCTTTATTATAAGCATCTGTTGTACTGCATTAAGTGCTTTTATCTACTTTACCTCTTTTAGAAGCATTTCAAGATTTACAAGTCAGTAAGAATCCTGAAGATATCCCGTCCCTCCTTTCTTGTCTCTTGTGTACACATTATTATACCAGATTATTCATGTGTGTGCGTGTGTGTGTGTGAGAAGGGAGAGAATTGCTGTTTTAGCGTCTTGGGGATGTTGGAAGAAGTTTCTGACAGCAGAGATGCAATCTGTCAGTTTCCTCTCTCCTCCGTCGGGCATAAGCCTCTGCAGGAATCCTCCTTGTATTTGGGCCTAAGAAGTCAGAGCTAACATTCAAGTTGTCTTTGCAGTCTCTATCTCAAGGTTATGTATAAGAAGTATCAGGTCAATAAGGTAATTTAAGTGCTATCACCCCCTGTTCTCAGTGTCTAAGTGGGGAAGGGTTGGCAAGGGATTGAGTGTTTAAAGCAGCTTGATTTTCTGTACGTGGTCATTCATTGCCCAGCTGCTCTCACACCCATTGAGTTACTGGCAATGGCCGAGCCAAATCCAGAGACTTTTCCTTCCCTCAAGCGCCTGGAGTAACAGGGTTCTAATCTGGCTATCATTAATTGTGAGACTAGAGAGGACAGAGCTCATACTATCCCATAAAGTTTCTCTGAAATTGGAGGATAGAGTCACTTTGTTTATTTCCTGGTTTAAAAGGTCAGTACTGCTCATTTACTAACTAGTCTTGTTACAATCACACCAGGGGGCCAACTGAGATTTACCCATATTTATATTACATAGGCTTTACCCCAAAGAGCCTTCTTAATCCAGCATGTGAACAACTTCTCCTCAGTCCAGAACTACTGGAAAGGGAAAATAAATTCTGTTTAGTGTAATTTATGTAAGTCACTTCTTACAGGGAATTCCCTTGTGAGGTCAACACTGATCTCAAAATCATGTTTTCCATGTGCACACCTGCAGGGGTACACACACACCCCTGTACACATAGGCTGACACATACCCTCTGCAGCATTACCCAGAGCTGTGAGGCCAGTGAAACCCTGTGATAATGAGCTAAGCTGAGGAATGAGATGGATCTGGGTTCACATCCCACTTCTGGCTGTGAACTAGCACCTAGGTCACTTGGCCTCCCTACATAGCTTCCTTCTTCTTTAAGACCTACTACATAAACATTCAGATGAGGGTTAGATGCACTAATGTCCAATAAGCAGGGCTTCTCCACCTCCCAAGTCCACACAGATCATCCAGGAATGCTGTTAACACCCAGAGTCTGATTTAGCAGCTGGGGCATGGGGCTTGAGATTCTAAGTTCCCAGGAGATGCTAACGTCAAACTTTGAGTAGCAAGGCACACACTAAAACTTCACAAAGTGGAAACGAAAATTGCTACCCCATGGGTGTGCATGCCAATTAAGAGAAGACAGCTGAGAAAGGATTTTTTAGTGGCCAAGGTGAGCATGGTGCAAACTCAGTTTCTCTGGGCGTGGAGAAGATAAAACATTTGAGAAAGGGTTTTATTCTATTCCTTCAAGAACTTTAGCATGACTTAATTTCCATTCTTTTGCCAAGGATCAGCCGGGGACCCCCAGCGCCCACAGAGAGGACACGGGGCCCGAGCCCACTGGGAGCCTTGTACCTGTCGTAGTCCTGGCAGATCTCCCCCACGGCCACCAGGGCCTTCAGGTACTCATTGGGTTGGTACGGATGGATGTAGTGCAGGGAGCAGCTGTTCCTGGGGTCCCCGTTGGAGGCGGTGAAATCTATAGCTACCTGCGAGAGAAAAGGGACACTGGTGGTTTTAAAGTGAATGCGTCTAGTAGGAAGCGTGGTCGGCCACAAAGAAGACATGCCCTGAGGTGGGAAAAAGCAGCAAGTCACATACTCTGCCAATAAGGAAAGCGAGAGAAGAAATTAGTCGCCTTTAAAAACTAGTTATTAATTTGGTTCAGGCCATTTCTGCAGTTGAATCCCCCTCTCCCCGAGGGCCAAATGGAACTTGAGGCTGACATGTGGGTCAGGAAACCCAGACACTCCGACCACACCAGCAGGTAGCAGGGAGAGCAGGGCCCTTGCCCCCCAGCTTCATGATTCACAAAGGAAAGGCTTCCACGCTCCCCAGGCAGGACGAGCCCGACTCCGAGACACAGGTGAACTCCCTTAAAACTCAAGTCCATGGTAAAGACGTGGTCTGCGCGGGAAACCCATTGTCACGCTTTCACGGGCGGCCAGCAGCAGGGAGGCCCCGGAGGGACCATGACAAATTCTCTGCAAGAAGCAGCTCCATGTAAGACATGCCGTGCTTGGTTCCCGTGCAGGTGAGAACCCCTGCCCTTGGCAGGGACCCCGAGAGCCGCGGCTTCGCTCATGGGACGCGCAGAAGGGAAACCTCTGTCTTGTAGCAGTAGTTATTATCAAAGCACATAGTCATTATCCTTGAACTAATTATAATTTTTTTTCTGGCCCCCATCATCATCATTTAAATAAAAGTTGATTCACCTAAACCTTTTAACAACAAAATGCCTAAGCCTGGAGAGCCCTAAAACGGGAAGGAACATTTCTTCTGATTTTCAACGTCATTTCCATTTAAAGAAAAGTTAACTTAACAAAGACCTCTTGAAATGCTTCAGCTTGAGGAGGGGCCGAGGGATTAAAATGAAAGGGGCTGTAGGGGAGGAAAGAAATGTTCATGTTGTGTCTTCCTTCTGGGGTCAGCACAACCTATTCCCTGGCTTGCTAGTGACAGAAAGGCTCTATTTTCCCTTACGATCTTGTGGATGGGAAATGTTACTTGTGGGATATTTGGCAAAATCCCATTCTAACAAGTCACTGGAATGTCCCATTGGACTTATCGAGGTGGGCCGTTGCTCCTGGGAGGACAGGGGAGAGGTGCTGTGTGCTCTGTTTCAGCCTCTGAGATCAGCCAGTGAGAGCAGAGTTGACGGGGAATAACGTGAGCAGGGTGTGCTATTGTAAGCCTGCAGCGGAATCAAAGCGACTGAAGAGAAGAAGCAATAGGCTGACAGTGATTCACTTACCGCCTCTTTGTTTCTTTCATGAAGCTATTGTTTTCATCACTGATTGTTTCCCCTTTCCTTCCTCACCCTTCCACAGGACAATGTAATACATTTAAGTAGGATTCAGATTCTGTTTTCAGAACACCCAGATGTTCTCACAAAGGAGTACCAGCAGATCAAATGCCAGGACCAGCAGTGTTTCGCAAGGGCATGCCATGTGCAGGAAAAGCACACAGCCCTTCCCTAACCCTGAGATGCCCTTACTTCAGATAACAAAGGGCAGAAGAGACAGCAGCCTTTGTCAGCACCCTACTGCGTGTCCGGCACTGTGCTGCTTCCCAGGCAGAATGCCGCCTCATTTTCATACAAACTCGGGTGGAAATTGCTGTTCCTTCTTATTGATGATGATCCAGATGCTCCAACAGTGATACAGGTCCCGCAGGTCGTAGGGAATGGAGCTGAGTTTGAACTCAAGTCTCTGTGGCCCCAGAGACTCCTCCTCCAGTAAACGACGGCACCCCCATGAGAACATGTGAGCCTTGGCTAACGTGCCCAGGTGTCTAATGGGTACGTTTCATTCCTACAGGGAACAGAGGGGATTTGGCCTGGAGGTGGGGAGACTCGCTGGGGGCAGGTATAGGAACAGGAGAGAAGAATGGCTCTGAATGGACAGCTGCTTATGACCACAGCTGCTATAAAACATAGGAAAGGGGCAAGTGAAGTGTGTGCATGTGTACACGTGCAAGTGTGTGTAATAGGGGATGACGTGTTCCGCAGGACCGGGGTGGCCTAAGAGGACCAGTACAATCCAGTATTTTCTGGAGTAGATTTCAGCCAGAAGGTAAGAGTGGAACCACTAGAAAAGAGAGAAGACAGTAGGGAAGGGGCTTTAATCAAGGACTGCGATGAAAAGCTAATTGGGGGCGGGAACCCACATGTACTTTGTGAATGAGAAAGAGGTGTAAGGCCCTGCCTGGGGCCCCCACCGGACAGACATCCAAATATATGCAGCTGATTCCTCGAGCACTTCTCCAAGAGAAGCCCGGGAGAGGCAGCCGTCAAAGACGTTGTGCGTCTGGGCTCCTGGGCTGATGAGCGTGCCGAGCCACTGTTCTCGGCCTTTGTCCCGACAGGACACCCTGAGGGAGCCTGGCACCCCGTACGTGCGTACACAGAATTTCCCAGGTAAAACAGTGCTGGGAAGGTCACGTGGAGGGCCGCTGCTTTCTCTTCTGCTGAAGAAAGCATTTTAGAAGTCTAGAGAATCCTAGAGAATGGGACAGTGCTATGGAGATGACCTCGACTCTTCCCCACCTTGCCTGCAGCGCAGGTCATTGGTGGCTTTTGATGACTAGTAAGAGCTAGTACCTCCGGCTCTCCTACCCCTTCACCGTGGCTCTGCTACTCCCCTACTGCACTTCAGGACCTCGCAGTGGGAACTGTCCCGTGTGCTGAGTACCTGAATGTCAAGGGGATCCCTCAGCAACAAAAATGCTGATGTCTTAATGTAAAACCAGAGACTGAAATCTGGTAATACGAAGACCAGAAGAGAAAACCTCCAGAAAGAAAAGTGACCACTCAAGAAGCGTGACTGCCCACCTGCCCCTTCCCATCGCCATGTCTGTCTGCATGGGAGAGATGCTTCAGGCATGCAGGCCCCGGGCGGCAGCCTCTGAGCCCAGGGGCACCACTTGGATGGGTATGTTGTGTTAGGTGTAGCATCTGGATGAGCACCTATAGATTTTGGCAATAACAAACGAAGACCACTCGTAGGATTGGGACTAGGGTTAGACAAGAGAGGGACGGAGCCATAAGCTCAAGAATGCAGCTGACACGATGCTCGCACGGCTTGGAGAATGGCTGCCCCCTTCAGTTTTGCGCCCCAGGTGCCTCTCTTGCCCTGCCCACATTTTATATCTATGCTCAGGCTTGGAATCATTCCCTTATGCTTGAAACCTAGGGGCAGAGAGGATGGGAGAAGAGGACTGTGACTGAAGATACTCAGGTCAGAAAATGAATAGGATTTGGTGAGCGGATGAATGTGGAGTTGGGTGTCACTTAAGGGCAGGGGGCGGTCAGATTCCTTTGGGGATGGAGGGGGTAGCACCTCTAGGACAGTGGACCTGAAGGTCAGTGTTAGAAGGTCAGTCTTGGGCTGCCTGTTCTCGGTGGCCTAATGGAACAGGCCTGATGGAAATGTACTTTTCCTGCAGGCAGGCCTCTGAGATTTCCTCTTTCCCTGTGTGGGTGGCTGCTGCATCTGTGACGACCACAGAGGTGATTCCAGCCCAGGAGATGGTGACGCAGCCTTGGAGAATGGTACGAACTTAAATATCACAAAACTATTTATCATTTGACAAGACAGCACTGGAGAGTCTTAAGCACAGGGTGGGTAAGTGATTTTTCCCTGACAAATGATGGTCACTGCAGGGTCCCTGAGGAAGCTGGAGATAAAACACCTAGCTTCAGGAGGTGGCCTTCCACCCAGAATTCTCTGTGCCCTGTAAGTCAGCATTGGTGGAGAGGGAGCAGAGCAAAAGGTTAGGCTTATTTTAAAAAGCAACGGGGAGGCACTCAAAGATGGGATTAAGCTGAGAAATAAAAGCGAAAATGACTGAAAAATGTTAGTTTGTGGAGGTGGCTAGCAGCACCTGGTTTCCTGAATGCCGGAGAGCCCACAGAGCTGCCGCGTTTCATTTCTGACATGAAGCATTTACGAAGCCTGGGCTTCTGGTCGGCGTTCCAATTTCTCAGCGGGCAGCCGGAGAACAGGCGCCCGCCCGTTGCTCCCCTTACGCCCCGTCAGCCTCGCTTATCGCTGAGCAGAGCAGGGAGCATCTTTGCAAAGCCCCCAGAAGCGGGAAGGCCAGATGCCCATCCGTGCCGCTAAGTTTCAGTGTGAAGGCCGCTCCCCAGGGAGGCTGTAATTGGATGGGGGCACCTTCTTTGGGCACTTTTAGCTTCTTACGTGACACGAACCTACTCCTCAGATCCCTTCCCCACCACTGACAGCGGGCCACTTGAGAACCTCCTAGAAGCTTTCTAAGAGAAGCTGCTGTGAACCCGCCTCCAGTTAGCTGTCCAATTTCCTGCAGTCGACCTTCAGTCGACCTTGTGGTATCACCTGCTGGAGCCACTGGTGTTCTTAGATTTGTATACAGTTGGGTCCTACACAATAGGCCTTGTAGGTGGGGACCTGGATTGGTCTGGACCATTTCTTAAAAGATGGGTTAAATTCTTGTGCTTTTCTATTTCTTCAAAACTCTGTAGGGGCTAAGAAATAGGAACCTGGACTGGATGGACAAGACCTGAGGTCCCCTGGCTAATTTCCTGGAATGGGCCCCTTCAACCAGGGCTCATTCTTACTGCTCAGAGGCCCACACCACAGCCAGCCAGTGTATTATTCTGGAGTATAAGATAGAAATTTAAAACTTAAACTGGGACACAGTGTAGACACAGGATTCCCTAAATGTGTTAGGGTTAGAAAGATTTCCACAGAAAGCCTTTAATACACAATCATTTAAACCACATTCAGCTTATTATATCATATTATATTATTAAAATGTAGATTATAAAATCATAGGTAAGGGAAGGCAACGCCATCTTTAATTTTTAAAAATTAAACATAATAAAAATGGTCATCTGAAAATAGTAAGATGGAAATAGGTTTTCAGTCACGTGAACCACTTGAGAACCTGATACAGAAATCTCTATCATCTCACTGGAAAATCACACACCTTGTTCTGTACACAGTTTTGAGAGGTCAAGGGCGCCCCTGAGGATAACCTTTGTTCCTTGAAGATTTCACTAGCCTAGTAAGTCCTGTTTGTCTTTCCAGTTATTCTCTCTCATCCTCTCGTATATCTGTATAAATGTTTAACACAGTTGTAATGGTAGGAGAGCTCTGCTCTATATTCTTTTTTCACTTAACACTATCTCATAAACACCAATCATTAAAATGACTTTATCATAATCCACCTAAATGAGGTGTGGTAATTTACATAGTCATTATTTTATTGTTGGACATTTAGGTTGCTTAAAACTTGCTTCTGTGGAGATTCAAGATGGTGAAGTGAGAGGTGACACAGAGAACTCCTCCCAAAACCACATATATTACAAAAATATAGTTAATACAACTAATCCTGAAAGAGCAACAGGAAAGAGGACTGCACAGACTGCATACACCTGGAGAACAGAGCAGACCTCACAGAACAGGGTAACATGCCAAAGCCTTGATCTGGCAGGACCCAAGCCCTTCCCCCACCCCAACTCACCAGCTGGAGGAAGAGAAACAGAGCAGGGTGGGGGTGGAAACCTAGGACTGCTGAACGCCCAGCCCTGGAGACCTGCTTTGGGAGCACAAGCCTACATTGCATAGTGCTTTGGAGATTAGTGGGGTTGTAAAGCTAAGACAGGTGGAATACTTGGAGAGACTTGAGATTCCAGTTGTTTGTGGAGGACAGGGATCCACATCCGGCTGCTCTGGGACAAAGAAAAGGCAGGTGGTTTGAGAGACTTTCTAGCAGCGAGAGAGATGCTAAAGGGGCAGGGTTTGAACGGAGCTTGCTGTGCGGGAGAAGGGATAGGTGGACAAGGTTGCCTGGGCATGCTCTACTCAGCAGGTTGGGAACTTTCAGGAGTTTCAGGTGCTCCATCTCCCTGGCTGGCTACACAGCTCCAAGGCCCCCCCACTGTGATACACAGCCTGCTGTGCCTTCCTCCTGGCATGCCTGCACCAGTTTGCAAACTGGCAGTCCCTGCCCTGGCATCAGGCCAGCCAGAGGGAGGCCTTGCCTATGGCAGCTACAGACACAAAGCACAGAGGCTTACACCTGTGTGCTCAGCCCACTGGCTCTGATACTGGAGACAGGCACTGTGACCAAGAATCAGGAAACAGCTCATTCCTCCCCCCAGGCACCAGTGCTGTTCGCTTACAACCTCCAACCTCACTCTAGGGGCTGAGCAGCTCCAGAGACTAAAGCTTCTGGGCGCTAGAGGGCACCACACAGAAATATGAAATGTCAAAAGAACATGGTTCAGAGCAAAATCTCACAAACCCCAGAAAAAGGACCAAATGAAACTGAACTTGCCAATCTTCCTGAAAGAGACTTCAAAATAAAAATCATAAACATGCTCATGGAGGTACAGAAAAATATTCAGGAACTCAGGGATGAATTTAGGATGGAGATTCAATCGTTAAGAAATTCCATATCTGAAATGAAACATACAATGGAGGGATTTAGGAGCAGATTAGATATAGTAGAAGAGACAGTAAGTGGAATGGAAACTAGAGAAGAGGAATACAAAGAAGCTGAGTCACACAGGAAAAAGGACCTCTAAGAATGAAAGAATATTGAGAGAATTGTGTGACCAATCCAAACGGAACAATAATCACATTATAGGGGTACCAGAAGAAGAAGAGAGAGAAAAAGGGATAGAAACTATCTTTGAGGAGGTAATTGCTGAAAAATTCCCCAATCTGGGGAAGGAGATAGTCTCTCAGACCATGGAGGTTCACAGATCTCCCAACCAAGGGACCCAAGGAAGACAACGCCAAGAGATACAATAATCAAAATGGCAAAGATCAAAGATAAGGACAGACTTTTAAAAGCAGCCAGAGATAGAAAAAAGATCACATACAAAGGAAAACTCATCAGGCTATCATCAGACTTCTCAACAGAAACCTTAAAAGCCAGAAGGGTGGGGCATGATATATTTAATGCAATGAAGCAGAAAGACCTCGAAGCAAGAATATTCTACCCGGAAAGATTATCATTTAAATTTGAAGGAGGGATTAAACAATTTTCAGATAAGCAAAAGCTGAGAGAATTTACCTCCCACAAAGCACCTCTACAGTGTATTTTGGAGGGACTGCTATAGATGGAAGTATTCCTAAGGCTAAATAGCTGTCACCAGGGGAAATAAAACCACCGCAAAGTAAAACAATTACTGAGCAGATGCAAAATCAAATCAACTACACCCAAAGTCAATCAAGGGATAGACAAAGAGTACAGAATAATACTTAATATGTAAAGAATGGAGGAGGAAGAAAAAGGAGAAAAATAAAGAACTTTTAGGTCATGTTTGTAATAGCATTCTAAGTGAGTTAAAATAGACTGTTAGATAGTAAAGGAATTACCCTGGAATCTTTGGTAACCATGAATCTAAAGCATACAATAGCAATAAGTACATACCTATTGATAATCACCCTAAATGTAAATGATCTGAATGCACTAATAAAAAGACATAGAGTGACTGATTGGATAAAAAAGTAAGACCATCTATATGCTGCCTACAAGAGACTCACTTCAAACCCCAAGACATACACAGACTAAAAGTGAAGGGATGGAAAAAGATATTTCATGCAACTAATAGGGAGAAAAAAAAAGCAGGAGTTGAAGTACTTGTATCAGACAAAATAGACTTCAAAACAAAGAAAGTCACAAGAGACAGAGAAGGACATTACATAATGATAAAGGGGTCAGTCCAACAAGAGGATATAACTATTATAAATATCTATGCACCCAACACAGGAGCACCTACATATGTGAAACAAATACTAACAGAATTAAAGGGGGAAATAGAATGCAATGCATTCATTTTAGAAGACTTCAACACACCACTCACTCCAAAGGACAGTTCAAGCAGAAAGAAAATTGGTAAGGACACAGAGGCACGGAACAACATATTAGAACAGATGGACCTAACAGACATCCACAGAACTCAACACTCAAAAGCAACAGGATACACATTCTTCTGAAGTGCACATGGAGCATTTTCAAGAATAGATAATATACTAGGCCACAAAAAGAGCCTCAGTAAATTCAAAAAGATTGAAATTGTACCAACCAGCTTCTCAGATCACAAAGGTATGAAACTAGAAATAAATTATGCACAGAGAATGGAAAAGCCCACAAACACATGGAGGCTTAATAACATGCTCCTAAATAATCAATGGATCAATGACCAAGTAAAAACAGAGATCAAGCAATATATGGAGACAAATGACAACAATAATTCAACACTGCAAAGTCTGTGGGACACAGCAAAATCCGTGCTAAGAGAGAAGTATGTTGCAATACAGGCCTACCTCAGGAAATAAGAACAATCCCAAATAAACAATCTAAACTCACAATTAATGAAATTAGAAACAGAGAACAAATGAGGCCCAAAGTCTGTGGAAGGAGGGACATAATAAAATTAGAGCATAAGTAAATAAAATTGAGAAGAATAAAACAATAGAAAGAATCTATGAAAGCAGGAGCTGGCTCTTCAAGAAAATAAACAAAATAGATAAACCCCTAGTCAGACTTATCAAGAAAAAAAGGGAGTCTACAGACATTTAAAAGAATCAGAAATGAGAAAGGAAAAATCACTATGGACACCATAGAAATACAAAGAATTATTAGAGAATATTATGAAAAATTATATGCTAAGAAACTAGATAACCTAGAAGAAATGGACAACTTTCTAGAAAAACACAACCTTCTAAGGCTAATCCAGGAAGAAACAGAAAATCTGAACAGACCAAATACCAGTAAGGAAATTGAATTGGAATAAAAAAATACCTAAGAACAATATGCCTGGACCAGATGGTTTCACTGCTGAATTTTGTCAATCATTTAGTGAAGACCTAATACCCATCCTCCTTAAAGTTTTCCAAAAAGTAGAAGAGGAGGGAATACTCCCAAACTCATTCTATGAAGCCAGCATCACTCTAATATCAAAACCAGGCAAAGACACCAGAATAAAAGAAATTACAGACCAATATCCCTGATGAACATAGATGCAAAAATATTCAACAAAATATTAGCAAACCAAATTCAAAATATATATCAAAAAGATCATCCATCATGATCAAGTAGGATTTAATCCAGGGATGCAAGGATGGTTCAACATTCAAAAAGCCATCAATATCATCCACCACATCAATAAAAAGAAGAGCAAAAACCACATGATCATCTCCATAGTTGCTGAAAAAGCATTCAACAAAATTCAAGATCCATTCATGATAAAAAACTATCAACAAAATGGGTATAGAGGGCAAGTACCTCAATATAATAAAGGCCATATATGACAAACCCATAGCCAACATTATACTTAACAGTGAGAAGCTGAAAGCTTTTCCACTAAGATTGGGAACAAGATAGGGATGCCCACTCTCCCCACTTTTATTCAACGTAGTTCTAGAGGTCCTAGTCACAGCAATCAGACAACACAAAGAAATAAAAGGCATCTAGATTGACAAGGAAGAAGTTAAACTGCCCCTGTTTGCAGATGACATGATATTGTACATAAAAAACTCTAAAGAACCCACCCCAAAACTACTAGATCTAATATCTGAATTCAGCAAAGTTGTGGGATAAAAAATGAATACACAGAAATCTGTTGCAGTCCTATGCACTAACTGTGAACTAGCAGAAAGAGAAATCAGAAAAGAATTCCATTCACAATTGCATCAAAAAGAATAAAATACCTAGGAATAAACCTAACCTAGGAAGTGACAGACCCATACACTGAAAACTACAAGACAAGATACCAATAAATGGAAACACATCCTGTGCTCATGGATAGGAAGAGTTAATATTGTCAAAATGGCCATCCTGCCTAAACCAATCTACAGATTCAATGCAATCCCTATCAAAATACCAACAACAGTCTTCAATGAACTAAAATTCATATGGAATGACAAAAGATCCCGAATAGCCAAAGCAATCCTGAGAAGGAAGAATAAAGCTGGAGGAATTATGCTCCCCAATTTCAAGCTCTACTACAAAGCCACAGTACTCAAGACAATTTGGTACTGGCACAAGAACAGACCCATAGACCAATGGAACAGACTAGAGAGCCCAGATATAAACCCAAGCATAAATGGCCAATTAATATATGATAAAGGAGGTATGGATATACAATGGGGAAATGAGAGCCTCCAATAGATGGTGTTGGCAAAACTGGACAGCTACATGCAAGAGAGTGAAACTGGATTATTGTCTAACCCCATAAACAAAAGTAAACTCAAAATGAATCAAAGACCTGAATGTAAGTCATGAAACTGTAAAACTCTTAGAAGACAACATAGGCAAAAGTCTCTTGAATATAAACATAAGCAACTTTTTCCTGAATGCTTCTCCTCAGGCAAGGGAAACAAAATAAAAAATGAACAAATGGGACTACATCATGCTAAAGGACATTATCAGCAGAACAAAAAGGCATCCTATAGTATAGGAGAATATATTTGTAAATGACATATCTGACAAGGGGTTAACATCCAAAATATATAAAGAACTCACACACCTCAACAACCAAAAAGCAAGTAACCTGACTATAAAATTGGCAGAGGATATGAACAGACAATTCTCCAAAGAAGAAATTCTGATAGCCAATAATCACATGAAAAGATGTTCCACTTCGACATATCACCTCACACTAGTTAGGATGGCCAACATTGAAAAGACAAGAACAACAAATGCTTGTGAGGTGTAGAGAAAGGTGAACCCTCCTACACTGCTGGTGGGAATGTAAACCAGTCCAACCATCATGGAAAGCAATATGGAGGTTCCTCAAGAAACTAAAAATAGAAATACTGTTTGACCTGGGAATTCCACTCCTAGGAATTTACCAAAAGAAAACAAGTTTTCAGACTCAAAAAAACATTTGCACTTCTATTTACAATAGCCACGATATGGAAGTAACCTGTGTCCATCAGTAGATGAATGGATAAAGAAGAAGTGGTACATATACACAATGGAATACTATTCAGCCATAAGAAGGAAACAAATCCTACCATTTGCAACAACAGGGTTGGAGCTGGAGGATATTATGCTCAGTGAAATAAGCCAGGCGGAGAAAGACAAGTGCCAAATGATTTCCCTCATTTGTGGAGCATAACAACGAAGAAAACTGAAGGAACAAAACAGCAGCAGACTCAGAGACTCCAAGAAGGGACTAGTGGTTACCAAAGAGGAGGGGTGGGGGACCATGGGTGGGGAGGGTGGGAGGAGGGGTTTGAGGGGTATTATGATTAGTTCACATGGTGTGGGGGAGGTCAAGGGGAAGACAGTGTAGCTCAGAGAAGACAAGTAGGGACTCTGGGGCATCTTACTGCACTGATGGACAGTGACTGCAATGGGGTATGGGGGGGGACTTGATAATAAGGGTGAATGTAGTAACCACATTGTTTTTCTTGTGAAACCTTCCTAAGAGTGTATATCAATGATACCTTAATAAAAAATAATAAATAAATAATAAAAACTTGCTTCTGTGGAAATCCATTTTATAATTAACATTTTGTGCATCTGGAAAAGCAATAACTTTCAAAGGAAATGTTCAATTCTCCTATTTTCTTTTAAGATACCTTATGATATCTGTCTCTTCTATGCTGTCTATAATTTTGTATTTTGTAGGTGAAATTCTAATGTCTAGTGTGTTTTTTTGGCTGCTGTGTGTGCCATGTGCCAAACAAGCTGAACTCAATCTCTCTCCCTGTAGTCCAGGTTTTCCTCTTCCCACTCTCTTGACGGTGGCGTCAAAGCTCTTTATGACTCCAGGACTCACAGGAGGAGCAAGGGCTGTCCTCAGGGGTGCCCTGGACCTCCCAGAATTATGTGCAGCACTGGGTATATGATTTTCCAGTGAGAGGATATAGATCTTGTATTGAGTTCTCAAGGGACCCATGTGGTTAAGAATGTAAGAATCCTTGACCCGCCCTTTTCAGCGTCCTTTCTCTCCCTCCACTGGGCCTTCTCCTCTGCTTTGGTCAGACTCCAAAGCAAGTTCCTGCTTCCCGGGTGGCCACCCTCCTTTCCCCTCCTGCCTTCTCTTCACGGTCAACCTTCCTGAGTGAATAGCTACCTGCTGTCCTCACTTCCTTACCTTCTGTTTGCACCTGACTCTCAGTCATCCCGTCTCATTTTGCTGAAATTGCTCTTTCAAGGATGACATGTGCCTCTTTATTGCATAACCCAGTTTTTATTCTTTACCTCTGACTTCTCTTTGACATGTGGGGTCATTGTCCTGATCTTGTAACCTTTCCCTCCTGGTCACCTGAGTGGCAACCTCCTCTTAGACTTCTCCCCGCCTCTTCTGTTACTGTTGCCCCTCTCTCCCTTGTTGCCCAGCAGGTTCTTCCACCATTTTTGTCACAGGGCCTTTTCCCTCCACGATCTCTTGGGCCACTTCATGCGGACCCCTAGATGTGCACCTCTCTCCTCTCCTCTCCTCTCTGCTGAGGTCTAGGTCCCTAGATATAAGGGCTGTCCCCACTGGGACGGCTGAGAGCACAGCTACCATGTCCACAAGCAGATTCTCCCTCTTGTCCGGCAGCCCCTCATTCCTATATCTCTGTAAGTAGGGCCGCCATGCTTGGCCAGGCATGACAGACCTGAGCCCTGGGCCCGGCAGGCTCCCTTGCTCTCTGCCTCCTCGCTGTGTCCCAGGTCCAGGCTGGTTGACTCTCTCCGGAGTGTCTCCTCCTCTCACCGCCTAGCCAGCGCTGCCTCTCAGCCCATCACCAGGACGCGAAACCTCTTCTCACTCCATTTTCTGGTGCCCTCTCGGCCTTCACGCCTCTCATCAAACACTCCCAGATTCGCGTCCTGAGGTGTGTGCCTGGCTGTGCCAGCGTCCTGCTCCAGATGCGTCTGAACATTCCCTTATCCACCACATTCCCTCAAAATGCAAAGCCCTTCAGGTTCTTAATCCAGACCATTTCCTAACTCCCCTTAAATAGCCCCTATTTATTCATAATGACCAAATTAATGCCTTGGTATTCATCATTGGAATATATGGACACATAAACATTTAAGTTTACAGGGGTGCTTTTTAGTTGTATCATGTTTACGCATCCGATTTTTTCTTTTCCTTAGTTCTTACTTCCCCTTGAAGGTTTAGGGTTCAATTTGTTATAATTCAATAAAAGTATTTGGAGCACCAAAAATACATCTGCCTGGTACCTGATGGGAAAGGTGCTCACGTTTGACATTCTGAGGGTTGAGTCAGAGGCACTGGGCATCGGTAGGCGGTGCAAAAGCTCTTTCTGAGTCTGTTTGCAGGGTGTACTGGTCAGAGTCCTGGCAGGAAACAAACGGTCTACGGAAAAGGGGTGGAGGAGAGTCTAATAAAGGGACGATTGGCTGGAGAGGCAGAAGGAGCAGTTACTGGAACGTGGTAAGAGTGCTGGCACAGACCATGGCCTCAGAGGAGGACCGCAGGCACAGCCAGCCTTAGGCCTGAAGGGGGAATGAGCCCCCAGCTTCTCCCTCCTCCCATCTATGATCTCTGCCTGGTGCTTCCCATAAATCAAGCCCAAGAAAATCATGATCAGCGGTCCGGGAGGACACCCCGATTGGCTGGCCTCCTGGTCCCAGAGGGAAGTGGTGAGGAGATGAGGGCAGGAAATGCCAGCACCTATCCCACCCCTGCCTCCTGAAGCTCTGTCTCTAGGAAGACAGAGAGGTGCCGGTGGCTAATGCTCCAGGGCTTCTCTCCCGGAACACCCGGTCTCCCTCCCTGCTCTGCTTCTCCGTGCAGGGAGGCCTCTTCTCCTAGTTTCTTACCCCTCTAGTATCTTCTTTTATGTTGCCAGATGGTTTTAATAAAATTACTGGGCACATAATAGACACTTGCAGACCAAGTTAAATAAGACATGTTAGTTTTTATTAATAGTTTGCATTACAGTTTATACTTTGCATTAGAGTGAGCTCTTTGAGCAGTGAGAAATTAATAATGAGAAAGCTGATTTAATCTTGGAGGAAAATGATATTGGAGTGACTGGTATGTTTTCTTTAATAGAAAGTTAAAAATGGGCCGCCTAGTAGCCCTGTGAGTCCCAGCCTGAAGCCCTGCAGGGATGACGGGCTCCGTGCAGGCCCTTCTACTCAGCATCTACCTCATTCCACGGCTCTTTCACTCCCTGCTCCAGACTGCTGTCCCCTGCCGGGCCCCCACAGCCCGTGACTCTGGAGGGGCCGAGAAGCTGGGCCTGGGAAGGTGGTGCAGAGAGCCCCAGGGGGGTGCCGCCCAGCTGGGGAGGACCGGCTACAGGGAGGGAGGAGGGACAGCAAAGCTGCGGGGGCAAGGCCACCACATTAGGTGCTGCACGGCTTTCCTTGAGTCCGGGCCCGGAGCTGGGAGCCCTGGGTATGAAACGTCCTGTTTTTGTGGGGGGCTGATTCTTTGCAGCACAACTCCAAGCACCAAGCAAGCCCCTGAAGGTTGAATAAAGGGTCGCTCAAGGGCATGGGATCTACAAACTATGAAACAGACCCAAATCAACAGACCTTTATCAATAGAACTTTAGAAACACCCCTTTCCTACGATGCCGGGACACCGTGACCAGTATGCCTCCTCCGCGACATTGCTGGCTGTCCTGCTTCCGCCTGAACGCACCCAGAGCGGCAGTGGGCCCACAGGACAGCTAGAGGCAGGCACCGGGCTTACATGGACATGCTTTGCACCTCTGGGGTTTGCATGGAGGAGGGCTGGGTTGGCGTGTCTTTAGAGAACCTTAGACTTTAAAAAAATGACCAAATTCCATAATTAGCTCGTGTAATCATCCAGGGATAAATGAACCATGCCCAGAGCTTAGGCAGGACGCAGGCAGACCCCTCTGAGATTGGAGCTGAGGACAAGCCTCCGGCTAAGGAGAGGTTGGCCCATGAAACGGCCCCTTATCTCATCCTCCTTTTAGTCCTTTGAGTGCCACCATCTCTGCTCCCAGGAATATATGGGTCCTTTCTACTGTCTTGTGCTCAAACCTAGGTAAAAAATGAAACATTTCCCTTGATTTTCTCACTTGTCTGAGCCAGTCTGGGGCACTCAGCCACACGCTCACTTCCATGAGATGAGAAGCACGTGCTGTACCGACTGTACTCCTCCTGTTTGCTGTGTGGCTTCCCCATAGGCTCTAGCAGGTCTGTCTCTCATCCTCTGGGATCCCCTTTCTGGGGTCGCATTTGCCCAGACCTAGGGGCACTTTGAATATTAAGCCACTAACAGCCAGCTGTCCAAGGACAGATGGACTCCCCACCTTGGCCCACCCAGGCATGTTAACAAGACCCAGCCACCCATCCACACCCCCACTAAATCTCGGGCTCACACATTATCTGTAGGCGATGATCCTTGTCCCACCCACCAAGTCTAGACCCTCACCCTATTTTTCAGCCCTGAAAGACTGGATCTCTAGTCTTTCGGAATTCATCACTGCCTGAGAACCAGTCGGATGGCTTACTCTTGACTCTGACCACTGGGAATGGGGCCCCATCTGCCACAGCCCGTGGGACTCACCAGCACAGTTCACCTCCTCCCCACCCAACCCGCCAATCCGAATGGAGAGCGTTAGGGGGGCTCCCAAACCGCCCGAGGTGGAGCAGAATGAATTTCATGGAACGATGCTGTCAACCATGCGCACGGGAGAAAACAGAAGTATGAACTTTTTTAAAAAGCATGGCACCGTACAATACTTTCAGCAGTGAGACTTGAACAAAGCTGACCCAGGGTTTCCAAAGACTGGTCTCCCCGCACCCTGCTCCCCGAATAAGAACAGGCATGGAAACAACTCACTGTAAACTGGATTTGGCAGCCGCCCATGATGTAGTCCAGGAAAGAGTGCATCTTGTGGACCTGTGGGGGGAGACAGCTGCATCACTCACAGCACAAGTGTTTCCTAAGGCCCGGCCTTGGGCTTGCAGGGCTAGGCTGCTACACTAGAAGAGAGAGCAGAGAGGCTGTGGGGAAGGGAGGGCTAGTGGGTCTGGGTCTGTTCAAGGAGAAAGAAAGCGATGCTCAATTCAGATGGGCCCGACAGGGCTGCGACTGTATGCGCTGTACCCCTTTTGTTTCTGGTTTATGCGTGGTTTTGATCAGCGCCCGCCTCTGGGGTGGGACAACACTGTATTTTCAATGATCAGCACTGCTTGGAAATGAATAAAGTCTCACACTTGGCGGCAGGTTGCTCCCTAAGCCCCCGGGAGGGGCAGGCTGTCCCTGGTGCACAAGGCCCCAAGATGTCAAAGCATCATAAAATATAAAAAATGCATAGTAAATAACACCGTGCTCCCAGATGGCCAATCACAATATATTATCGCCCATCCCAGTGACTGGTTCCAGGGTAGCACATGACCCATGTCAGACCAGTAAGTCTTTCCTTTTCTCTCTTATGTAAGGATGTGCCCTTGTGGCCCCTGGCAGCCACGCACTGGCCAGTCTGGAAGAAGGAACCTGGCACACATGGAGAGAAACTGGGTGGCATTTAAGTCCTATATGGTGGAGTTGGACAGATGTGGGTTAAAATCTCAGCTCCTAAACTTACCACTTGGGTCACTGTGAGCTCATCACCTGATCTCATGTGGAAGTAGAAATCTCAGGGTTGTGATGAGTTAAACAGACTTTATGATGTTTCTCTTACATAGTCTACCCTCAGCCTATGGCAGGAATCATCTCAGATGTAATTTAAGAGGTTTAATTATTAGCCTGTGGGATTTTCTGGGAAGTGAGAGCCCCTAAGGGAGGAATTTCTAGGCTCTTTAATCTTCACCCATTGTCTTGTACCCACTAGTGTGGGTGAGACATTGCAGATAAAGCCCTGGGCACTGTGATGGGCATATCACATAGAGGTGCTCTAGAAATGTTGGCTTCCCATGTGGGGCTTGCCCTCTGGGGCTGCCCTGGGCAAAGCAGAGCCTGACTTGAGACCAAGCGACCCCTACCTTTGGGGGCAGGGCTGTCCTGCCAGGGGGATGACGGCATTGGGTTACCACAGTTCCAGCATCACTATTCCTCATTGTATGCCCATTAATACACTGCATCTCTGATTTTTATGTTTAAAAAAGCCACACCTCCCTGAGAGTCTCTTCCTCTGACGGCACAGCCTGAACTCTTCCTTCCAGGTAGCTCTAGGTTCAGAGTCCTGGACGGGCGGATCTCTGCACTTACCTTGCAGAGATTCAAAATCACAATGCCCGAGTTCTTGTAGTTCTTCTTCTTGGCTTTGTACTTGGGGTTGATGCACTCCCACTGCACCTGCAACGTGAAAGCCTGTTCAGGACACGAGCCACTCAGAGGCTGCCCCTGCACCGCAGCAGAGGGATGCGAGGGCTGGCGAGTGGTGCAGGGCAAAACCCTTGCACTTTAGGGGCCGGGAGGAGGCAGGTTGAGAGAGACTCTCACGTCAGACTGCCTGGTTTGAATCCCAGTTCCTCACTCTCCAGCTGTGTGACCTTTGGCAAATTACTTGGTGCCACCGTGCCTTGGATATCTCCTCTGTAAGATGGAGTTTATAACTATTGATCTCACAGGATTTTCGTGAGGACTTAATAATTAATCCGTGTAATACATTTAGAATAGTGCCTGGCACGTACAAATACTATGAATAGGACCACATCAAGCAGCAGACGGGAGGTGGGTCTGCAGACACACAGCTGAGTAACGCAAATGTCGGGGCTCAGGGCCTAGGAACTGGCTTTAAAGGCAGGGAAATTGAGGGACGTTGGTGCTATAGCTACGCAAAGTTAGTGGAATAATGAGCGAACATAGAACTTCACTGAGAACTGAATTATGGATTGAACATTATGCCACAGTGACACAGTGGATCTCCAAAGGGGCTTCAAAAAATGGGGCTTCAAAAGAGGTGTAGGGAGGCTCAGTAGGGTCTGGGCCTGCCCGTTCAATGGAGCTACAACTTCTCTGGCTCTATTCCTTGTTATTCTGTGAGTGATTTACTTAAGATTTAGTGGTTCTATGTGGCCCCGAGACCCTGCCTGCTCAGGGGTGTGGGTGTGTGTGGCTGACAGGTTTCTTGCAGTACTGGGTGTGTAACAGAGCACGTATAGCAGCCCACGGGAGTCGTGCAGAAAGCTGCCCTTGAGCTCCCAGACCAACAGTCTGATTCATATTAAGCTTCTCATTCTAAAGATTGTTAGTTTATTTCCATCCAACCTGGTTATATCTTGACCTTATGTTTGAAAGAAGGTACTTGAAAAATGAGTTGAGATATCTTTGCTAAAAAGCATGTCTGGCCAGGCCAGCGCAGGGTCTTATTTCTATGGGAAGTTCTACTTTCTCAAAGCCACTGAATTTTTGCTGTCAGTCTTTTCTGCTCCATGGGCCAGTGGGCCCCAGAGTAAGAATGTCGGGTATTTTGGTTAGAGTCCCTCCACAAGCACGCCCTGAAGCAAGGATTTAAGTGTACGTAGTTCATCTGGGAGGCAATACCAGGAACCACGAATAGAGGAGTGGAGAACTGAGATGGGAAGGCCACCAAAAGGCGCACAAACCAGTCACCACCGGGCAGCCAGGGCTCGTTCTTGCTGAGAGAGCACCGACTCAGAGCTTTGCTACCCGTAGGGCAAGGGAGCCCAGGTACTTATACCCCAGTTCCCGTTATTTGCTGAAGGTCCTTCCCTGGATGGTGCTGCATCTCCCTCACAGCCCCAGCCTGCTGGGGGCGCAGGCAGGAAGGCCCCAGCAGCCAGGGAAGCCCTGGGGCGGAGAGTCAGCTGCTGCCACTGGAGGCTGGGCAGAACACTGAACAGGTAAGAGCAGAAGTTGCATAGTTAGGCCTAGACAACAATGACTGACTAATAAATTGGTATATTTAGAAAGGATGTGTCTAAGAGAAACACAGGGGGCTTAGGTTTTTTTCTGTGTGGTGCAATGAGATCCCTGTGCACCTCCGTGGGTGTGTAGCGTTGGTGTCTTGGCATCACATGTGTAAGAGTGAAATGGTGGAAGTAGGTGAAAATCTGGTGCCCGTAATGAAAATTTGGAGGACTTGAATAATTTCCCCAAAGCATTAAATGTGTAACCAGTGTCACCACGTCATGGAAATGATGAGCTGGCAAGAATACCATGGCCATAAGCCCATCGTGTGGAAGGGCTGGCCGTGCACAGTCACTTTGCCAAGTGCACATTGCAGGGATCTAATTTAATTTCACAAATTCTAACAGGTAGGTGTAATTATCACCTTCATTAATTAGGTGAGAAAACTGAGGCATGGAGAGACCAAGTCACTTGTCAAGGCCGCACAGCTAAAGGAAATCAGAAATGCTGTCACCTAACCCCCTCTTCAGTATTGGAGAACCTGCCCTCCGTTGGGCAGTGTCTTGTTCAAGGTCACAGAAGTGCTTTGTCCCTGGTACTGGAATCTAGGTGCTTGAATCCCACCATGCCCCCTTCTTGTCACGTTTGACCGCTTGTTGATATCTCGCCTCTGCTCCATGAGAGGGCATCTGGGGAGACAGCATAAGTGGGTCACCACACACCTGTTTCCCTTCCATCGCCCCTCGCATCTCGTTGAACGTCGAGGTGAACTCTCCAATGAAGTCATGCTTTCCGTTGGAGTCCCAGTCCCATACTATGCACTGCAAGAGAGAAGAATATCCTGAAAAAGGAATTAAGAGTGCACCCACAGCAGGAGGAGGAGCGGAGGCAGCTGCTCGGTCTGGGCCAGAAGCCAGCCGTCCAGGACAGAGCTCATGTGAGGGCTGCAATGGGCCTCTGCTTTCCTTCCCCTGCTTAGCCTTTCTGCCCCATCTCCAAGAAGCCCTGTGATTCAGCAGGGACTAATGCTTTGCCTGTTTCTCAGACAAGGCTAAGTAAGACTGAAAAGGTATACATGGCTCACAAAGGGACCGTCTAGTGAATGGAAACCGGACTTTGAAAGCAGATGTCCTGACTCCAATTCCAGAGCTCTTTGTCCCATGACAGGGCAGCTCCCTGGTTATAGCTGGAAGGAGAAGCAGAGCCAATGCCTGGAGCCCCACAGTGGCAGCTGAGGTTTAATGATATGCATGGGATCACATTAATCACATTTTCTTTTCCTACATTTTTTCTGAAAGCAAAAGAGTAATGCTAACAATGAGTAAGAAGGCAAGAAAGTGGAATCTTTGACTGTATCCACATGAAGAGTGGGTGGAAAACAGTGACAGGTACGTCTCACTGGTAAAAACCAGGCATCCATCACATAAGATGTTCACATCTAACAAGAAGACTCCCTCTGGCAATATTAAGGCTTCATTCTGGTCTCTTGAACAACAGTTTGTAGAGTAATTCAGATGAAGTCAGTGGCCATCCCTCAGCCTGGAAACACATCCTTGGGTGAGGAGGGAGTTTCCCATTTTTCTAGGATAGAGGCTGGGTGAGTCCGTGTCTGCGTCTTAGCCAGGTATTTGCAGCGAGAAGTCCCAGACCCGGATAAGATCCAGACAGCAATGCGGGCCTTCCATTCAGAGGTTTTCCCCGGAATTTCAGAGTCCTAAGAGGGGGCCCGGTCCTGCCTCAGGATGCAGATCCTGCCTGAAAAACCCGGCTTGTGAATCTATCCTCCGATCCCGTGGGATGCCCCACAAACCTAAAATGAAATATGTCCAAATGGAACATAATTTCCCTTCTACATTTATTTCTATGCATTTATTCTCTTAAACAGTGGACTGAACCAATGTTTCTACAAAGAGACCACGAGCACCATCCCTGGCGCCCTCTCCACACACTGCCCCATACCAGCTCCAGCCGCCTCCCTCCCAAACATGGCTTGGCCCCCCCATGGGCACCCGCTGCTCTCCTTACCTCCTCTGGGCTCCCCACCCCCCACAATCTACTAACCATACTTATTTCCTGCTTAAAATAAAAATATATGTAAGATAACAGGTCTAAGGTCCTCAGTATCCTCAAATTCACCCTTCATGATCCATGTTTACAATATTCTAAAGTTTCTGTAATATGAGGTTGGTTGGAATGAAAAGATTTGATAAGATTTTTTTTTCATTTGCATCTTAAGGAAAAACTAACCTCTCAGCTTTTGCTTTCTCTTTAAATGTGGAAGCTTTGATAGATAATTATTTTGCTTATGTTAAAAAGCCCTTTGGTTATAAAGGAGAATGTATTAGAATGACTCAGCACAGAGGAGGTTAAGACAAATGGAGTTGAATTGCTCTGCTGGATAAAGTAATGGTTAGGTTGAGCTTTTCCTTCGCCACGAGAGATGCAGACACAGGGCTTAGGGATGTGGGTTGGGAAGAAATTAGGGCAGGATTCATCAGAGGGCTGTAGACAGGCCCAGCATGGGAGCAGGAAGAAGGAGCAGGCAGGTAAGAACTTCGGGAACTGTGAGGTCTAATTTCCAAGGTCATGTTCTTTAGATATGTCTTCCCTCACATCCCCTCTCTAACTCCTTCTCTCTCTTTATCGCTGAGACCCCAGTAAGTCTGTGCCCATAACAGTGTCAGTGGTGACTTTGAAGATGAAGGGAAGGGCCTGTGTCCATGTTCTGGGACGAGCAGGCCAGAGAGGAGTCTGCGATGGCCCACATGGTTGAGAGCTGCGGGAGCGGGACTGTGGAGGGACGGCCTCATGGGTGAGTCCTGGGAGAGCACGCCACAGAAAGGGCAGCTCTCTGCTACACTTACACGGAATTAGAATTCAAGATATCTTATTTAGATTTTAAGGGAAAGTCTGGCTCCAGAAAGTTGGAGAATTACAAATAAGATTCAGTTAAAATCATTACTCAGTTTACATTATCTTTCTGGTCACTAAGTGTTTACTCAACTGGTAGATGATAAAAGCAAACTGCTGACAGTACCTGTCCCGTCAACCCGAGTCCCCGAGGCGGGGAGGTGCAGAGCTCAGCCCCCGATGGCCCAGGGCGGGCGTGTGCATACACAAGAAGTAAACCACTATTGTTTCAGCCACGGAGGCAAGCATAGCTCAGCCGAAGAACCACCAAGGACTTCAAGTGCTGCCACAGGGAAAGATTTGTCTGACTTCCAAAAGGGGGAAGACAGAATTCTGTAAGGAAGTTACAAAGAAGTAACAAAGAAAATATTTCTCAGTGATCACTACCGGTCCAAAACCGAAGTGATTTGTTTGTGAAAGAGGGAGTGCTTCGCTGCTGGAAATGGTCAAGTAGAAACTGCAGGATGCCACGTGCAAAATGCAATAAAGTCTAGCGGCAGAGAATTTATAGAGGATCGGGTGGGATGTTCTTTGAATTTTCTTCTCACTTGGAGCCCGAGATTAGTAGTAGTTGCGTTAAGTTGCAAAATAACATCAATGAGAGGCTCGGCTTACTCTGGTTGAAATGCTAAGCGGCGCCATGTAGCTTTGACTGGAGTGGTGAGAAGTCCTTTGTAATTCAAGGTAGGATGCAGTTGTACCTCATTTGTTCCAATAGACGGTGGAACCAATCAATGATTCAGTCTCTTGGAGAAATAACACAGGATGTGCATCATGAATTGCACATTGCCGCGCATGGTCAACTGATCTATCATGACAACCAGGCGTTTTTCCCTCCGTGTGCCAGTTCCTCCTGACCGCCCCTGACACCCACACATTTATTACCTGGAGCACACAACAGAAGAAAGCTTGCTGGGCCTGGCCAAAGAAAGAGAAAGAAAGGTGGTTCCTGGGGACCCTGTCTGGTAGTAAGTACAGCCAGGGACACCAGGATGGGACACTCACCTACTCTTCCACCTCTGGGGAGGAACAAATAAAAAGACAATGCAGGCAGAACACATAAGATAAAAGAAGTGGGAGCAGCCTTGTCACCACTCCCGGGCATTGGGAAAGAGGGTAGAAGCCCCCCTCCTTCCTGCCTCCCTAGTCTCAGTAAAGAAGAAGCAAGATGTACCTAGTACTTTGGTTTTTCAGAGTCCTAAGTGAAAACCACACCACTCCTTTGCCCTTAGACTTCCCATCATGCTTTAGTTTCTCCTGTCCCTCCTTCCACCTGCCAGCCACACATTCAGGACGTCCGTGACGCGCTCTCTCCAGGGGCAGAAAGGGGTGCCTGCTGAGCCTGTCTGCGCTGGAGGGTGGGTCAGACTTGACAGGACTCCAGTCACCACCTCCTGGCGTCAGGCACCCTGCTTCTCTGGGCCCTGCTTCTTCAACGGGCTGGCGTTCCTGCTTTGACCATTCTCAGAAGGGAGACTGCAGGAAGGAAGACATGGCAAAGCAGAAAAATAAAAGCACTGTCTTTCCTTCTCTCTCTTCACAGAGGAGCCTTGTGACAGCTCTGATGGGGCTGACAGAGGAACACAGCTCTGTGAAAAGTAGAGAGATGAACTGCTCTGAAGAGAGCTGAGACAGAGGTAGCGTTCTTGGTGTGGATCAATAAGGGGACCTCGACAGGTCCGGGAGAGACCCTGCTGCTCAGAGCCACCTGCAACCCGGAAAACCCCCTCTAATCCGTGCACCCCACCGTGAGCCTGAAGCTACGATCCTCATGTCTGAGCTGGACAGGCGGTCCGTCCACACCCTCCTGTTACAGAGGAGGTGGCACAGAGGACATAGGGATGCCTGGGGGTTCGTGCAGTGCAGGGCTGGCTTCCTGCTGCCCTGATGGCACTGCAGATGAACAAACAGCAAATTATAATAGTTAAAACATGTCCAGTGCTTACTATGGACCAGAGACTTACAAGCACTTCATGTTTATGTACACTCACTCAGTCTCCAGAATAATTTATCATTAAGCTCATTTTACAAATGAGGAAACTGAGGCAGCGAGAGGTGAAGAAAGTTTCCCCAGGCCACACAGCTAACTCTAGGTGATCTCTGAGCTGAAAGAAGTTAAACTCCTTAGCTTGTCTTAACTGATAATCTTTTATGGATCTAGGCCATTTGTATGGTCTTTAATCCTTCACAATAACTAAACCTAAAATGACAGTTATTACCATTCACAAGCTTAGAGAGGTTCAGTGGCTTGACTAGACAGTGACAAACAGGAATTTGAATCTAGGCGTCCGGTGCCTTAGCAATGTTTCTGGTTACGCACTACGGCCTCTTGAAGGAAGAGGGAATTCAGAATCAAGTTCTCCTCAGCTGTCTCTGTGTAAGGAGCTCCAGTCTTTGATTGGAGCCGTAGACTACTGGGACCCTCTGAAACCCAAGGAGAGACATGTAGCGACATAGCCGGCTCACTGCTTCCGTGAACGGAGATGTGAAGACCCCAGCCCAGGCATTGTGCCCTGGACCTCAGCTCTGCTGCGGGAGGCATGGGGAGCTGCGTCTTGAGGGCTTGAGCCACTCCATGCTGTGTTGATTCAGGCGCTGTGCTAACTTACTGTTCATTAGCCTTTTGCAAGTTTTATGTATCGACTTGGCTGGGCTGAGGTCCCCAGCTATTTAATCAAACACCAAACTAGGTGTTGCAGTAAAAGTATTTTTTGGACATAATCAGTTCACGATCAACTGACTTTAAATTAAAGAGATTTTGTGGCTGCATGTGAATTTTAGGATTATCTTTTCAATTTCTGTAAAAAATGCCATTGGGATTTTGATGGAGGTAGTCTTGGATCTGTAGATTACTTAGAGTAGTGTGGATATTTTTGACAATGTTATGTCTTCCAATACATGGACACAAGATATTCTTTCACTGACTTAGTTAAGTTTATTCCTAAGTACTTTATGATTTTTGGTATATTTGGTAACATCACTAATTGTAATAAACTGGTATTGGTTTTGGTAAATGGGATTGTTTCCTTAATTTCATTTTTGTATCGTTCATTGTTAGTGTATAGAAACACAACTGACTTTTGTATATTGATTTTGTATCCTGCAACTTTACCAAATTCATTTCATTTCTAACAGTTTTTTTGACGTTGTCTACAGGATTTTCTACATACAGAATCATGTCATCTACAGAGATAATATTACTTCCTCCTTTTCTATTTGTGTTTCTTTTACCTCTTTTTCTGTTGAATAGAAGTGGTGAGAGTGGGCATCCTTATGTTGTTCCCGAGCTTAGGGAAAAAGTGTTCAATTTTTTACCATTGAGTATGATGTTAGGCTTCTCATATGTGGCCTTTATTATGTTGAGATACATTCCTCTATACCTAGTTTGTTTAAGTATTTTATCATGAATGGGTACTGAATTTTGTCAGCCCAGAATAGCCAAAGTGATCTTAAGAAAGAAAAACAATGTTGGTGGCAACACACTTCTGATTTCAAAGTACATCACAAAGTTACAGTAATCAAAACAGCATGACACTAGAATAAAGACAGACCTCTAGGCTAATGGGACAGAATGGAAAGCCCAGAAATAAATTCACACATGTACAGTTAACTGACTTTTGAGAAGGGTCAAGATTACACAATGGGAAAATGATAGTCTCTTTAACAAATGATGTTGGGAAAACATGCAAAAAAAAAAAAAAAAAAAAAAGAAATCTTTTCCCTGCCTTATACCATACACAAAAATCAATTCTGAATGGATTAAAGACTTAACCATAAGACCTGAAACTGTTAAAACTACAAAAAGAAACTCCTAGAAGAAAAGCTTCTTGACATTGGTCTTGTTAATGATTTCTTGGATAAGCACAGATAACAAAGTTAAAAATAGACAAGTGGGATTATGTCAAACTAAAAATATCTTGCTCATCAAAGGAAACAAACAACAGAATGAAAAGGCATTCTACTGAATGGGAGAAAATACTTGCAAACCGCATATCTGATAAGAGGTTAATTTCAAAAATATATAAGAAACTCCTACAACTCAATAAAAACAACAATAATAACAAAAACAAAAAGCCATAAGTTCAATTAAAAAATGGGCGAAGGACTTGAACAGACATTTCCCCCAAGAGGATATATAAATGGTCAACAGGTACATGGAAAGATGCTCCACATCACTAATCATCAGAGAAATGTAAATCTAAACTACAATGAGATATCACCTCAGATCAGTTAGGATGGCTATTATACATATAAAAAAAAAAGACCAAAATAGCAAAATAAAACAGTTGTTGGTAAGGACATGGAGAAATTGGAACCCTTCTACACTGTTAGTGGGGATGTAAAATGGTACAGCAGCTCTGGAAAATAGTATGGAGGTTCCTCAAAAAATTAAAACTAGAACTACTATATAAACCAGCAATCCCACTCCTGGGTATATATTCAAAAGAATTGAAGGTAGTATCTCAGAGATCTCTGCACTCCCACGTTCACTGCAGAGCTGTTCACAATAGCCAAGATATGGAGACAACCCAAGTGTCCATAGACAGATGAATGAGTGAGGAAAATGTGGTATGCACATACAATGGAATATTCCTCAAGGTGGAAATCTTGCCATGTGTAGCAACATGGATGGACATTATACTAAGGGAATAAGCCAATCACAAATACGGTCTGATTCCATTTCTATGAGTTATCTGTAATAGACTCATAAAGCAGAGAATACAGTAGCGGTTGCCGAGGGCTGAGGGTTCGAGAACTGGGGAGTAGTTATTCAATGGGTATAAAGTTTCACTTATGCTAGATGAATATGTTCTAGATATCTGCTGTACACCATTCAGGTGCCTATAGTTACCATTACTGCATGGTACTTTAGAACTTGAGATAGAAGGTAGATCTCACAGTATTTTTACCACCAAACAAAAATGAAAGGACACAAGGAGACACTGGGAGGCCCTGGAGGTGTCTGTCACTCTGACTGCGGTGATGGTATCACGGATGTTTGCATATGCCCAACTCATGAAGCATTAATTTTTGTGGTTCTTTGTATGTCAATTACAACTCAACAAATCTGTTTAAAAAAGTAAAGATTTTCCTTGATCTGGGTGAGCTTGATGAAGTCAACTGATAGGCTTTCAGAGCAGAACTGAGGCTTCCCCTGAGCTTTCCCACAGCCGCTGCACTGTGGCTTCAGCTTCGGCCTGAGCCCCAGCCTGCCCGCCCGGACGGCCTGCTCTAGGGGTTTCAGACTTGCCCCGTCAGTCCCCACAATCGTGTAAACCAGTTCCTTGCAACTGATCACTTAAAATGTACCTCCCACGGGTTCTGTTTCTCTGGCTAACCCTGACTGATATACCTTTCCTCACCTCGTCCCTTGCATTCACATGTTCACATTTAGAAGTGAGTTTTCAGTGACAGTTGGTCTTTTCACACAGAGAAGCCAACACTTACTGAATACTTACTTTATCACAGGCATCATTCTAAGCATTTAATATGGTGTGACTCATTCAATCTTCTCAGGAGCCCTACCAGTGGTGCTAATGAACATCTCCAATACATAGACAAAGAAATGGAGAAACAGGTCAGTTATCTACGCTGTAGTAGAACACTCAGGATGTTTACAGTATGACTGACTGACATCAGCGTTCTCAGGACCAGCATCCCACCCGGCTCCCGGCAGGCAGGGGCGAGCTGTGCAAACCGGGGCCGTGAAACCACCTAACTTTGTCAGTCACTGCAGAATTCTTACAGCTAAAAAAAAAATCTGTTCTTCTTCCCTTCACTTTTTGACATTTTATTTTTTTATCATTGTAAACTTGTCATTTGTCCAGGCGAAGCAAAATTCACTGTCAAATTTCTCCTGGCTCCTTATTCAGACCAACCCCTCAGCTTCCATGCATCTGGTTGCACCTGCCTTGACACATCTCCAGCTACGCGGTTGCCATCAGTGCACAGCCACTATCTGAAGGAAATGTCCAAGCACTGAAGTTTTTATCAGGGTTCAGCACAATTCTTGGGCACAAGTAAGAATTCAGATAGACATGTGATGAGTGCATGAGGAAGGTCTTCTCCACGAGTTGAGAGGTGGCAGTTCTCTGACGGTCCTGTCTCTACGCTGCAAAGGGAAGGGAAGGTGTTGCAAATGTCTGGTTGAATTTTATCGAAGGAGACAATCAAACTGGTACCATGCTTCGGCGGTTTCATGCAGGGACATTGGCGTGGGATTGTGACATGAGGTCATGGACAGCTTAATAATCGCACTCACAGGTGCGAGGGGCTGGGGAGCAGGAGACCCAGGCTCTAGTCCGAGCTCCATGAGGTGTTGGGAAGACTTCTGTGCCTCTCAGTGTTCCTTCCCTATGAAACGGGTGTCTGGGGAGTGAGGGTTAGGACGGATGTTCCTCTGAGGTCTCTTCCTGGTCCAGAATTCCCTAGGTATATGGCATTGTGTGTTAATTCCTTTTTCTACCTTCTGTTTTAGAGTCTGAGTCTATCATATTAAAGTAATACAACTCTTAGTTAACTCTCAGTACCTGACAAATGTAACACTACTCGCTTTGCTTTCTTTTGTCAGGGATCTTTACGTCCCTTGGACAACTGGAAGCCGATCGTCCATTGCGTCGTGCTCATGGCGACCCTCCCAGGAGCCCCTTGACAGTGAGGGTCTGCTTTCACAGATGATGACCCTAATGTACAATAAAGCAACCGAAGGTGGCCTGTTCCCAAGCCCAGAGCTAGCGGAAGCTGAATTAGGCCACGGAACTGGCTTTATTTCTCCACAACCAGGTCCCTTTTCATTATACCACATAGCTTCACAACATGCTTCTGCCAATATCTTCCAAAGGCAGCCTTTTGTTTTCTCCTGACCAACCAATTCATGGGTGTCTGGCCTCTTCCAGGGAGGAAGACACTTGCATTCGTTTTTAATGTTCTCTTTGATAATGCACTCTTTAAAACTGCCCAGAATTTTTAATCCAGGAGGGGCCTTAAAGGTGGAATTTTTAAATTGAGACCATCCTAATTAAATGCGAATAGAGTCGGCAATGTAGGGACCAAACTGTGTTCATATCACTCAGCTTAGAACATCTTCCAACTGCAGCTTTTGGAAAATCAAGCAGTATTCTATCATTTTAAGGAATTTTAGGCAAATACATGCAATCGTATTTCACGACAGCTATGATTAGGGATTGTGAGAATTTCATCTGTAATTTAGTATTTGGAATGACTTCTTTTTTATAAAAATTCAGTGACAACCCTTAACACAAAATTGGTTTAGTGGTTTACACAGGACTAGAAACATGTGCAAAAAGAATACCAAAGAGACTTTTGCGTATTTGGTGGTCGTGAGGTGGGCACAGGTAGACCGTGGCTGGGTGTACCTGGGAGAAGAAGGGCTAAGCCTCTCTGATTATTTTCACAACTTGCTGTCATTGCTCACTGTAGACCTACACTGATCTCCTAACATCAACCCAGCTGCTAGGCTGGAACTTAAAATAGCCCCTCATTTGTCACAAGAAGACTCTGATTTGGAGTTACGAGGTTGGCACATGGAATGAAGACAAACATCTTCATAGCAGAGCAGAGACTGCCGCTGGACCCTGTGGGGTGGGCGCATGCGGGAAGAGTTCCCCAGGTGAACATTCTGTGGGTGCAGCTCCAGAAGGGGAAGGTGGGGCTGGGCCCCAGCCATGGGCATCTCTCAGAGTTGCCTTTGCTGGACTGGTGGGAGTGTGTGTGAGAGCTGAGCTTCTGTGAGGGACTCGATCGGAGCTGAGAAGAGAGGAGGCTGGCAAAGTGGGTCCAGGAAGGAGGAACTGGACTTCGGAGGAGTGGGCAAAGCCGAGCAGGCTCGTGAGTCATTCAGGATTTGTCCCCATGGATTCAGGTTTGAGTACTGGGGAGGGGTTGGAAGTAAAAAGGCAGCTTGAAACAGCAGTTTTCACAAAAAGAGCAGGGTCTTACATTGGTCGAGAGAGCGGGGGAGTGGCCTTGAGGCACTGAGAGCCCAGAGGCAGAGGCAGGCTTCCTGAGGCCCCGAGGGCGGCTCCTTGAGGGGCACGTGCAGCCTGGGGGCTGGCGGTGCAGGGATGGATCCCAGCAGCAGGGAGGCCGGGCATCCCCAGAGGACACAGGGTGGGCAGTCACATGCTCAGGCATCCATGCACCACGGCAGGGGCAGCAGGGAGAGAAAATGGTGCTGAATCTTTGGGATCCATGGAAGGTGACTCCCCTTGGCTTGGGGTTAATGCTTCCTTCGAACTTCTGGTCCGATGAAAGTGGAGAAGGGCCCTCAGCTGGATTCAGGGCAGCAGAAACAGGAGGTGACGCACGACAGGAGTAGGGGGAGGGGGTCGTGGCCCGTGCATGCCCTGTGGGTGAGCATGTGCAAGAACCTGCTTGCGATTTTCAAAGACGTAATTGAAGGGCAAACTTTAAAGGGGAGGAGTCCTAAACGTTAGGGGTCCTGCGTTAGTTGGTGAAGCAAGACCAAGTAAAATGTAGGTTTAACCATCAGTCTTTATTTTAAATCTATGCTGAATAGTAAGTAGGCTAGCATGCTAGAATTCCAGGTGCAGACCCTGTAAATGGGTCTGCACAGTCACCTGCCACCCATTTCCCTGCCTGGCTTGTCCTCACTGGCTGACCGCACCTCAAGAGGAAACAGAAAGCATCTGGGATATGAGGTTCACACACAGCGGGGAGGTCTCTGTGCTCATCCGGGGGTTGTAGCACCTACCTTATCAGCACCACATGTCCAGAATGACGGGGTTGTCCCTGATCCTGAAACGCAGACCAGGTGCTTAGTTGGGGAAGCATCCCAAAGCATGAGTTCCCCCTGCTGTTGACTTCACTGCTTTTTCTTCTAAATCTACTCTCAGTTTACATCTTGCATTTATTATTTCCACTAATGTGGGCCAAGCCTCCTTTTCCAAAACTAGAGAGCTTGTTAAAGAGGTAGGTACCTCCTGGAGAGGGAACGCCTTGCCCTTGGCGGGGGCAGGGAGGCTTGCTGGCAGTTTGATCAGGGGAGAACAGCGGTGCTCTTGAAGTCATTCCAAATCTTTCAGATCTCTAACCTTTCACTGGATAGCTTTGTAATCATCCTCAAATCCATTTGCTGTTCTTTACCCAGTTTGTTTATCTCTAAGGTAGGAATGGTTATTCCTCTCTATTCTCCAGGTTGTTGCAAGGATTTATTTGACACATACGTATTGTTTATTTATCATCTGCCATGGGCTACGAGTTGTGCTGGCAGTAGGGAGAAAGAAATGAAGGACTCAGCTCCTGCCGCAGCTGCTGACTTTTAGTGCAGGAGATGGACGGGCAAACAGGTAATAGTGACATGGAGTGGAAGGGGCAGGACTGGAAGGTTGCACCCAGGGCTATCTGGGAGTGTCCCTGCAGACAGCCAGGGCAGGCTTCCAAGAGCAAATGAAAAGGTAGCACCCGGTAAATGGCATCCACAGAGGAAGAGACTTTTACCTTCTTTACAATGAAGGACAAATAACTAACACTGGATCCTTCTCTGAGCATAAGGTAAAGGCAGATAGAGCAGGAGAGCCTGAGGTCACGAGCAGAGACCTTTTCTCCCTCCTCCTATTCACACATGAGCCTGCACGGAACTGGAGAGTAATCTGTACCGTTGATTCTCTCCACCCACATCACACGCCCCAGGGACAGTGCAGGCCCCTCACACTTCTCCACAGGACCCTGTACTGTGCCATGATGGACGCCCCAAGATACGATGAGGATGTGGTGGTGAAACAGGGACAGGGCTAGGAGGGCACAGATGTGGGTCCAGGGCGGCCTTTGATGTCGACCAGCTGTGGGGTGTTTGGGCAGGTCACGGTAGCTCTCTGGCCCTCGGTCTTCTTCTGCAAAATGACAGCTTGCATTGGAGGAATAGTGATACATTTTTTTTTATGCCTAGGGATTTAGTATGCCTAAGGAGAGCTTGTTGAATTTCAGATCCCTGGGCCCTACCTTCTGAGTTTCTGATTCTCTTTTCTGGGGAGAGTCCCAAGAATCTGGATTCAAAGCAAACAACTCACCAGTTTGGATGCATATGCTTTCTGGGCACATTGAGCAACACTGGACAGAAAGCCCAGGAGTTCACGGTCTGTGGCAGTTGGGGCAATAATTACCATTACATCCTGGCTTACACCGCCTTCAGTAAGAAACCTGCCCACAGACAGAAAGCAGCATTCAACGGCGTCCTGGCTTCTCAAGGATCATTCCCTGCAGCACCGCCCGAGGCAGGCAGACAAAATCCTACGGTGTCATGCTCATGAGTGTCAGGCGAGAGATGCCCAGGAGGAGAGGGCGATTAGTATGTTGGCTCTGTCTTGCCGGTTGCTGTGCCTCGTCTCTGCTGGACTGCTGCCAAGCCCAGAGTCATGCCACAGTGAAGCGCGTCGCTCTCGGAAGCTTTTTTTTGGAGATTTATGGCTTTGGGAGGCTTGGTTAGTTCAGATAAGCTTCAGAGGCTCCCAGATGCTTGTCCAAACCCTCCTAGTGTCATACTTCGCTACTCTTTAAGAAGATTGAACTCCCCTGGTGTGTGGGCGGAGCGAAGAGGCAGGCTTCGACAGTGACTTGCACCTCAGGCTTTCAGCAAATGCTCTGTCTTCATGATCAGAGTCATTCTGCATTGTTCAACTGGTACCACTCTTTTCTACTAAGTTTACAGGTGCAAGATCTACCTGAGAAGCTGCTATTCTATCAGGAGACTGATGGGTGTTGGACTCAGGAAACTTCCTCATGAGAATTGCAGATGTGAACACAGTCCCTACTCAATGCACAGATATTTAGTCGTATAGGACAGTCCAGTAAGTGTCAGGTATGATTCACTCTATTCTTCACATTGATGAAGCACTGATACATTTGAGGGGATCTGAGATTATAAGGGCCTCTCCTGACCCACCCCCTACCTCTCTGTCCCTTTCCTGTATCTTCACCGCTTTGCATATTTCCTGCGACCCATTTTAAATGGCTCTGATAAATTCTACAGCAGGAGGTGAAGAAATGAATGTGAATTTTGTTATGTTCTTTCACCCATTGCCAAGGCTCTACTGAGCACCTACACTGTCAGAACATGAACTAGGTGCTATATAAAGAGATGCAGATGGTAAGGACGGATGAATTCATCTCTACTCACATGGAATTTACAGCCCAGTGGTGAAAACAGATAACGCTTGTGTGTGGAAAAAGCATAAAATCAAGGTGTGTATGTAATAGGGTTCGGTGGGTGTCGGCTGGATAAATGGACAAGTGAATGAAAGCGGCATGTGAGAGGCATCCTTTATGCAAGAATCTTGGGGGCAGTTTCCACAAATGCTAAATAATGACCCCCTTCAGATGTTTAGGCAGGTCAGTTAGAACTGGGGTTGAAATCCCTATTTCATTTGGAACTTGGATTAGATATATAACCTATAACCTCATGACCACGTCACATCAGAGTTATAGGCCATTCTAGGACTGAAGGGTCTGATAGACAGGATCTACAATGTGTGCCGAGAAGAAATAGAGGTCTACCCACATCTCGTGTTGAAGAGAGACTGAGGAAAGAGGCACTGCAGGTGGGTGGGGGGATCTCAACATAAAGAAAAAATTCTGAGTAAAGATTTGCTTTTCACTGAGTTACAGAAACAAACGCTCTTCACAGCGCCCGCAGGAGGAGCCCCGGACAGAGATAGGAGGTGAGGGCTCTGGGTCTCAGAGCGGCTGTTGCCTTTCCAGGCGCGATGCTTTGACTCTCAGGGGTTCAAGGCTATCATTTGGCAAAATAAAGGCTTAGACTCAATGCTCCTCAAGTTCCTGTCCCACTCTTAAAATAATTGAAAAATTAAATGATTTCCCCTTTCCTCCACTGGTGTCATTCCCACCCAGCAGATCAACTCTGGGAAGAGCCACGGATCATGTGTCCTTTAGTGGAACTGCACAGATCCCGGTCCTCCCGTCACTGCAACCATTCTAGACAGTAACGGCTCCCCAAAGGTTGGAGGGCGAATTCTAAAACCTTCCCATTTGATTTCCAAAAGGTATTCATATTTCCCCTGGAAACATCGAACTAAACTTTTAAAAATTCAAAATCCTCATTTGACATGGGAGTATCCCAAGGTAGATAGATTCCCTACTGGAAAAGTGAATTCTAGTGACATGAGCTCTGCGCCCCCTCTCCTGACCGAATAAGGCTGATGGATGCAGTGAGGCCTCAGTCCTGGAGGTCAGGGCCACGACCCCCCAGTTTCCCTTGTAAAGTACTCGCTATCGGTGACGCCTAATGGACGCATACTTCTTGTCATATTTGCTTTTAATACAGTCAGCATTTGAGTTATTTCTGTCTGTCAGGCACTTGTTGGCCAAGTCCTCCAAATACATCTCATTCAATCCTCACCATATTCCTACTAGGTGCACTGACAGCAACTCTGAAGGAAATGGGAACCCAGGTCACTGAGGTCACTCAGCCAGCGTGCGGTAAAGGCGGGGTTTGAATCTTGGGTCACTTGGGAAAGAGCCCCTGCTTTTCCATACACCACATTACCTACTTACTCTTCAGTGAATGAATACCTACTGAGTGTCTGCTATGTTTTCTGGGCACTGATTACATGACAGTTGAGAAAGGATGCTGTTTCACTATTTTTATGAAGTCAGTCCAACCCAGAGTTTGTCAAAAGCCACAGCATTCTATAGAATTCCTTGTTTGGCTCGGCCGCCCTGAGATTCAGAGATAAAAAGTATTTTAAAGAAGGGAATGACAGAATTAGAATAATAATGCAGGATCAGTCTGGCTGCCACATGCAGAATGAATCAAGAGGAGCCCGAGGAGGGCCTGCAGGAAGCACAGTTACTAGGAAGAGTGCAGAGGGGTGAGAGGTGGCAGCTCCGGGTCTCACCCTCCAGGTGGATCCTGGGGTTGAGGGAGAAGAAATGAAGGGTTAACCCCAAGCTTCTGGGATGGGTGTTTCAGTGGGCCATTCACCTAGACAGAGTCACAAGGAGAACAGGGTTGAGGGCCCAAGGGTGGTTTAATACTCGGCCCTGCTGAATCCCACATTCTCGACCTCTAAGAAATACCCGTGATTCTCTGGACCTCTGACAGGTCATCATTGCTTCTTCTAGCAGAATGCCTGCGTCTCTGTTTCTAAGTGAGCCATGTTGCTCGTGGTTTATTGATTGCTATAATTCGATGCCTGGAGACAATCTCCCATTGGTTCCCTGAGGAGAAACAGATGCTTGAAGACTGAGAAAGTGCAGACGACTCTGTGCGGCTTAATGGATCTGAGACCGCAGGCCGACAGCCAGGACTCAGTGGCACGGCCGGGCAGCTTCATGACTGCACATTCCCAGCACAAGCTCATTTACTTGCTTCGCTAGTTTAATTATTGCCTGTGCAGCCATCATAAGTGTTCAAGATTTAGAAGTTCTAAAACAGGAACAAAACAGATCCTAAAAGTATGAAGAGCTGAGCCACTCCCAACCAATCACATGAAATGATCTGTGGAAAACAGTTTTCCTCCTGCCATAACCAAATCAGTTTTGGGTATTCAAACTGGCCTAACCATGTACCCACACGGCAGGATAAAGCACACCCTGCCGTGCCGGTCAGACTCAGGGCAGACGTCCTGGACCCTCCGCTTCATCGCTGCCGCGGACTTGGCCCCTTTTCCGCCCCTCTGGCTCGTGGGGGTGTCTGCTTCTCCCCGAGTACAGCCTTGGGTGCTCAGGCGTCCCCAGGGCCTCGACCATCCTCGGGATGCTCTCACCCAGGGCTCGTTCAGGCGACCGCCACAGCTGACCCAGGGGCAGACCCTGGGTCTCACCCAGGAGCTGGTTTCTGACTGAGCCTCATGTAGACTTGCTCCAGACATGCCTGGGATCACCCAATACCTAATTATGAAATTTCATTTAGTTATTTGTGATGAAGTCTCTCGGACACTTAGCCTTTCTGCAGAGACTCAGCTGTCCACAGTCAGTCCATGCCTTCTTGGGTCATGATGCTTACTTACCTAGTGTGAGCAAAATAGTCTGGAAATTCCTGGATGAAATGAAAAACTCAGAAATTGGTACTCAGCTGTTAGCCTAAAATTGCTACCGTGAAACTATTTGTCAAAGAGAACGGCTTGTCCTCTTCGAAGCAATCATTATTAAAGACAAAATACTTTTCCGAGAGACGGGAGGACTTGGTTCTGGAAGTCAACCAGGATGGCATCCTATTCTTTTCCTCCAGTTGGAGTCGGATACACATTCGCAACATGGACGAGCAGAGAGCTGAGATTTTGACAGTGTTAAGTGTGCTCACTGGCCTGTGTCATGAGGCTTATTACCCCAGTAATTGACCTTTCTTCTCATTCCATTTCCGTCGGTGGACAGATCAATAACTTTGTCTCTGGGGAGACAAAACAGAACTTCTGTACCTGGACGTGTGAACCCATCCATTCGCTGACGGGAGTAGCCCTCATAAGAGCCTCACCAGTAACTACTTTGGGAGGCCAGAGAAAGTAGCGGAAACTAATTAGAAATTTCTTCTGACTACCCTAATAGTTTATGTATCTTCAATGGTGTTTTTTTACATGGGCCCAAATTCCCATCTAAACTCTATGTTCCACATCAAAGTTATCATTTGGAAGAGCAAAAAGCAAAATTTACTAATTCATATAGTAGCAAAGCACTTTAAAATTTCATTTCACAGAGCCGCAGGGATGGGAGGTTAACAGGTATTAATGAAAAATATAAAAGGACCAGATCTGCAAATAAGTCTGGGTAACCCTGGGGTAATAGGAGTTAAACAGTTTTCTCCCCTGCAGGGATCTCCAGCCTTTGAAATGCCAACATGCAGGGCACGTTACTAGGGCTGGACACACCTGCCACCAGGGCACAACCATTGAGGGGGTGCGTCCACAGGCGCAGCGGGGCAGGGCTGGCCCTGGCGTGGAGCTGAGTCTGACTACTCCCTTCCGCCTTGCGCCCACTCCACGTCCTGCTAATGGGCACTGCAAATGATTTTCAGGATCAGGGCATAATAAACAACATTCCCCAGCTTATTTGACCAAGGAACTTCTGTGTGTATTTGCATATGGGTACCACTTCTCATGAGATTAGACCCTATTTTATTTCACTCATTCAATAAACATTATTTTTTGAGTGTCTGCTATGGTACCAAATACTAGCAAGGCCCTGGGCATGTGAAAATGGAGAGGAAACAGTCCTTCTCCTCAAAATGCTGAAATCGAACAGGGAAATGGGTCCTAACACACCCAGCACATGGTTCAGTTAGGTGCCCGAGGTGCCACCGACATGAGTGCTGTGGGGCGGCTGGAGGGGAGGGTGCGAGGGAGGGGCAGCAGGGGGGTGAGGCGTCAGGCGGCCAGAAGGCAGAGCGCACGTGCTGGGAACCCATCGGACAGGAGAGGCGATTCACAGGCGTCCTCTGGGCCCACAGGCCCTGACGGCTGGCCGGTGCCCGCTGCTGCAGCCTCCCTCCCTCCCCTGTGAGTCCTCCCCTCTCGGGGCCTCAGCTACAGGCCCTCTTTTCACACCCCTCCTTTCATCAGGGCCATAGGACATGCTGGCCCCTCTGCCTGGAGCGTTTTTCTCTCCGACTTTTTCTGAATACTCTTAACATTTCAGGCATCAGCTTCAAAACCCCTTCCTCAGGTACTCCAACTAGACCTGGCTTGTTTTAAACTTTCTTCTCTCCCTGTACTTTTTCTTCATCACACGTTTGCGATTGTATGTTTTCCTGATGAATTTCTATCTCCCTCAGCAACTGTAGGTCAGCTCCCGGGGCAGCTCCTGGGTTTCGTTTACCCTCATATTCCCGGCAGCTGACACAGGACTTTGTGTACCTCAGGCACCTGATAAATATTTGTTGAAGACGGTGTGGCAGAGCAGGTCAGCTGGCCAGCACAGTGCAGGACGGCTGCTGGATGGACGCTGCGATTTACCCCAGGCTGAGGGCTATCATGGGGCCGCACTCTCTCCACTCTCTTTTCAGGTGCACCGGCTGGAAGTGAAGGGCTTTAAGCCTTCAGAGGACGGTGGAACCCTGTGGTGAACGGTGTCCAGATCTCCAAATCGCTGTTCATTTGAACACCTGATTAGATTTCCCTGGACTGGGAAATAAGCTTCTATTTTACTAAGCCATTTAGAAGTCAGATTTTTAAAAATACATTTAAATAATACATGTTAAAAAGTGAATGAAAGATTGAAAGCAATTCAGATGTGATCAGAATAGAGGTAGTTCTCCAGCCTATAGTAGCTACGGATTTTCAACAACATCTGATGGAAAGGAGCTCAGAGTTAATAGAAACCTTATTGTTATATTTACACTTGTTCAGATTGACTGTATAGAAAGATTATTACAGCCTTCCTTCTAGAACATGGATCCAACTCCCCTCATCTCTCTGATTTAAAATTCCCTGCTGGACTGTGAACTCATGGGCTGGATGGGCCATACCTGACTTCTAGAGCCACGGTTCTCATGCTCAGGGAAAGTAGACCTAGGTCAGCATAACCCCTCTAAGAATGCTGTTTTACCAAGATTTGTTTTCGTTTGAGTGTGCAATACATTATACTCGCGTACTCCTTCCATTAAGCCACCTTCCTCCTGCCCTCCCTTCCCTTTTTACTCTTCTCTCAAAAATAGTTTTTGAGACCCAGCCATGGGCCAGGTCCTATGCTAGTCACTGGCAATAAAATGATGACTAAGACAGCCACAGCTTCTGCCCCTGGGAGCCCCCAGTCCGTCGGGAGACAATGCCCTAAGCCACTGAAGTGGGGCATGACCCCAGCTATATCACACATGCCCAGGGCGCACCAGGCTGGACACGGCAGGGCCTGCAGGGCAGACACTATCTGTGCGTCCCACCCAAGGCACATGGGGTCCCTTTCTCATTTTGGGGCACACCAACTCCTCAGATCCTCTCTCCCAACCCAGCACTTAGGCCTTTGTTAGAGGACTGGCCTCAAGCTGCCAGACGGGCTTCCCTCTCTGTGTGGCGCGTGAGGTGCCTGGTGATCCCTACCCAGTGACTGACACGGGCCGTCCCCGAGCAAGACAACTCTGAGATGTGGCCCTGATGCTTCCAGATAGTCCTGGTGGGACTCAGCCAAAATTCCCGCTTTGAGGCTTTGCTGGATATCCTGCCCACTCCCTGAGCAGTCATTCCTGGGAACATGCACACATCGCATGAGCCCCCGTCTCAGGGTGGCTTCCGAAGGACCCAACCTATGACAGGCATCTAACCCAGCCCGGAAAGCCGGGGACACTTCCTGGAAGATACGCCACTTGTGGTGGCATCTCATGGATGGGGAGCGTCAGGCAGGCCTATGGAGAAGGAGGTGCTGGGCACGGGACAGCGCATTCAAGCTCCTCCTGGAGAGGGTGGGCTAGGCCAGGCCACCCTTGCTGAATCCACCTTATTTTCCCATTTTGGCAAGTCCGGTGGTGAGCTCACATTTCCCGTAGGCTCTGCGTCAGTGATGCAAAGTCCATGTTTCCTCATGATCGGCATCTATCGGGATTCTTTTTAAACCACAGAACAAAATATATTTCTTCCTCCTTTATTGATAGCTTCATTGCCTGTATCAGTGTGAATAACGCCTTGGCAAAATGGAGCAGGGCAGCCCAATATGCCTAGTGACATGAATCATCCTCGACGGAGAAGGTCCCCATCCATCAATACTGACATGGCTGGACCATTAATTTAAGAGCCGAAGGCTAAGGACCAGCACACTCAGCCCTGTTCACCACACCATTATTTTGTGACAGTGCCCAGGGTCACATGTAATTAACTCCATGACCGACTGACGAAGCCAAGTGCCGGGTAATCAGTCACATTGTATAAACACTTGTCACGGGCTACACGTGGGACGTGGAGGGTGACTTGCGACCTGTGGCTCCTTCCTGCCCAGCCTGTTGCTCTGGGCTGGCGCAGGGCCCGGAGCCCAGAGCCGAGGGATTTATGTAAAGCTGGCCGCCGCACATTATGTTTGGTCCATTCCTGCCGTCTGGCTTCCACTTTTACGTACGCCCTTGGGGAGGGTGGCCCAGAGGGAGGCTCTCTCGGTTCCTCCTTCCCTGGAATGGTTTTTTCATGACTCTCCCAGTCATGAGTTTTTCCTTTTCCCACTAGTCCTGCTTTCACTTGGTTTTCCTTCTGCCATTTGCCTTTAAAGCAAGCAATTTACACTCTTCTGCAACAGCTTGCCCTCCCTAAGGCCATCTTGCAACTTGTCCTCCTCTCTGAGCCGACCAGGAGTGAAAATACCTATTCACACAGTGATCAAGTGTTGATAGGACCACATCAGAGTTTTCCTCTCACGAGGGATGTTTGTGAAGTTTACACTCGCCCACGAGGGTCAGCCTCCCCCAGTGATGGCTACGTGTAACTTCAGAATCTCTGGGTGCCTTGTGGCCACAGAGAAGACTGAGGCAGTTGTTCAGATTCTTTCCAGAGAGAAAAACGGCCATCAGAGTGACATGATGCCACCACGTGTGAGTTCCTGCTGTGTGAACACTGAGGCTAATACAGGATACCCTCGTGCGGCTGGCTGTAGAAGCTGGGGCTTGTGGCTGGGTGGGCCTTCCCTGAAGCTGGGAGGCCTTATTCCAAGTGTTGGTCATGGAAGGAGTCAGGTCCCCAGGGTGGTGGAGGAGGGATGTGTCCCTCTCTCTTGGCATGTCACCCAAAGCCTAGACAAGGGTGGCAAATACCCACAGGCATTATCATCTATCTCTCCCAGGCCCCCTGCTCATCCTCTAACCCTCACCCACTGCAGACATCACTCAACAATCATTATATTCCCCTCACTGGCTGGGACAAAACCTGAGATTCCTCCTCAGCCCAGGGTCCCAGTCAGTCATTGTCTATTGACCAGGGTTGGAAGATAAGATCGAAACTGATCCCCTGTGGTCATTCTCAAGTTGGATGTGTCAGAATGCTCGCATGTCCAGTACGCACTGATGGTAGGGCGGGTGCTAGAAGACGAACAACTATCTCAGTATCGTCGCCTTATTCAGTGAGGTAGGACTGTGGGCCCTGGAGAACAAGTCCTATCTTGTGAACAAGATCATTTTTGTTTAATACTACTCTCTGCATCTATTTTCTTTTTGTTTGTACCTTTTAGTGACATTTGATTTGAGTGGTCTGCCTTGTCATAGCTGGGCCACAGAGGACCATATGTCCCTGTTTAAGTGGGAAGCTAGGTTACCTTGAGACCAGAGCCAAGGAGCAGATACTCCTAGGAAGTCTTGGTCCGGTGTTCGGTTGCTCTTCCATACTCTGAGATTCCTTTTCCTACTAACAACTGTCGTGATCTGAGTGCTATTTTATTAAAAGAATAGCTTTCATTTTTTTGCCACCTTGCCAAGACTATTAAGAACGCACATGAGGTAATAAGAAATTACTTCACTCACAGAAATTACCATCCTATCTCTCCCCCCAACATATCCTTTTCACAAAACCATGTATTTTCCAGGGCAAGTCCTTTTGCATTTATGTGCCATTAAAACCACATGACCAGGCAGCAAATAGCAAAGTGTCCTGATGACTCAGAGCCCAGCATGCTGTGGATGTGACGATGGTGATGACTTCTCTGGTGTGGGTTTCTAAGAGAGACTGCTTGTCTTCTTCAGTCCTTACTCAGAAGCTTAGCTTTTAAGATGCTCTCTGGAGCTTTGATCTATGAAAGGGAAACAAACTGGCAGACATGGACCTGGCAATCTCTTATTTTTCACACTTGCAAACAAATTCCTGGGCAAGCAGTGATGCGCTGTATAGATCTAAGCATTATTCTGACATGTGAGTCAAAAGAGAATCTCAAAGCAACGTATAGGCGGCTGCTTTTGGAGAATTCCACCTGCCACGTGATCTAGTTCAGCTGAAAGATGTGGACATATAATCACTGCTGTACAGACGCTTGCCCTCCAGGGTCTCTCTGGTCATTTGCAAATCATTCATTTGCCAGGTTCTTTGTAATTCCACTAATTAGGGAATCCAATTGGTTCCTTTGGTCCCGAATCAGGATTCTACAAAATTTGTCTTCAAAGTGCAAACATCATCCCAACCAAAATGAAGGGGGGACTGAGGCACAATACCTAAGAGTCAGCTTCAAACTTCAGTAAGCGTTCCTTGGAGTGGCATTCCATCTGACGGCTGGCCTAACACCTGTTTGGATTCTCTCTCACCCCCAGCCCAGAATGGAGAAGCATGAACCTACTTTTATTCCAGGAAGGTGTCTATGGTGTTCTGTTGGTCTCATACCCCAGGCCAGTGGGTGAGGGTAGAGGAAGAAAAGCATGGAGACTTATTCTGAAGGTACAGGTCCATTCTGTACGTGCCTCTACTGTTTGGGCCATTATCTCATTAACCCAACCAGACAACATGCCCCTAGCAGCTCAGCAGGTTGCCAGGAAACATGCCATATACAGAGTGAGTTAAAAAATATGACCAGTCCCCCCAGGAGCCTGCCATCTAGGAGGGACAATACACACATGGTGACAGCGACCTAAAGCCAACGTGACATTGTGTCACAGCTTATCAGGAGCTGTGGGGACAGGCTGGATTGGAAGCAAAGGAGAGCACTGATCTGTTGTGTGTCCTCATTGGGCATGAGAACAAGGATGGGGCCATATTTGTCTTTGTGATTTGTGACAGGAAAAAGTAAATGTTCAATAAACACTTGATGAATACAGCTGAGAAGGAGCATGGAAAGTTTCCCAGAGGAAGTCATTTTTGAAGTGAATCTGGAAGGAAATGAGGAGTTTGGCTTGACAGAGAGGAAGTAGGAAGAAACTCTGTGCAGGAAATGGAAGGGGTCTAGAAATAGCGGGGGGTGGCCTGCTGGAGCAGAAGGGACAAAAAATAGAAGTAATGTATGTGGGTGGCGTTCACCCTGAGTTCGGGCTTCCTCTTGGATTTGACGAGAGACGCAAGACAGCTTCTCGTTCCTAACTAAGCTATGGTGATACTGCACTGTTCTCATGGGAAATGGAGTCTTCCCAGGGTCCTCTGAAGCGCACAAAAGCCTTAGATCAGGTCGCTGGCTCTGTGGCCATACTTAGAGAACCACTGTCTTAGACAGACATATAGTTCCCTCTCCCTCATATTTATACCGTTTCCTAAGACTGGAGAATCACATGTCGTTAGATACCCGGGATGAGGGGAGCCTTTTACAGTGTTTGCAGAAGGCAGCTGCTTCAAAGATGCTTCATTTCAGCTGTCATAAGATTTCTGGAATAAAATTACATTAATTTCCAATGTGTAAATGATTACACTTTGGAAGTTCCTATTGTTAATGGACTATTAGACATTTATCATTATTTTCCTCGGAGCAAGCAAGTTGTATATAGTGCTAAGGTCTCCGCTCACCACAAGAGCCCAGGTCACCTGGAATATATCTAATGCACACAGTTTTGCAATCTGTAATCGCAGAAAATAACGCCATGTCAATACTGCTAGTTAAATGAAACACAACCTGCATCATGTGTGCTTCACTCTGTCCAACAGATGATCGTAGAGGTTACATGACCACCAAAGTTTGTTAAATTAAATTGTATTTTGGCATATTAGGAGTCTCACTAATTAAATGATCTTTAATCAAAGAATAACAGTAGCGTAGAACGAATTTTAAATAAGTGGTGTGTCAAGGAGTTTTTAAAGCCTTTGTGCTTTTTAAGTTGGAATTTATTTTTATATACCATAGCTATTTACAGGGAGTGAAATTTGGTGTACATAGTCATCTCAGCCTCTATTATGGTGCTGACTTTTAGTCCTTTTCTGGACAGGGTAGGTTCAGAATATCTGCAACCTCCCACATCCCTCTTCCGAGTGTCTCTTTCCATACAAATTGCCATAATGGCACTTCACCCCCATGCTTCCCTGAAGGGAGCACCTTGTCCGAGCATAGCCAACCTGTGGGTAGCCGGGAGTCTACGGGATGAACCGGTGTGGAAGGTCTGCTCGTCATGGACATGGGGCTAACGGCATCAATCAGAACTCAGACAGAGAGAAAGCCTGGAGCAGTAGGTTTTGGGAATAGGAGCTGAAGGACACAGGAGAACAGTCGGGTTGCCCTAGGGCATGAGAATAAACACTTGGGAACCCCTGCTGCTTGGAAGGCCGGCCGGGTGAGCCAGCCACTGGGGCTGCTCTGAATGCTCAATGCTGTACTGAGTCTCGGGGAGACCCGGCAGTCCAGCTGCTCCCGAAATCCTGGTACTGTAACAGGATCCCAGATCGTCCTTTTTTTCAGGTGAATTCTTACATAACACATCCGAACTGAAGGTCACCAAAATTCCTTTTAATAAAAATAGGCTAGCCAACATAGATTCCTAGGGAAACCTGCTAGGAACACATTTGACACACAGCTGCTGCTTCCTCTCCAGGCTTCTTTTTAGGTTTAAAATCTCCCTAAAATACAGATTTCTGGGCCTCATTCTCAGAATTTCAGATTCAGTATGTCTGAGCCACAGCCCAAGATTTTGCATTTTTAACAAGGGCTCAGATGATACTGCCGGTCTAGAGACCACATTTTGACACTTCGCTATAGGGTCAGGAGTGGGAAGCATGGGCAGAAGAGAATTTCAATGGTTTAGAAAAGAATCGACTCCAGCAACCCTTAGTGGAGAGCTTGGTCATCACGGTGAACCTGCTGCTGTCCCTTTAAGGAGAAAAAGAGGCTTGGGACAAGCGGTACAGGAAGAGGAGAATAAAATAGGCCATCGGTTTAGTGTTTTCTCAAGATTCTTTGGAGCCACTAAGAAACAGAATTCCCAGTTCATGCCAAGCCTAAAATTGCCAAAAAGAAAACAGAGATGTTGCTTAAAACCTGGCTGATCCCACAGCACGTGCTAAATTATAGGTCACAGTAGCCTGGAGCATGTGGCATGCAGCATGCTTGCCTGCGATGGTCCTGAAACAGGGAGATGTGAGCCCCTGGAAGTGGTGGCAGAGTTCTCTCCAGGGATCCCAGGGTCCATTCATAACCTCAGCCAGCTCAGCGGTCACACGGCCACGTTCTTTTTCTGGATGACAGCTGACCGGCTGTGGGGTGAGGTCAGCTTTCTCTGTGTGGCTGGGCGCTGAGAGGAAAGGGAAACCTTTGTGGGTGCTTCCTCGTGAGTAGAGGGAGGCCGTGTGGCCGGCAGAGCCCTGAGAGCACAGCCATCAGGTGCTGAGGCCGATGTCTGGGTGGGTGGGGGCGCGCTGGCAGGCAGAACAGCCATGCGCTCCTGGTTGTCGTTCTATGGCATTTGCAGTCAGCCCGCATTCCCCGGCTGTGAGAAGGCCGATACAGCGGGGACGGTGGGGAGAGGGTGAGACAGACCACAGTTATTGAACTCTGGGCTGCGGGTACACAGAAATGCATACACACCCTATTCAATTCTCCAAACCGCCTATCAGCTCTTCCTTGTACAGATGAAGAGAAGCTAAGTAACTTGTCCAACTTCACCAGCTTGAAAAGTACTCAGAGGTGTTCCTGACCTCCAAGCACAGCTTGTTTCATCAGGTCAGACTCGCCTACACCTGCCTGATGATCAGACTCACATGGTTATTATAAAGGTGGATTCCAAGACCACTGACGGGACAGGAGCAGAACTTCCAAGTGAGGTGCCTTGGAATCTGCATGTCTAATGTGCCCACTAAGGGGTGGTTAGGACCAGGTCACTTGTGGAAACCTGCAGTGTGTCCTGCTGCCTGACACTGGAGAGAGAGTGAGGGGTGCAGAGGTGGGACAGGCAGGATTTGATCATAATGACACAAAAGCAGCCTTTTTAAGAAAAATTGAGGTATAGTTGATGTACAGTATTATATCAGTTTCAGGTGTATGACATAAGGATTCAACGTTTACATACATTATAAAATGCTCACCACAATGAGTGTAGTTACCATCTGTCACCATACCAAATTATTTCATTATTATTGACTATATTCCCTATGCTATACATCCCTGAGACTAATTTATTTTGTAACTCAAAGCTTGTCCCTCTTCATCCTCTTTACCTAACTCACCCATCTCCCCTTCCCTCCCCTCTGGTGACCACCTGTCTGCTCTCTGTGTTTATATTTTGTTCTGTTTGTTCATTCCTTTTTTTTTTTAGATTTCACGTACAAGTAAAATCACATGGTATCTGTCTTTTTCTGCCTGTTTTAGTTAATTTAGCATAATCCCTCTGGGTCCATTCAAGTTTGCAAATGGCAAGATTTCATTCTTTTTTACGGCTGAGTAATAGCCCATCGAGTGTCTGCGCCATGGTTTTTATCCAATCACCTGTTGATGGGCACTTTGGTTGCTTCCATATCTTGCCCATATAAATAATGAGGCAATAAACATAGGGATGCATATAGCTTTTCAAATTTGTGTTTACTTTGGGTAAATACCCAGAAGTAGGATTGGATCATATAGTAGTTCTGTTTTCAATTTTTTGAGGACCCTCTGCACAGTTCTCCACAGCAGCTGCAGCAAAGGAAAGCAAAGTCTTGGGTCTCTGGTCAGCATTTCTGTCCAAAGTTCTGTGGCTGTAAACCCTTTCCTTACAAAGCCCTCCCCTAAGCTGAGCAAAGACAGTGAAGGGCTATGGCCCGTGTCCTGTTGGGTGTAAGCCCCCCGGAGCATGCCCGCCGGAGCCCAGCGGCATGCTGGTGTACTGCTCGGTTGCACCGTGTGTTGGAAATGATTTTCATGATACTCAGAGGTGAAAAGCAGTGTAAAAGGGTTTCTGGAAAAGCAGCCAGCTATCACGTCTCTGTTTTCAGAACACAAAAATTACCATAATTGTTTGGTTGATTCAAAAAATAATGGCGTATGACAATGAAATGATTTAATGAGTTTCTTGGAGCAAGAAATTATGTTAAAGTCTTTAAACGTTTTGAATTGACAAAACTGTGTAGGGCAAATCCTTTCCTTCCTCCTGAGCTCTCGAGTCCTGAGTTACTCAACACCTCTAGACCAGATAAATGCTACTTTTTGGCCTTCAGTAAAGATGCCACCTGTAGACACGGCAACAGCTCCTCAGAGATGCCCGGGTCCTAATTAACTCTGGAACCAAGACTATGTCACTCACATGGCAACAGGAACTTTGCCTCACTCCCGGTTTGGTCTCAGAGAGGGCTGTGCAGGGGACTTGCTATATACTTGCCAATAAATGAGACTATCTGAGCCCCACACGGCCCGCTCAGCGTCAGGCACTGCCTTGTGCTCTGTGGACAGGGCGAGAGGGGCACGGCTCCGTGTCCTTCATTTGCCAGGGCGCTCACTGTTCACGACCTTCCCCTTCCTCTAGAACTTCTTTCTTCCCTTCCTCATTTTTAATGTTTCTTTTAATAACAAAGTAATGAACCAAAATGGGTATATTTTTCAGAGAGCCCGGTAACTTTCAATTTCCTCTCCATTCTCTTATCACTGACAAACTAACTATACATCGAATTCACCCCCAACTCCAAGTGACTCAATTCAATTGAGAGATCTGGACTGGAACCTGTGATTTTAATTTGGAGTCATGTTTTAGAAGGCGAGCATCATTTGTGTTGTCTTTTGTCTTCAGTGGAATGTTTCACCTTAGATTGGCCCCGTTTAAAGCGTGTTCTTGCCCCCTGCGTTCACACAGCACTCTGCTAGGCTGCCGCGATCTCGCTGAATGACACAGACACTCTGAGGGCTCAGAGAGGTGTGTCACGTCCTGTTTTCAAACAAGGATGCTGTGCTTGGCAACGTAAGTGAATCTGCCGCGGTGACGGGGCTTTGGGGAACCGGTCAGACCCAAGCCTCTCACCCAAGGTCTGTGTGCTTTGTCTGCAGTGCCTACACCTCTGCTGGCGACAGGATGCCCAGTTTGAAGTCCAGCAACCTGGAGGCCACAAATGGACTCTACAGAAATCCCGACTTTGTGTCTTGGGTTCAATAGGCTTATGGGTTTCCAGAAATCCTCAAACTGACTTCCCAGTTATTGCATCTTCTGGTAAAGCCAGAATGGCTTAGATGAAAAGGGATTTTACAGTTACTTTCTTCCACAATTTAAGTTTCAGTTTTAGGAAGAACTCAATTTCTTCCTTCATTCTTCTTCCTCCCTCATGACCCGAATATCCCAGTACTCACTTGCTCCACAGCTGAAGTGAGGTCTGAGCTGAGCTACATGTGTTCAGACGGAGATGAATGACCATTGGCATGGTTCCAGTAGCCCTCATACCTCAAGTATCTCAGCTTCCAGTTGAACCCAGAAACCAACCTGTCTGGCTTCACCCCACAGGTGCGGCCATTTTCCTTCCTGCCTGCCAAGGCTCCTTCTTGGCCACCTAAGGGTGTCTCATGATCACATCCACCACTGGTGTCCAGGATCACTCCTGCACCAAGGAAGGTGGCCCTCAAAAGTTGTCAAAGCTGCAAGACGTGGGAAGGCCGGACAGGGCTGGCTTTTGTAGAAGTGAAAAACTCTGCATATGCCCTGCATTATTACCTGGACCCAAAAGCTACACTTCTGTGTGCAGACGCTCATAGAGATGCCTGGAAAACTGTCTTTAGCTTCTGGTCTCACCCTGTGCATAAAGGGCTCTAGTCCGTTTAAGAAGCCAGGCCAGGGGAGAGGCTGTCCCATCCATTATGGCTTGCCATCTCTTTCCTGCTAGGGCTTTGACCGATACACCAATTATTAAGCCTTTCTCTCCTTCTGCACCCTACCAGAGTCATATATATATATATCCCCTCTTTGATTCCTCTCTTCCACCCCAAGTTGGCAGCGCATTTACCTCCCCTCCCGCAAACATCTAGTGGTTATAGAACCGTCATTTTAAGAAACACTCAAACTGCATGATCTACTTGCCCTTTCCTACCTTCTCTCTCTCTCAGCAAACATTTACACTTCTCTCAGGCATCAGAAATTACGTCACCATATCTCACTGGCTCTAAGTTACTACTGGTCGAAGAAAGCATACTCATTTTAGGGTTCACCATAAAAGTAAAAAACATCCAAGATGAGGAGTTTAATAGGAGACTTCTGCATAACACTGGGACTCTGCAGGGCTATCCCCTCCACCCCCACCCCCCCGAGGATAAGAGCAAATGAGGGGGAAAAAGTCCAGCATGCAGGAGGGGACAGCAGGATCTTCTACATATCTCAACCTTGGCACTGGTTGACGGAGGAAAAGAAAAATCTCTTCTGCGAGTTGGAGCTGAAACTCCTATTCATTCAGGGCCATGGTCTGAGATCACCCCAGAGCAGCCCCAAAAAGTCTCAAGAGGGGAATTTAATTTAGAGTCTCAAGCTGGTCATTTCCTCAAGTAAGTGGAAAACACAAATGTAAATCCTTTCTGGAAGAATTCAGCTTGTACCTGTGTTGTCCAATGTGGTAGCCACCAGCCACGTGCAGCTATTTAAATGTAAAACAATGAAGATTAAATAAAATGAAAAATTCACTTCTTCAATCGCACCAACCACAGTTCAAGTGCACAAGAGCTGTATGTGGCCAGAACACACAGGGGACATCGCATCGTCACCAAGTGTCCCTTTGGGCAGTGCTGACCAACGGCAACAGAACGTGCTGCTGATTGTGTTGTGGCCTGGTCTCTGAGGCAGAAGAATGAGCAAAAAATGTGCACCTTACACTCAGTGAAATAAAGTAGATGAAAAGGTAGGAAGATGGATTAACACTTCTCTTTGGGGACTTGTCTGGTGGGAGAATCGCCTGCCTGAGAATCATTCGGAACTGAGTCAGGGGGTCCAGAAGCTCTAAGTCACGGAAAAATTCCTCTTTGGCCTTCTGAGCTTCTAGAGCAGCCAGGAGCCACTTGTCCTGAGAGCTGGAGAATTAACATAAAACCTCAAGATTTGGCTAACCTTCTAGGGCCCCAGTTCTGTGGGAATTAAGTTACATGCAGGATGATATCTTTTCACTCAGCTCTCTTGGTTACCTTTACACTTTTGAAATTAAATTCATTTTTATAAAGTTACTCATTTAAGTAACACAATCATTTTCTGAGTCCCAAAAGAAGACAGTATCAGTGGGAGATTCCAGAGCGAAATGTTTTAAGGAGTGAATTTTCACTTTTCCAGATTTCCAACAATCTCCCTCCTTTGCTATATCTCTCTGAGGATTTCTGGCTTTGAGAGTTTGAAATGCAGGAACTTCACGAGGGGAAAATATGTGGAGTTATCATAGACCTTGAAAATGTAGCTACTGTTTTAGTTCGCACCATGCCAAAACTGTAGAAAGGCTTGATACATAATTCAACTTAACAATAGATTGTTTAACTTCATGAGAAATTACTCTGTGACTGTATATTTTTTAATTGCTACATGTTTCCCTTCTAGTCCAATCTATCACCTTATTCAGAAAAACTCAAATTAACATACTTTTTTTCTTCAGTTCATAATAAGAGATAATTGAAATTCAGTTTGCATTGTAAAGCGTGTTTTAATGAGAGTTGCCTCATGTAATACTAAATAGCACCTAGAGTGTGATAACCACTGAAGCATTTGAAGATTTGTGTTGGGGGTGGAGAGAGGGAAAATGTGAGAAGTTGAAAATAAATGGAGAAGTTGTGGAAGGAGACCTTACATTTACTGAGCTCCTACTATATGCCAGCTCTGTTCACATTGTATGTTGCAAAAACATGCGGTAGATTATTATCTTCATCTTACGAGTGTGGAAACTAAAACCGAAAGAGGCTGCGTGCCTCGCCCAAGGTCACTCACCGACCTTCGCCAACATCACTCTGTTGAAACCGCTCTTCTCAACGTGGGGTCTTGCAAATGACCCCTCAGCGAAAGGTCCCGTGGTCAATTTTCAGTCCTCATCTTTCTTGACCGATCAGCAGCCTTTGATACACCTGATCACATTCTCCCCCTCGCTAGACTTTCTGTTCTTGGCTTCTAGGAATGAGACTCTCTTAGTTTCCTTCCAATATGATTAGACGTAAACCATCAAATTCCTGTGATTGTCGTCCTCCCCTTGAGCTCCGAGTGGGGAGTTCCCCTGAGCTGAGTCCTTGAGCACCTTCTTTTCTCTGGCTATGCTCATGCCCTAGATCAGGTTTTATCAACCTCGGCAGTACTGACGCTTGAGGTCAGATAATACCCTGCTGTGATGGGACAGTCCTGTTCCCTGGGGGATGTTCAGGAGCGTCCCTGGCTTCCACGGACTAGATGCCAGTAGCGCCCACCCCACCCCGCTGAGAACCATCGCCCAAGGTGAGCTTATCTATTTTTATGGCTTTAAAAACCACCGGTAAGCTCCAAATTCTGACGTTTATATGTTCAGTTCAGACTTCCTCTGCCGACTCTGCCTCTCCATTTGGGCGTCCAATTCACGCTCTCCCTTTGAGTCTCCTACCCCTAAACCTGCTCCACGTGAGGCCCTCCCCCTCTCAGTTAAGGGAGCCCCCCCTTCCCGCTGCCCAGACAGGACTGCTCCTTCCCACAGCCCCCTTCAAAGTTTTAGGAAGTCCTACTGGTTTTACTTTCAAAATATATCCAAAGTCCAGTTCCATTTCCTCACTTCCACTTCTACTCCCCTGGTCCAAGGTTCTGTCTTTTGCTTAAATTATTGCAGTAGCCCCCTTACTGGTCTCTTTGTTTCCAACCTTGCTCTTCTACAGGAATTTCATTCGCCACCCTGCCCCACCCCCGCCCTGGCATAAGAATCCATTCGAGCCGAGAGGAAACGCCGTCTTCTCAAGCACAAACGAAATCTTTATGAAAACTGATCTCTGGCTAAGGCTAGCCCCTAACTAAGTCTCAAAAAAGTCAGAAAATCAGTATCAGAAAGACCATATTCTATGACTATGATTAAGCTAAAAACTGACTTAAAAAAACGATTACATCTCCATAAATCTATTTTTTTAAAAGCTTACTCATCTAAATAGCTCATGAAAAAAAAGGAAACTGAAAATAACTTGGAACTAGATAACAATGAAGACTCTAATTGTCAGAATTTGTAGGATGTGGTTAAAGTGATCCCTCAGTGAAAATTTAAGGCCTTAAATGTTTATATTAATAATGAAGAACAGCTAAAAACGGATAAATCAAATGTTTGACTTAAATTTGAAAAAAAACAAACAGAATAACCAAAAGAAAATAAAAAGAGAAATAACAAAAAAGAAAAGAAAAGAAAAAAAAAACAATAAAAAAAAGAAAACAGGACAAAAAACATTTGTGGATGACTTTGGTTCAACCCCCTGCCCTGTCTAGAATCTTTGTTTTATTAACATTATTTTTAAATGGTGCAGAGTATTCCATTATGTAGATTGTTCTATTATTCATATTATCATTATCTACACTGAACAATTCATCTATAAATATAAAATCCACAATGATTTACATAGAACAACTTAAAAAAAATACAAACGATGAGGCTTAATCATTTGCACGTGCTTAAGGTCTTAGATGTACTGGGGATTGTCATGGTTACCCGTGGCGACCTCAGTCAAGGCTGGAGGTCACACCGCGGGCGTCGGCGCACTCAGTAGCAGCCTCCTCCTCCCGTTCTTGGTCTTGTTCGCTGGGCCCCGCAGCAGTGCTGCCTCCCTGCCAACGCGCATACTTAGCCCCAGGTGTGGGAAACACATTCCGTGGACTCCTGAACCTCGCACCCTGTGCACCTCTACTAACTGATAGAAGTTTAGAAGATAAATGCCAAGACTGCAGACCTCTTGCCAAAGCTTTATCCATAGGAACTCTGGATTAGCGACCTCACTTTGGACCGTTTCCGCAGGTAGAGTTGTCAGAACCAATGAAGGAAGCAAGTAATCAAACTCACTTATTATCACAATGCAATTTGGCTGACGTCAACCAGCCAAGCAATTCTAGGGATAATTAAACCTGGGTTTCCAATTAAGGGCCAGTAATATTTAATCATTTCATGCTCAGTCCTCATTTACTCATCTCCATTCTTGAGGTGAAAGTTTTAGATTGGGCAAATATGATTCTTCAGCCTTAAATCTACTCTGACCTTCAGCTTTGTTGTTCTTGAGCCTGACAATACCTTACAGCTGGAAGGGAGACTAGAGAAGAAGGTAAAATTGAAGCAATGTTTTTTATGAATTTGTGTGGGAAATTGAAGTTTAAAGAATCTCTAGCTGTGCTTCGGGAGAGACTGTTCCTTGGTTTTATATCATGACTTCATACATGGAAACCATCCTAAGTGGAAAATGAAGGGAGCGGGGGTCACTTCTCTTGGCTGAGAAAATGACCAGACACTTAAAAATATCTCAAAACATCAACTTGACAACACATCAATTGGTACTCAGATGTAGCCACATATAAACTTTTAAGCTTCAAATTATTTTACTGATAGCTTGTTCTTTTGCAAAACTTGGTAATGATAGCTTTTTAATGGGTGACATAACTCAGGATCAAAATGAATTTAGATTTTTGGAATACTTCTGTATGATTTCTATTGAAGATCTGTCATTTTCACATTCTATGATTATTTCAAACTTGAGTCCAGCCATCTTTTCCCAGTTAAAATGTGTTAGCAAAGAACTGAAATTTAAAAAGTCTTAAAAGCCTTCTGGTCCTAGAATTACTTAGCCTTCCCTCACAAGTGGAAGGCTCCTAATTTTGTCAAATTACCCTAATAAATGATTTAGGCATAATCACTTTGGACTGGCCCTAAAAATTAGTCTAGATTGTGAATTCGTAAGCTTTCTAACTATTCTTCAAAAGCATACAATCACCTTTCTATTTAATGAGTTATTCTGCAAGATATTAGATTGACATATCTAGTTTGCACTGTCCAGAAGGGTGGCCACTAGCTGCATATGGCTATTTAAATATAAATCCATTAAAATGAAATAATATCCAAAACTCAGATCCTCTGTGGCCTCTAGTCACATTTCAGTACTCAATAGCTACACATGGCTAGTGGCTACCGTATCACACAGCACTGGTATTGAACACAGAATAGAACATCACAGAAAATTCTATTGGACAGTGGTAGCTGAGAAACATCTAATATCCTAACATAAAGAGTAAACACAATTTTCATTAGGTAACAAACTAAAATGTCTTCAGAGACTAGGAAGGTAAAATGTATGGGTAGAGCGACATGGGGTGAGAGAGATCTAATACCTCTGTTGGGCTGGTCAGCATAGCGTGCGTGCTCCAGCCAGAGAAATATGCCTGCTACCTTGAATCCTGCGTTTTTCATCCAGGTTTGTGACCCTAGAGGACCCTGAGAACATTTTCGCTAATTTCAATAAAGCCTTGAACCTTGAAAGGTGTTAGTGTACCTTGTCTTACAGGTCAAATAACAGACTTGAAATTCAAACTTTCTTGTGAAAACCAAACATAACTTCATGCATCTGGCCATTTAATGGTCTGATACAATTTTGGCACAGCCTGTACCATAGGTTCTCAAACTTCAGCCTACATCGGAATCACCCGGAGGAGGTGTGATTGGCTGTCTGCTTCAGTAGGTCTTGGGTGGAGCATGAGTTTGCATTTCTAACAAGCTCCCCAGTGACACTGGCACTACTGGCTGGAGGATCACACTTTGAGAAACACTAGCTAAGTACTTGCCCAAATCCTTTCCAGCCGGGCCATTTCCCTGCTCAGGTGCTAGCCGTGCATCACACTCCTGTCATGGGAGAAGAGGCCATCATGCAGGGAGCGAAAGGTCCTGGAGTGGGGAGACTGGGGACCTCGTTTCTGCTCTCAGCCCACCGATCACATCTGTGGCCTCAGGCGACTCATGCCGTCCTCGGGGGGGCCTTAGATAAAATTAGCAGGAAGTTGAGCACACTTTGAAGTTTGAGTGACTTTCTAGCCGTGGAAGGAAGCAAAAAAACAGCAAGAAATCATTTCAGCTCAAGAGAATTCAGCTGAAGCTCAGTAAGGAATAGTTTGCAGATAAAGAAGAGGCTGAGCGATGATCCAGCAAAGCCCCCGGGGAACTGGGACTGTGGGTGGGTTGCCAAGCGCGATGCTGGAGGCGTCAAGCCCCGCCGCTGAGAGGCGGAAGCGGGAGAGGCCGGAAGGCTGAAATATCCCTGGGAGAGTCTCCAAACCACGGACAGAGGGTGTCCTCGCTTACCTTTCTGTGACTGCTCCCCTCCACGGCCCGCCCGGAGCCCAAACCGCCCTGGCTCCCACCCTGAAATGAGACTGGCCTTCAGCGCCGAGAGCTAGAGTCATCGGTGCAGAAGGCCCCCGGTCACTGATGACCGGTGGGACTCCACATCTTTCAGGGCTAGTCATTCTTTCTGGGAAATCCTGACGCTCTAAGGAATGTCTGGTGCCTCAGAAAACACATGCACATTTCATTTTGCTCCTGGCCAGTAAAACATCTTAATGAACGGCAGATCATAACATCCAGCACAGGTCACTTAGCCCACGCCTCTCACCCACATACATGCCGAGCGGGCTGCTTGCATTTCCCCCTTTCATCCTTACAACAGCCTATGAAGCAGGTGCTGCGCCGTGCCCGTGATGGAGGTCCAGAGAAGTAAAGGGCGTCACCTTGTCGTATAAATCAAGCAGGAGCCAAAGCTTCAAATGCAGAGTCTTGATAAAGCAATGAGTTGATTTTTCACTCTGCGAAGTCTCCGCATTCAGAGCTTTGGTAGCTCCGTCCGGCGGCCCTGACTGTGTGGTTCTGACTGCTGAGAAGGCATTTCTGAAATAACAGGCCCCTTGGAGCAATTCGAAGTGCTTTCTGCACGTCCTCATTGACTTGAAAACACGTCACTGGCAGGTGGGTGGGGGCAGGCGTTACCCTCTCTGTTTTGTACATAATGCAACCTGAACACGGGAAGATTTTTTATGCAAAGTCACAAAGAAGAGTTTCAGAATTATGAGTAGAACTCAGACATTGACCTTGGAGAAAGACCCAGGAAGTTGGAGAATCCACCCATTAAAAGCCTTTCTTTTCAACAGCTGCAGAGTATCCAATTTCTAAAGCAAGGAGTCTACTTTGGGCAGAAAGTGTTGGAATCTCACTCTTTGAGACCCACAAAGGACACACACTCTCATTAAAAAGGGGGACAAACTATATACAAATAGAAGGGAAATAATAGAAAACATTTCATTACATATCAGGGTAGCATACTGCAGGGCTCTGGTTACATTTCTCTTAAAACATACAATGCCCCAAGAATTAAATCAAAATGTCCTCTCTTCCACAGCAACATATTTCTTATTATAAAATGGAATCAATAGCAAAATAGAATCTGCTGCAGATAATTTCTTGATACTTCCATGGAAACAACCTTGTCTGTGAAACAAGGAAAATTCTTTCCCCTACATATTATGAGAGCAAAAAAACCTCAGGAGATTGAATTCTGCCCTCAGGAAACCTCCTCATAAAACCTCTCTCAAGTTTCCAAGGTCTGACAAATGTCACAGGGCTAAACTTCAGAGAGTGAGTCCGGCTGACGACAGTCACAGTGTGTCCCGTGTTAGGAAAACATCTCAACTCTGGGCCGTTAGCACTCTTGGGAATTTTCTCTGGCAGTTCAGAGCAGCAGTAAATGAGTGAGTTGAAGAAAAAGAGATGTGGAAGCATGTGAGGCTGAGGAAAAGGGCCGGGCAGCCGTGACGGCAGCGGGGCACCGCCTCGGGGCCCTGGCGCCACCCAGGGACATCTCTGCCCTGGAAACGCGCTGGTCCGAGGGCGGCACCTCCCGGCACCTGAACTGTCAGCCCCAGTCCTTGGGGGCAGAGCCTCAAAGGAAAAGTGGGGAAGAGGACTTTCTACTCTACCCACAGCCATCTTATAACTGTTGTGCAGATACAGACGAACTCTGAAGGGTTTTAATGAACTCCCTTCCACACTGTCAAGATATTGCTTTGTCTGGACAGAAAGTTCTGCATTGCAAATGACAGCTGGGGCAGATAATGGAGGCTGAGCATGCTTGTAAGGAACAGCAAACTGCAGTTTCCTGACTTTATCTCTTAAGCTGTTCCCTTTGGAGCATGTCAGACATATCCCCAAACGTAGGGATGCCATGAGTAATCCCAGCAAGTCTGACCGCCAGGGGTCCCTTCAGACAGAACCAGGTCACCAGGTGGCCCTGCACCATGCACCTGCAGGTGGAGGAATGGTGGGGATATGGGATATGGGTGCTGGAAGGAGGAGAAGCCTGGTGATCAGACCCCATCCTTTGCCTGTCCTCCACCATCTCCAGTCCTACCACCTCCCTTCTCTTCCCTTGTCCCATTAAGTGGCCCAGGGAGCAGGCTTTGGGATCTAAGAAAAGGGGCACAGGATAACAAGAAGGCCCTGGAGGAGACGGGGTTTGTGTGGAAACGCGGGCTCTGGGGTCAGTGGCCAGGGCTTGGCTTATGACCTGAGCTTACGAGCTGCTTGATTGCAAGGCTCTCTGAATACGACAAGAGAAGTGTGTACCTGCAGGCAGACAGGAGGAGCACGTGAGGCTTCTCAAGCTAGAAGTCAGGGAGTGACCTTGACCCACCTCTTCCTTCTCCCTTCCACATCCGGTATCTTGGCAGCTACCATTTCCTGCCAGACTTTGTGCCCAAATAGGTCTCCAAATGACACCTTCAGTGTCACTGCGTGTCGGGCACCGTCATCTCTTTCTGGATACCTCAGTCACACCTTAACTGTGTTTTTCTCTTTCAAGTCCACGGAGCCAAATTAACTATTACAAACACAAGTTGGACCATATTTTTCTTCTCTCATACTCCAGGGTGGGTGTCCTATAGATATTTCCTTTCCTGGTATTTCCACGCTTAAAAAAAAAGCTCTCTCTGCTTATGCATTGATATTGGGTTTCCTCATTACACAATGAATGCCCTGATGGTGGACACATTAGCCTTTGTCCCTCCAGAAACATGGTGCTCCACAGAAAGTAGGTTTTGAAGGGAGATTTATACCTGACTAAGTGATCACTCATGTAGTTAAGGAAGCTGGTACTTGAAAAATACTTAACAAATAGTTATTACTTTTAATGAGTAAATGGTTGAAGTATTTGAAATTGAGGTGATTCTGGGAATTCTGATTTTGCTTCTTGATCACCATTTTTAAAATGTGGATTATTAAAGCTGTCTTGGCAAACAGCCGGCAGTCTACAACTCATGGCATGTGTGAGTGAACGAATACGGGAATTCACCGGTCCTGCAGAATAAGGCCGCTACCTCCACTCGCCGATGCCGAAAGGGAGGCTCGGAGAAGTCGGTACAGACTCTGGGGCGTGCCCGCGGGGGTTCAGTCACCCAGGGGCAGGTGGCGGCACAGAGGCCAGCACTGGTTGTCTGCCTGCCATCTAGTTATGCAAAGGTCCTTTCTCACTAGAATAAAGTGGCAACCAGCCAGGCAAGCATGCAAACCAGGCATTTTCCTGAAGTTCCTGGGTGTGACCAGTGGCTCTGTGAGGACGGGCACCTGGGAATATGGGGACACAGTGGCGAGCACAGCTGTGTCAGGTGAAAGGCAGCAGATTTGGGCATATTGTACACTCTAGCACATCACTGTAGAAGGAAATGGAAGTCGTTTGAATGGCCTCCCAGAACTCCAAGCTCCATTAATGCTCAATCATTCAACTGTTCGGACTCTCCTGTACAGTATCTTTACAGCCCAGATAGCTGGTGCTCACACAGACCACTTCCCACACATGAGCGACAGCTATACGCACACCCGCTTTTGTCGCTTAAGAGGTAACAGGCCATACAAAGTCATCAGTGCTGAAGTAGAGGCACTCAGGAGAGTGTGAGTGGCATTACTAAAATTCAGCAGAAAGGCCAGTTAAGGGCTGGCTTCCATTGTCATGAGCTTAGGGTTTTCCCCTCTGCTCCCCCTGTCATCCTAAAGTGGGGAAGTACCTGTGTTCCATTACAGCCGCAGCTCCTGAGGGGAGGGAGGAGGTGAGCTCTACAGCCCTAGCTCTCTGGTAACATACTTCCCTCTCCTGTGGTTTAGACCTGGGTGGCAAAAGCTTGCTGCTATTGGTAGTTCCTGGGTCCCTCACTATCTCTTGCTTTTCATCTGTAATAGTCCTTCATTAAATGCCCTGACAGAATCCTGATTGATACAGGGGAGAAAATAATTCCTTAACTCTCCTTAAGACAGCAGAGCAGGTTGCAAGCTTTGCCCTAGAAAAGTGTGGGAAGAAAACACACTGTCAGACTAGTATTTGAAGAGGGTTGTGGACTAGATTCCTTAAGCAAGAGATTTTGCTGTTATTCTCTAAGCCAAATTTTGTGCAAGGGCAGAGTAGCCTGATGCATCTCAGTTTTCAAAACTTACCAAGATGCAATGCTTATAGTCAACAAATATTTCACGAGTGAACAAAGGAGTGTGTTTTGTGTTGTATGCTGTAGGGTCATGTCGATCCAGCGAAAGAAGGGAAGCTAGACTGGCTTTGTTCTCATCTCCAGGTTAAGGCTCAGTCCCTTGCCTTTCATTTCTGACTGTGGGACCTGGGGCAAGTTGCTTAATCTTGCTGAATCTATTTCCTTACCCTCATAATACAGAACAAAAGGACCAACTCCATAGGTTTTGGGAGGATTAAATGAGCTCTTGTAGACAATGTTGAGCAGAGCGCCTAGTGATTAGTAGGTGTTCAAATCTTTTGACTGAAAAATAAGGTAGGCAAAACCAAGAGGGTACAGAAGATCACTCATGGTGTATTCGTTTTATATTGCTATATAACAAATTATCACATAGTGGCTTAAAGAACCCACATTCCTCTCACAATGTCTATGGGTCAGAAGCCCAGGCACCCCTTAGCTGGTTCCTCTGCCCAGGGCCTCACCAAGCTGAAATCTGCACACCTGAGTAAGGAGGGATCTGCTTCCATGCTCCCTCAGGCGCTTGTTTCATAGCAGCTTATTTCTTGAAAGCCAGCAGCATTGGGCCTCTGCTGCTTGAGGTGTCTGATTTCAGGGAAGGTGAGGTCGTCTTTTAAAGGGCTCATCTGATTAAGTCAGGCCCACCAGGAAAATCTTCTCTTTGAGTAATTTAATGTCAACTGATTAGGCATCTTAATTACATCTTCACCTTTGCCATATACTATAACTGTCACAAGAATGGTATCCTGTTCACCTTTGCATATCTGTTAGTTAGAAGGTCACTGGTTCCCCCACACTCAGCGGGGTGGGGGGGAATCCACAAGACACAGATCCTAAAGGGGAGAAATAATCATAGCCTGGCGCATGCACGACTGAAGTGAAGGGAGGAAATATTAGCATTTCCATTTATATCCATTTTTATCACATATCCTTAAAAAAATCCACTCATGTATAAAGTTTTAAATATACACATTATATTAGTCCAATAGCAAAGAGGTATATAAAAATGAAATGTGCATATGTTGAAGATGCTTTGATTGATAGGAATACATAATAAAAAAATTTTTAGATCGTTTCAAACAACAGCTCTTTTCTCTACTTTATCTTTCCACCTTTGCTAATTATCTGTGATATCCTATGCAAAATACTTAATCTGTATCTCAGTTTCTTCTTCTGCAAAATAGGAATAACGATTCCTGTTTGTGGCTCTGAAGAGAAATGTTAGGAAGCGTTTGGAACTAGATACAGCATGTACAAAGTAAGTAGGAGAGCAAAAAAGAGTTTTATCATCTCTGATTTTAGACTAAGAAAAGCAGCAAAGAACTGTTCAAGATGCTGTCTCTTTTCTGCCTCTACATGGCTTCTCCCACACATAGGCAAGGTCTTCCTGGGACATCTGAAATACCACAGAGATCTCTGGGATGTTATAAGAAGATCCAGGAACGCTTGAGGTTTCTGCTTCCTCTGTCCACTGCTAGAACACCTCACCTGGAATGTATTGGGTGGTATTAAGTTGTAGGAATGTCCTTGGCATTTCTCCTCTTACCCAGTCCTTTAGTCATTAAGAATGATGGACAAATATTCCATTGTATTTTTCTCCTGCCTTAGGGACATTGATTAAGCCTGATACCATATTTTGCCCAAGCATCAGAACCTTAGATCTAAGGAAGACTGTGTAGCCTGGTAGAAGGACTACAGGGCTTCAGGAAATCCTCAGGGGGTATCAGATGGACTTTATAGCCAACCAGACCTGGGCTTCAGGCTCTGTCCTTAGGAGGTCTGTGAATTTTAGTAGCTTATTCATATACCTGAGCTTCAGTTTCTTTCTTTTTTAACTTTGCAGTGTTGTTGTATGGGTTAGAGTGGACAGAATGTGGGAAAGCACCTAGCACAATCCCGGGCATACAACAGATCACAATGATGGCTTAATGCTCTTTTCTTTCCTGTAAGTCTGATTCAAGTCGTGGCTTGCTTCTAAGGAGCCAAGGGGTCTGGGCGAGTCATTTCCCCTCTCTCAGGCTCTATTGCATGATTCTAAGCAGCCCTAGGTTTCAAATCCCAGCCCTGATGTACAAGGTTTCACAGGACCCAGGAAAATGTATGTAGGCTTTCCTCATATTCTCTTCCTCACTTAATCTAACGATTTGTGTCATCATTCCTAGATCACTTATTTTTAAGAACAGCTGATGAAATCTTTGGCCATGAGTTTTGTAAAGAAACTAAATGCTGCTTCTTTATATAGTTAATGTGCAATGTAGGTGCAATCATGGAGTGAACAATGTAGACATATGGTACATGATAAGCTCATTTTAGAGGACTAATAAAAGTACAGGAGGACAGCAGCCTTTTCTGCCTTTTGAGTTCATGTCACCAAGAAATCACTCTATTGCCAAGTTCCTGTAAGCATAAGGAGATACTGGAATTTAAGAGGAGATGAGTCAAATTGATCCATAGTCTGTTTTCTAACTTTCCAAAAATATTCATTATACAAGAACAGGATATGCTTGCCTACCACCAGGAAACCCTCTAGGATTTTTAAAAATAATTATTTCAGTTCTGAATTTTAAAATAGGAGAAGACACTTGGCATGGATATTACAAATTGAGTGTGTATTCTAAACCAGAGTTTTTCTTATTCCTTTAATTTTCTTGAGGTAGACATTTTTTTAATTCTAAAAAAATAAGTAGCTTTTTTATTTAGCCTGAGAAATGTGTACTATTAGCATTGCTTTGGTGTGTTTCCTTCAAGTCTAATACACATGAGCAGGTATGTTCACACACACACACACACACACACACACACACACACACACACACACCTGTTTATTAACAACTCTTTCATTTGTGTCCCAGCTCAGCCCTCTCTTCTGAGCTCAGACTCACAGAGGCAGCGGCCAGGTTGTCTGACTGTCTGGTTTGTTCAAGGCTGATGGTTTCCTGGGGTGCAGGACTTTCAGTGCTAAAACTGAGACAATCCTGGGCCAACTGCCCACTGGATGGCCCTTACATACCTTAAACTTGGCAAGTACAAAACCAAGCCCGTCCTTCCCACCCCAAACTCCTGCTCAATGGTGTAATCTTGCACAATGCGCCATTTTCCATCCATCTGACTAAGCCAGGAACTGGGGGCTAATTCTCGAGGCATTCCTTCTCCTCTCTCTCTGTCCAATCTAGTGTGGCCTGGTGCCATGTTCTGGGCATTCCTGACAGGTATAAACTCTTCCTTGGATTACTGCTATGACTTCTACCCAGATCTCCTGCTTATAGCCTTGCCCTCATTCAATCCAAGTTCCACAAAATAGGCAGAATTCTGAGCCCAAGAATTCAAACATGACCATGTCTGAGATGGGGTCTAGGAATGTCTTCAAAATTCTGCTAATGTGTAAGTTACACAAACTTTTTATAAAGAGCGTAATATAGTCTCAGTCTTCAGGGAAACCTTCCTGGGAGAACATAGCTTCTAAACGAGAACCTTGAAGTTATGTAAAAAGGCCCAGAAGCTTGTGATCGACAGGCTCAGGGCTGCAGCGTATTCCTGTGCTAAGAAGAGGCCCAGGCAGGGTAAGACGGCAAAGCTGGCGAGGTAAGCACAGAAGCCCTCAGCGCCTCCAGTGCCCTCTGGTTAAACATCTAAGTGCCTTAAAATGACACACAAAATCCTGCTTACTTCGCTAGACTAGCTGGCTGAAAAAGTCTGGAGAACCTCTTGGGAGACCCTGTATCATCAGACTGTGTCCTTAGTTCCCATGAGAAGCATCCAGGGAGGACCAGACCTTCCCTCCTCAGCTCAGCAGCGGCTGTCCACCCCAGGGGCACTTCACAATCATTCTGGCAGCTTTTCAAAATGTCTGATCCTCGGACTTCATACCCAGAAATTACCCAATTGGTCTGAGATGGGGTCTAGGAATCATAAGTTTTAAGACTCCCCAGGTGATCCCAGCGTGTGTCCAAGGCTGAGAGTCACCGCTTAGGTGCCCGGTATTCACAGTCATTTCCTGCCCACCTGAGGTTAACGATGGGCCCCCTCAGCCAGTGTTAATCACAACCCAAAGCTGTCTGGGAGAAGCACTGTTTCCTGTGCAGCAGCAATGAAGTGATGATTTGATTTCCATGACTCTAAATTCTATCTTTATTTCTCAATTGGACCAAATGCAGGAATTTTCACCCCTAAACTCCAACAGAGAGGGAGTCAGAAGATACATTTGACTGGTGTAGCTCTCAGCCAGGGGTGGGTCGTGTCCCCTAGGGACATCTGGAGACATTGCGGTTGTCGCCGCCGGGGTGGGTCACTGCGTCCAGGTGGTGCAGGCCAGGGGAGCTGCTGGATGTCCCACAGTGCCCCGTGCAGCCCCTCCAGTGGCCCAAATGTCAACACTGCTCAAGTGGAGGAACCCTGACCGAGAGGCTAGGTGACCCTAAAGCTGCCTTCTAGCTTTAAAATACTTGGACCCGTTTCTTGCTGAGGACAAGCCTTTGAGCACTCTGAGGAGGAGGAGAGTGTGCGGACGAGTAGGTTAGTTTTGGAAAGGAGGAAACAATGAACGCAGAATAAAGAAGTTTTACAGTGGAGGTGGGTGAATTGAGGGAAACCTGTTGACTTTGTCTCGTGACTATTTCTTTATTCCCAGTGATTCTCCACATGTGAACTCTGCGGCATCAGAATCCCCGGGTAACTCATGAGCAGTGCAAATTCTTGGGTTCCAGCCCAGATCTACCGAATCAGAGACGTGGTTGGGGCCCAGAAACCTCTATTTGAAGAAGCCCTGCAGGGGACTGGGAGGCCTGCTCGAGTCTGACACCATTGCTCCGGGTCATGTGTCATGAGGTCTGCTGCAGTTTGCTAAGTCGTATGCCGTCCAGAGATGGTTCCCTTGCTGGGAGTTCCAGGGTGGAGTGAATTGTGAGGGAGCCTATGAAGAGGGCCAGCGGGTCTGCCAGGGCAGTGAACTGGAGGTAATGCTTCCTGACAAGTCCATTAAGCAATTTTACTCTTTCATGGGTTGGCTGTCACAAAGTGTTTTGAATGACAGTGTAACCAGGCATGCTGGGGGTCAACAACAAAAATATCTGGGTAGACCTTTAATTGCCAAGGAAGGGGACGGGAGAAAAAAAGACAAGTAAGTAATGGGAAAGGTTCCGAAGACCAGAACACAGAGGACGGTCTCTTTTCTCACGTATTCCAACATCTCATTGAGTCCGACCTGTCTCACTCACCCCACCCCCACCTCTCATCTTGACCTTTTCCACTGAAAATCTCACAGCTTAAAGGGAAGCCAGGATATGCCTTCCCGGTACTAGATTCTGTCTTTGCTCTTTCAGAGACAGTCTGAAGGGAGTAATGTGCCTGATGAAAGATGCCAGTGAAACGAAAGAGGCCTGACATTTGGAAAATCTACAAAGTTGCTTTCCTTCCCATCCTTTTCTGAGAGGAATTTAGGCCCCTCTGTCCTACGAGAACTGGGTACAGCTAAGACAGCGCCTCCTGTGGTCATTGGCTCTCCTGCCACCCTCATTTCTGAAGGGATGCTTTCCCCACTGGGTTCCTCCACATCTGGACTCTTCCCTTCCTGCAACCCTACAGGGCTGGTGGAGAGAATTATGGGTTTAAATCGGAGGGAAAAACCATTAGAGGGGGGTGCAGTGGCAACCGGCTACAGTGGCTGCTTCTCGGGCCTCTCTCAGGACACTGACCACAGGAGAGGAGACTCTTCTGAAGAATTCAGACTCACCTGAATGAAAGAAAGTGTCCCAGGCTAGAAGCAATAAGTTAATCAGTGATGTCATTATGTGAGAGTAAGAATATGTGGATGAGGGGGTGTATTTCTTGGAGTCTTTGAAAGGGAAGACCAAATAGCAAGAACTTTGCAGGATACTTTCTATGGGCTCCAGATAATGTAAATATGGCCATGCACATGTATATCCACCTATCTGTTCATCCGTCCATTAAGCAGATATTTGCATCTACTATATGCCGAGCACTGTTCTAGGGGCTGAGGATACAGAGGTGAATCAGATATGGCAATTCCTTTCCCTTGGACCTTGGTATTTGCATTTCAGTGGAGAGACGAGCAATGAACAGGTAAACACATAAACGTGATGATTATGGATGATGGCAAATGTCGCAAGGGAGGCTAGACTAGTAAGGTGAGATGGACAGTCGTGGAGGAAGGCACCTGTGAACAGTGCGGCTGGGAAGGCATCTCTGAGTGGTTGTGTTTGGAGCAGACTTGAAGGTCAAGAATGAACCAGTCATTCTGAGATGGAGAGGGAGCAAAGGGGGACATATCAGGCACATATCAGGCTCTAGAAATGTCAACTCAAAAGGCTATTTGAGCCTGTAAAGAAAAACGATTCATAACCTGGAAATAAGTCCAGGAGTGATGGCAAGTTCTCCCAGTGGCACAGGGAAACCCCAGTCCACCAAGGATGAACTGTTTTCCTACAAGAACATACCATTGTCTGATTTGTTCTTTATTATTTATGAATGAGGAGCTCAGACTCTGTGGTGGTGCACATGTTGAGCTTGTATATGCTGTAATGATTTCTGTCTGGTGGTAGAGATAAACCTGAAGTTTTGGACTTACTGCTGTCGAGCACATTAACCAATTTTGTCTCTAGAAATCTTAGTCCCGCTTAAAGAGAAAAACTGTAAACTCAATCCCTCAAAATGCTCTTGGAGAACAGTTTTATCATCTCGTTGGTTTCATTAATGAGTGAGACAAATAAAATATCCCATGTTCATTTGATAGTTGAGGTTAGTGCTTTTAACTTCTTAAAAACTAAACTTTGGATTCTCAAGATGGCGGCGTGAGCAGGGCAGCGGAAATCTCCTCCCCAAACCATATATATTTGTGAAAATACAAAAACACAACTATTCCTAAAAGAGAGACCAGAAGATACAGTACAACAGCCAGGCTACAGCTACATCTGCGAGACCTCAGCATCTCACGAGGGGGGTAAGATACAAAGCGATGACCCGGCGGGACCCGAGCACCCCCCCCCCACCCCAGCTCACCGGGAGGAAAAGACTCAGAGCGGGGAGGGGTGGAAGCACAGGACTGCTGAATAACCAGCCCTGGTGATCTGCGCCGGGAGCACAGGCACATTGCATGGTGTACTGGAGATTAGAGAAACGGAAAAGTAAAATCTGAGACTGAGACTGTAGCAGCAGAAATAACCCCTGCTTCTTCCATCGAGATGTTAAGAGATTTGGGTAAACGCTATGGGAAGTTTGGGGCTTGCCAATGTCCACCCGAGGAGAAAGAGAAGGGTTAAATACACAACTGCTTTTCTCGGACATAGACAGATTCCTGACCTTCAGCCGGCGGTCGGGGTCTCCGCTGCACAGAGAATTTACTGATACTTTGAATGATTTCCAGGCTGGGCTTAAGTTATTCATCACAACCTGAGGAAATAAAGAGAGGAGTGGGCGTCAGGGAGGAAATGCTTGACATTTTCACCTTTCGACATAAGAACTGCTAGAGAAGCATCGTGGTGCTTGTGAAAAGGACAACTGTCTGGAACAGGTGCCTTAACGAAAACTTGTGCTAAGTTTTTTCAGGGGGCCCCCTATGTGGGCTGTTATGGGCAGGACTCCTGCGGCCACTGGCCTGGCTGTTGTCTCATGGATAACGGCAGTACTATCTTCCAGCATGTGGATGCTGGCAATGACCCCTTGTATACCGAAAGGGGCTGGGATAAAGGAGGTAGACTGCCTCTGGTCTCAATAAAGGATCCCCAGTTACAGGACTGCCAGTCCTACAGCATCTATTCTCTTCCTTTGAGGGCAGTCGAGGTAAAGACTATTGGTGGGTGTGGGGGTGTGGCAGGACGATTCTGCCGCCGAAGAGTCAAAGGGTCTTTGGTAACCTGTGACCTGGAGCTTTCTCAGATTGGAAATCAAAGGAGAAGTTTCTAGAAGAGAAATCCCAGGAGCATACTTAACACTAGCTATCCTAGGAAAGGGCAACGGGCAGGTGCTCAGATCTTCAGTCACAAACTAAGTCTATAACATCTCTTAAAATATCAAGCCTGCCATCACCATGACTCAAATAATTCAGTTTGATTTAGAATGTATGCATATCTGCCCTGTGTATAGGATTATGCTGTGACTACTTTAGGGCAGGGGTTCCCAAAGGGTGGTCCCTGGGCCAGCAGGAGGACCAGACTCACCCGAGAACTTGCGAAACACGCAAGTTTGTAGGTTCCACGCAGACCTACTGACCAGCTCTGGAAGTAGCCCTCTCCGTGATTCTAATACATGAATCTGAGAACCACAGCTCAAGGGGACATGCACGTGTAGCTAAATGGAATTCTGGCATACTAATTTTTCTTCCTATGAAGTTTTTAGTTAGTCGGAAGTCTTAGCATTGTAAAAAAAATTAATTCTCTATTCAAATAGTGTAATGATTTCATAAGTGAGTCCCTTCTCTATGGGATTCCTTAAGCAACTATGAATCATTGATCATATCACAGAGTCATTAAATTTCTTTGAATGCATTAAAGTAGGAGAACAATGTTCCTGCTTGACTTTATCTGATGCCCTGATACTCTGGGGATATGATCAAAGTGACAGAGAGTGGAAAAGTTAGATAAAATTGTTTGGGTTAATTTAAATTTCTCACCTCTGCATAAAAATATTAAGATGTTTCATTGCAACAGTTTTGGAAAGCTCCATAGCAATCACAATTTCAACCAAAAGTTTCCTCTGAAATTAAAAATTTAAATGTGTGTGTGTGTGTGTGAGCATGTGTGTCCCCCAAGAAATCAGTGTTGCTCAGTGTTTAGTTTGCATGTGTTGGGTAAGAAAGAAGAAGAAATCAATGTTATGTTTCTTGACTTGATGGAAAACTTACAATCACATTTCTTGTGAGGCCCCAGGGGCCCCACAGCAGTGAGGTGTGGGGCACGCGCCAGAGGTTCTTGGGATTGGGACAATTTAGCGATTTCAGTAATGGGGACTGCCGTTGGCAGCCAGGGAGAGGCGGGTTTGTGAGAGAAGCCTGGCGACGTGCCATGTCCACCTCTGTCTGCACGTTAAAGCCTTGCTTCACTGACAGGGCACAGCTGCAGTGCCACCCCTTCTGCTCTCCTCAAGAAGTTTGTTTCACCAGAGGAAGCTTTATGGGTGACGCGGACACTATTTGATGGTGGTGCTAGGGTGCCATTTAGGGAAACTGTTCCCTTGCACCTGGAGCTGCTCCCCAGGGTTCACATTCCAGGGACTCAATTGTATAGCATTTGGTGGGCCTGTGTCTCCCCTCAATGCACTCATTCATCCGTTCTGTATTAAACACATTGCATCAGGGGCCAGCTAGGTACAGATGCTATCCAAAGACTAGCCCATCAAAGGTGACTTAATTCTTGTTCACCTTATGGGTGCTCCTCGTGACTATTACCTCAGGAAAATGGGACTGGATTTCCAGCAGGGGAAGTGGAAGCCTGGCGCCCCACTAGCCCCCCTGTGACAGTCACAAGAGCCCCTTCCTCCGCCACCCCACCACCGGCATGTGACACGGCCCGGGCTTCCCTCAGCTACAAGCCACGCATTGCTGAGAGCCCACTTCCCCCTTATCAGGGCACTTCTTATCCCCACGGGATCTTAGGTCCCTGGTTTGTAAAAAAAAAAAAAATGCAAATTGGAGATTGGGGTTGGTTGTTAAGTGGGTGTGTGGTAGTGGGTAGTGAGGGCGGAGTAGTGAGGGGTAAGGTTTGGAGCGACATGGGGAAAGAAGAGGCCGGGTTAGAAGGACCTGCAATGAGACCAAGTGACTGCGGGGACAGACCACTGCTCACAGGGCAGGCCCGTCACGAGCCCAGCGCAGAAACCTTCCCTGGGAAGGCAGACCGGCTCTCAGACACCATGATGCTCAGGGTCAACCAGACTCGCCCACACCTCAGCTCCATGCCTCACTGACTGTGAGAACTGGGAAACTGACTTGACCTCCCAAAAGTTCAATTTATACAACTGTAAAATGGAAGTAACAATCATATAAGGGATTTTTCTGAGAATAAATAAAATTTAATATATAAATCACTTAGTACAGTGTTTGACACCGAGTCTGTCATTAATTATTCATATTTTGACTATTATTCGTATTTTTGCTAGTGTTCATATTTTAACTATTAATAAGTAGTGAAGGTCAAAAATGGAAAATTTGGGCAAGGGAGTGTCTTATAACATCTAAACTGAGAATTAGGAAAAGCTGCAAGCGGCAGAGAATCCTCCGAGAACGGTGACAGCCCCGGTCTGAGGGTGCAGCTACGGCGTTAGGAGGTGTAGGGGTTTCCCAGAGCAGCCCGCCTCTCGTCTTAGGACATGACGCGCACAGCCGGCGATGACCGTGCTCACCTCAGTTCGGTGTACAAGCTGCTGTGTTGCATCATCATTCATACGAAAAATTTCTAGAAATGGGTCAGATTTACTGAAGAAATCCTGAAAAAGACAGATAAACAAAAATCAGTGGTTGCCATTTACACACACACACACATTTGACCCAGCCCTGGACTACACACCCCTGGGTCTGACCTGTCTGGCCTTTGTCCTCATCCCCGTCTTCCACCCTTGCCCAGAATAAGCGGCATCTGAACTCTGAGTCCTTACAGAAGTAAGACCTTGTTGACGGAAATCCAAAGTATTCTTCCAAGATCAATTCAAAATCTTTGAGAAGCAGTGTACCTGTTGTCTTAAACATGTTAATTACGGTTACTGGAAAGACTGCATTTGATGACTGCGATATCCGGGTCACCTACGGGTGTGTTTTAATTATCTGTTCTGCCTCAACAAAATGTCCTCAGGGGGTGTAGTGATCATACAGCTTTTGTGCTTGATGTCAAGATTAGGACGGATAAAACCTGGTCTCCACCCTACAAAGTACCATCTAGTTTGGTGGTAAGACAAGTACACAAATGAACATCACCCAAGGCTAAGCATGAATGAATGAATGAATGAATGAATGAGTGAATAAACAAACAAATAACACATAACAGAGAAGAGGGGAAGTTGGTGGATTTGGACTGGAAAATGTGGTTGCGAGGAGGGCATTTCTAGGGCGGGAAGACTGAGTAAAGGTGTGAAAGAGTAAGCACAGAGGGGGTACCCCCAGTGGCTCAGTCCCGCTGCGGCCTTGGGATGTGCAGGGGGTGGTTCGAGACAACGCTGAAAACGTGAGTGCCATGGTGTGAAGGGCCTTAAGTGCTCGTGCGAAATCTTTGCATTCTGTGGGGGGCGAGGGGCAGACACTGAAGGATGCTGGCGAAGAACATGACATGGTTGACTCTGCGGTAAAGAGTGCCAGCCTAGAAAGTTTGCAGAATACCTTAGAGGAGAAGAGATGGGAGGCGGAGACATCTCTGCTGCCTGTTGCTGTCCTCCCAGCAGGAGCTGGGAGCTGAACAGCCGGGAGCTAAACACCGTGCCCCATAACAGCAGAGGCCGAGTGCACCCTCCTGCTCCATTCCGGAAGGCACCGGATTCCCACAGCCCTCATGGGAATCCACAGTGGTGGCTTTCGTCAGTGAGTCTGGCCTGCAGACCTTGTCTCTCCCCCGACGTGGCCCCTGGTCTCTGCCCAGACACACTTCTGATTCCTACCTCTATGCATTTACATAAGACATCTGCCCTAGAGTCACTTTCTGATTCAATACTCTCAACATTCATCTGAAGACCCTGGAGTACCCCTCGCCCCACCCCCCGCATGGAAACGGGCCACATTATGTCTTCCTAGGTGCCCTCACCTCCCTAAGTAGGTTCCTCAGGGAATGTGGTTGTGAATTGTACTTAAAAATTTAATTTTAATAAAATTAAAAATCTTAGAACTAATTGGAATCCATGAGTTATTTTTCTTTTTCCTTTCACTGATAATTCAAAACACTGTCATTTTTATTTAAAAATAGAAAATATAGGAAAAAATGGAAAGATGACAAAAATAGAAAGAAAAAAATAGCCCATAATTTCACCCATAATTCCACAACTATCAATAATATGTTGGCAAATATTCTTCTAGAATCTAGACACACTTTTTCTTTCTTTCTTTTAAAAACTCTATTTGTAATCATACTGTACATACTCTTTAATACCCTACATTTTTCTCTTGGTAGTATATTGCAATGCTTTTTCCATTTTATTTCACATTTTAAAAATACTATTTAGGGTTAGCATGAAGTTGTCAGGAGGATATACTATAAATCAAGAAAAAATCAAGTAAAGAAAGACCAGAAACAATCTCTGTAACTGATAACCTAACACACAGCACACTGGCTTCAGAGCTGCTTTCCAAATGCTGACTCCATCAGATACAGTCTGGATGACCTGGGACAAGATGCTTAATTCCTCCAGGTCCCAGTTTCCTTGCCTTTGGCCAAGTGGCAGTGCGGGAGAATTAGAGGTGCTGACGCACATGATGCGTTGAGTCCAGTTGCTGGCATGTGCTAAGCGTGCAAAAGGTGCTGCTGTTGTGATTACGATCAATGAGAGAATGTCTGAGGACACTTTGTATAGCCCTAGACAATATCAGGGATGACTGCTGTTGAGAAGGCATCTGATCCCTGGAAATAAAATAACTCAGAAACAGCTCAAAAATATCTTAAATGTACACAGAAATTTGTAACTCAAAAACCACAATTCTGGTTATATTTGTATAGTTACTGGACCACAGTCTCGAATTTTCAGCTTTCTTTGCTTGACTACCAGCATTAAGACGGCCCTTGGGACAGTTCAATGAATGAAGATTGAGGACACAGGCATTTTACAGAAGGTTTGTTATGGTGAAAGTTTTTAATAACTTGGAGGCCATATTGCTGTGCCCTTTTAGTCCAACATGAGAGAGATTTAGTCAAATGCGAGGGCTTAATAAGCAATCAGCTGAGGCGTGGAATAAAAAAGGAAGCAGTGCATTTTCATGACAGTGATCTTAAAAATAGAATATTAGAACTAGGAAAGACTGAAAGATTTGAGGTCATATCCAGTCTCTACAGATTCCTAGCCTTGTGATTTTGGGCAAATTGTTTAACCTCACTATGCCTCGCCTGTAAAAAGGCAATGATAATGCCCACGTCTGGGAACATGGTCATGAACTGTGAGAGCAATGTAGGTCAAGCACCTGACACCTGGTAAATGGCAGATGCTCAGGGACTATAATTTGCTCTCACTAGGCTGTTTCAGCTTTCAGGTGGGGATTCTTGGGCATAGTGAAATCACAGCCCAGCAGGGTGATTTAACGCTGCTTTAGGACAGGGGTTGGCAAATTATGGTGAATGGCCCAAATCCAGCCCACTGCCTGTTTCTGTGAATAAAGTTTTATTGGAACACTGCTACACTCATTCATTCATGTATCGTCTATGGCTGTTTTCAAGCTTTACAGGCAGAGCTGAGTAGTTGGGACTGAGACCATATGGCCTGCAAAATAAAAAATATTTACCATCTGGCCCTTTATAGAAAAAGTTTGCCGATCTCTGCTTCAGAGACATACTTGTTTGCTGGTACAGCACCCTGTGCAGCTAGCATCACGGGAACACTAGACGTGCAGTCCAGAACGAGGTCTACTGCAGCTGTGGAGAGTGCCAGTATGAGAGTCAGCTCCGCCACACTGACACGGACACTTCTGCAGGGACGGGAGGACAAAGCCTGCTTTGTCGGCTTCAATGTTCCAGAGTGAGCGCATTCATCTCTCTCCTCACCTGTTAGGTCGTCCATTAGCTGCTAACGTGATCAATGTGCTTTGGAAGTTAGAAAGCCCATTTCTCCACTAGGTAAATTGTTCCGACATTAGATAAGTAAGTTATTTTTGGCAAACCTCATCTATTTCATGTGTGGCCTCTCAGATTTCAAGGACTATGGATTTTGGGCTGCTGGGCTGCTGGACAATACTGGAAAGGCAAGTTACAAATGACTATTTCTATCAAAAAGGGTCATTTCTCTGTCGTTGTGGTTTATGAATGAACTTAGGGCTCCCAGGTAAACCCTACAACAGTGGTTCTTAAACTTTTTGGTCCCGGGACCCCTGTACACTCTTCAAACTATTGAGGACACCAGTGAGCTTTTGTTTATGTGGATTATATCTATCTATATTTACCATGTTATAAATTTAAAACTGAGAAAATAAAAAAGCATTCATTTGTCACATCAATTTAAAAATAATAAAGATAAACCCACTATATCATAACAAAAAGAGCATTTTTAATGGAAAATAGTTATATATTTTCCAAATTTAAAAATAAAAGAGCATCACTATTTTGGATTTTTGCAAATTGGTTTAATGACTGGCTTTCTGAAAGCCAGCAGTACTCTCATGTCTGCTGCTGCATTCAGTCTGTTGTGGTATTGGGCGTCCTGTAGTTCCACGTGTGAGAGAATGAGAGGAAAGAGAGAAAATAAGGTTTTACCATTCTTCGGAAAATAATTTTGACCTCATGTACTCCCCAGAAGGGGTCTTGGGCCTTTGGGCCACAGTCTGGGGAGTGCTGCCTCAGTCTGGCCTCTTCTCCCTCCCCCTGGCTTCCTACTCCCCTGAGGTACAGCACAGATGACGTTACCAAGTCCTCCGCATCCTGAGGCCAGTCCGACGTGTATTCGTTAATCCTAGGCCCTGAAGGGAGATTTCGGTAATAGGCAACCTGACTGAGTCCCTCTGTGTCACTGGCTACTTGTGAATGTGTGAGTGTGTGTGAGAGGGTGTGCGAGTGTGTGAATGTGTGTGTGTGTGCAAGTGTGTGAGCGCATGTGTGTGTGTGTGTGTGTGCATGTGAGTGTGGATGTACAGCCTTGAGTAAGTCACTTGACCTCTCTGAATCTCGGTGTGCTCATTGGTAGAACAAGGCAATTGTGTTAGACGCTTCCCGCTTGAGGTACGGGGACCCATGGGGGTTACCAGAATCACTACATGGGAGCGGGGGATCCGGTCCCCAGTCTCCTAGGACCACACTGTCAGAACTGGATAGAACATATTTTCCCACATATTCATAACTGCAATTTAAGATATATATTTATATATAAATTAGTTGCTCTCATGATATTAATAAAAATTATAAAATCAAGAGCTTTATCTCGGGCTTTTAGTCATGATATATTTTAGATATGTATTCATTAGTAGATAGAAGAAGTTCAACTGCTAACATGTAAGTAGCTACAGCATCATTTAATACTACAAGCTAGAAAGAAGTCCTTCTTGAGGACTTCTGGGGACTGTTTTCCCAGCTGCGACATGAAGTCACTGCACCGTCTGGCTCTGGTTCTGCCACAGAGGCACCGTGCAGATCGCGCTCTCCCCAGATGCCCCGCGGTGCCCACGCCCCACAGGCTGCTCCGCGGTACGACGGCCGCGCCCCACGAAGGGCGCCGTGCCCCCTCCTTGGCGCTGGGCGGGCCGGAGACTCGCAGGCAGCCCACAGACTGTGGCGGAAGCACCGGGCTCTCCCGGATGCCGTGCTGGGAGGGACCCGCCACAACACGGGACGTGCGACTAACCGGAGACCACGACGCAAGCGCTCTGGCTGCTGGCCCCGCCAGCCCAGGCTTCCTGCCCCGCTCGGGCCAGCACGGGGGTGAGGCTCCCGGCTGGTCATCACCGAGGGACTCTGTGTGCATCACAAGGGGCAGGAGAATTGCCCAGTTGAGCCCTGCCTGACTTTCTGATCCTCGGAATCATGCCTTATAATAAAATAGTTATTTTATTAACTAAGCACCACCTTGGGAAGGACCTGGGGCCAGCAGCACTGGGGAACCAAGGCCCAGCGGCCAGGACCTTGGACGAGCAGTGCGACCAAGGGTGGGAATGGCCCCCCGGCGCCTGCAGGAAGTGCTGCACGGGGCTCATGTGAACGAAGGGAGGCCGTTCAAACACGTTACAGCCAGTGGGCCCACTAACAACCCCCAAATTCCTTTTCACTGTAACACAAGTCAGTTAGAGGACATATTTGAGGTACTTCAGACACTACTACGCAGAAAGAAGCCATTATAAGCCATTAAGTGACCAGCTTAAAACTGCTACACATAGACCCAATGGCTTAAAACAGACCCAGGAAAGAGTACAGGCAGTTTGGTGAATTATTCTGAAACTTGGGGAGACGATGAGGGAGAAAGTACATACTGGCTGCAAACAAGCGAGGGTTAAAAGCTTGCACCCAGCTGACCTCACTGCACCCCGCAGCTCCAGTAAGTGGCTCACGCGATGCCAGAAGGCAGCAGGTAGGGGAGGTTTCACGCACTGTACTCGGAACATCAAAACATCCAAAAACAGTGCATTCGTTCATAAGGACAAAGTGTTTCCTGGCTTTCCAGGCAGGACAGAATAGCCCTTTCGGGACACTCCGATCGCACATCACTTATCACATCCTACCATTGTGTTACTATATCATTTGTTATTGTTACTATATCATTGGCTATTGTGTTACTGTATCATTTGTTGTTTAAACTTATGTTTCACTTAGATGGTGCCTTCCCAATTGCGGGTGTGAGAGCATTTAAAGTGTGTCTTTTCTCACCACCTGGTCCTTAAGAGCACGCAGCAGAGGCTTGGTACATGAATGATGAAGGAGTGAATCAGTGAAGAAACAAAAGACAATTAATGAATGTGCAAATGGGTGGAATGCTTCCTGGAGGTGAACTGAATGAGATACCCCAGGATATAAGCTGCTGCTTCAGGCTTTGGGGAATTGCTTGAGACATTGCTGGCCCCTTTTCAGCCTAATGCATGTGCTTGTTTGAAACAGTGGTGCCATATCCAAAAATCCCTATTCTCTAGATGATCTCTAGGAAAACGGAGCCCTTTGTGAGTACATTTATTGATGTGATGTCTTTCTGGACTTAATAATATGGTTGGAGGGAATCATAAATATATGGTGAAGTGGGGAAGGACACCCCTCCCCTTTTAAGGGGTAGAGACAGCAGAACATTTTCTGTACATGTAAGACTAATGTGGCCTGTGACTTGGTGAAGTGGGTAAGGTATAACAGAAGGAATACAGGTGGAAGCCAGCTGACACGGAACTGAATGCCCAGTTTTACCACCTCGGCAGGGTGGAGTGGCCGTGGCGATGTGCCATGCAGACCTCCCACTGCAGGGAGGGTAATTTAAACTGACCAAAGGCCCCAGCTGCTGTGCCCTGACACCCATCCCTGTGCTCGCTCGGAGGCGGCCCCAGCCAGTGACAGCACGTGAGGGGACATGAAGGCAGGCGTGGGAGACATGGGGCCGTCTTGTTGGCCGGTTCTGGCCTAGGCCTCCTCGATGGTCCTGCTGAACCTCTCCCAGGCGGCCCTGCTGCCCAGGCCGCGGCACCCGCCCTTCTGGCCCTCTCCCCTTACCCGGGGCGGCCTTGCATCGTGTCTGCCATCCTCCCAGAGCTCCTCCCTAAGTTTCCCCCACAGGAATTCCTCCAAATAAGGTCCCTACAATATTTCATCCTGCCTTGGTGTCTGTTTCTTGGATTATCTGGACCTTAGACAAGTTTCTTCCTCTTGGAATCTGTTTCTTCATCTGAAAAACTGGGTTAATAATACCTGTTTTATTGGAGTTGGAAGAATGACTAAATGTGATCATACCTGAAAAGCTCTTAACCCTGTACCTGTCACACACAGACGCTTAATAAATGTCACTCTTCTTCCCTTTCATACCTTCTCTTGTCCTTTGAAAGGCCCTCAGCAAAGAGGCTAAGTCACATTTACCTGTGCACATCTGACCTGTGGCGTGGGGGACAAATGAGATCTTGGTGTAATAAAATTGTCCTGTTTTAATTATAATCCTTCCTCCTTCTCCTGAACTGCTTCTCAGTTTGGGGCAGTTCTTACTTTGCAGACGTCTTTGAAATCTTTGATTGGTTTAATAATGGGAGGAAAGGGGCATATAGCTGCAGGTGGAAATCTGATTAAACTTCGTGTGCTGGACTTATTTCTTCCTTCCATAAGGTTAATGCCAGACACTTTACCTTGTCATCCAATTTCCGTGCATTGAATGCGAGCTCAATGTAGTCATCATTGCCAGACAATTCTTCAGCAATCACCTACAGGAAAAAGCACACATCAGCTCATTGGCAGTTGGACTGCTCAGTCCAGGAATTCATGAACAGACCTTGCACATGTTTGGTCTAAAATCAACAGACTGATGTTGGGCAAGGGGTTTCCAGCATCCTAGTGAACATGACATGGCATTTCTAGTGTACAGGGACTCCCTAGACCAAACAACAGTAGGCAGGCAGATTTTACTTGTGCTGAGCATTGAGAACACGAGACAGTGCAAAGCTGGAGGAAGAAACGCTTCCTGTACAAGTCACAGCATTGGATGGCACTTCCATAAATAATTATGTAGATAAATATTTTCCTTTGGAAAGTTACAAAGGAGGGGGAGCAGGAACATTTCTCCACTGTTTGGAGTCAGATCAACAAGGGATCATGGATAAACCAGTCTGTGTCCTTTCCAGACCAATAGTTGGCTATATGGTCATTAAGGGAATGTTCTAATTCCTATTTTTCAAACAAGACTGTCTCTGGGCTCTCTGGGATGAGGAGAGAGAAAGAGAATAGGGACCTTAGCCCTCAACAACCAAGAAAAGAGAATTTCCGTTAAGGAATTTGGTGTAAGTTAAGATGCAATATTGCCTAAAACCCTCTCTCAGAAGTCACTTTCCATTATTAAACAGTGACTCTCAAAGCCTTAGAGCAGAAATTGGTGGAAAATGTTGGGAGGAAAACAACAATAACAAGAGAAACCTAGGGGCCAGTCTAGTTGCATGCAGGCTAAACCATTCATGAAAGATGTTAGGGCTTCACTGTCCATGCAGAGGCCACGGCATGCAGGTGCCCTCATCAGGCGGGTTAGGTGGGGGTGCTGAGTTTTACTTCAGTTTATCTCCATTCTGGCTGCGCTCAACTTCTCCATTATGAGCTGGGTCATCTGTTCTGAATACACACTTGTTGCCTCTGGATAATTTTATTTCTCACTTAATTTTAAAGCTAAAAAGGTTTTCTCAAGAGGGAAAGACCCCCCTCTCCCCCCCCCCAAAAAAGTGTGAGCAACTGAGGGGCAGGGAAAATTATCCAGATTTGCAGTGAAAACTCAAGAACTGCTCAGTAAGCCAGGAGCCTCTCTACTTAGATTTATCATTCAGTCCCTTTTGTCCTTTGCCACCTTCCCGCCTCTCACACTCCACCCGAGCAGTGGCCTGAGCTGTGTTTTGGGCACAGACACCCTTGGAAAGAGGAAAAATGTCCTGACCTCCATCTATGAAGCCGAAAAAATTTTGCACATATTTTCTAGTGTTTTTCAGAAGCTATTGAAGCCCTTGTTTTGATCCAAGAACCCAAGGTAAAAAGGAATATTTGAACCTTTAAAATTAAGAAGGAGGTTAAATTTTCCTGGGATGTGTGGAGGAAGAAACTCTTCAAGATGTCCTAGAGAAAAGGTTGGTAAGATGGCGTTTTGGGGAAAGAGCTGCGGCAGATGTCACAGCTGGGTCGGCCGCCCACCTCCTCTGGGCTGCGCGCCTCAGGAGCGAGCCCTCAGGCCCGCGTGCATGATGGCCCCGGGGGGTGTCCAGAGGCCACTTGAACCATCTGTCCACGGTTGAATCTGGCGGCAAAGAGAAAGCTTTGACGTGACTGAGCCATTTAATATATTCAAGCAACAAATTCAGGTAAGTTCTTGTGAGAATGGTCATAACTCACCACTTGGAAGCCTTTTGAAATTTTTCTTTAAAAAGTGGCTTAAATTTTTTTTTTTTAATGAATCAGTCATTTCAAGTTAAAAAGGATTGTTCAAAGGACTCAGGAGGCTTGCCTGCTGGCAATTTTCCTCCAGCGATTCAGATTCTCCTCATACTTTTACTTTTCTTTTGTCCATACAGTTAAATGCTTGGACCACTTTCTCAAGAGCTCTAATACCAGATGTCAAAGTTTCCAAGGCTGGAGTTCTACTTGTCAATTAAGGATAATTTAGAAATACTTCCAGTATTGCCCATAGAACATTCTGCAATGACAGAAATGTTCTGTAATCTGCGCTGATACAGTGGCCGCTAGTCGCATGTACCTAGTGAGCATTCGTGTATGGCTAGTGTGAGTAAGAAATATTTGTTTTTATTTAAGTTTGTATGTTCACATGTGGCCAGTGGCTGGCAAACAGGACAACATAGTTCCAAACTATTGTTATTAAAGAGGAAAGTTAAATGCTGGACTTTCTAGTCCTTAGGCAACAAACACACCTTGGACTAAATGCTGTTAGACAAAATTTTCAATTCCCCAAACAATGAGAGGCAGGATAGCTTTCATGATTTGTAAAACTCAGACAATTTTGTATTCTCACCATGCCGGACACCCCATCTGTGTCCCTGCTAAACCTGTACGTTAATTGCAGAAGTGCCAATAAAAGGGAATGCCTCACTTCAAAATCTTTTTCTACCCCTTTTTCCTAGGGGTGTAAGGGTCAAAACTGTATGGGCAAGAAGGAGAAAGAAGGAAAAGGGGAAGGGATGACTTGGAGAGCTGAACCATAATGGTATCAACTTCCAAAGGCCAGAGGTCACCGCCCACATGCCCATGCGGGCACCTGGGTGGGGGCCGCCGGGGAGGGCTTACCGTGATGGAAGATTTCCCAGCTGTGTTCCCGTGCTTCAGCAACGATTTGGACAGCTTTCTCTGGGAAACAATCTGCACAAAAGGCAACATAGGGTGGGGATGTGAGTCATATAACCACAGGTCTACTTTTTAATTATTCCTCTACCAAATTCTGTATTCACAGCTTTACTTGAAGTCATGACATATGTCCATTTGTTTTTCCGTGAAATTCTACTAAATATAGGTTATTCCCTTCTTTCCTCTTATGGCACATGATGTAAGAAAGTGGGTGTGTGAGGAATCACAGATAAGTAAGTCAGTCAGGAGGCGGCTTGATTGTTCATGCGACATCTATATAAAAATTAGATGGAAAATGTTGTATATGTATATTAAGACAAAGCAGATGAAGTTTCAGAATGATCTCAAATTAGCACTAAAACCTTTGTGCAAAGTGAGGACTGAAGAGGAAGAAACCCAAGGTCTAAATATACACCTTCTGCATCCATAACCTCTAGAGTTCTATTTTTAATATATTCTTTAGGAAACTATGCAGTAAGTCACTAGGAAACTGATGTTCAGTGAAGCCAGTAGGAGTGACTGGGGTCCTCGCCACGGTTCAGTGTCGGTGCACAGCATGAAGGGACAGCTAGACGCATCCTTATATGGGGCACTATTCTTAGCAGAATCTGCTCCATCTCCTTCCTTCCCCTCTTGCTTACTTTTTTGAAAGAAAAATGTGGCAAGGCATTGAGGCTTTCCTGGGTATGTAATCCACGATTCCCAAAGAGAAAAGGCCTAAAAGGATCAAGGGAGAGCCATTCTCTTGTCTAGAGAGAACAGTCACCGGTTGTGGTAGGTAGCGTTTATCTACAACAGCCCTCACTGGTCCTCACCTCCTGGTATTCAGGCCGCTGAGTAATCCTGTCCCCTCGAGTGTGGGGTGGATCCAGGGACTTGCTTCTAATGATTGAGTGCCACAAAAGGGATGGGATAGCACTTCTGAGATGAGGTCGCAAAATGAGTATGACTTCCTTCTTGCCAACCATCAATCGTTCCCTCTTTCTCTCGGCCTTTGCTCTGTGGGAAGCAAGCTGCTATGCTGTGAGTAGCCCTGCGGAGCAGCCCGTGTGGCAGGGAATTTATGTCTCCAGCCAACAGCCAGCGAGAGCCAGAGGCTTGCCAGCAGCCACCGGGTGAGCTTGGAGGCAGGTTTCCCCCACTTGAGCCTCGGGCCCCGGCAGCAGCCTTTATGAGAGGCCAGGGAATGCAACCACACGGCCCCTGACTCCCAGCACACAGAAACCGTGAGGTGACAGCAATTTTTTTAAGCTGTCACGTTTTGGGGTCATTTTTTATGCAGCCATAGATAATAATACAAACATTATTTACAGAAATAGGAAATCAGATCATTATGAAGAACAAGGGGGCAAAATCCACTCTGAAATCCTTATATATCTTTGCCTCTGTGTGGGAGCAGTGAGAGTATTATGAGTGTTTTCGTTTCAAATGCAAAAAGTTCGCGGAACTGCCCTAAGCCAAGCCGATTGAAAGATCCCGCGATTCAGTTGCTGTAACCTGAGGAGGAAAGAGAATTTCTGTAACACAATCACCTGGTGGCGACAATGATGGCAACAGTGGTAATGACAGCAACGGGAACTCTCGCTCAAGGCGTACATGTCAGGTGGCAGGTGCTCTGCTCCCTCCCGAACACTAACTTAGCCTCCCCTGTACGCCAGACGCGGGGCTGGGCACCAAGATCAGAGTCTGACCGTGGAGCTTACAGTCCAGTGGGGGAGAGAGGAGGAGTGAACCAGATGGTCAAGGAAATACTTCTAACTCATCACAAAGGAGAAACACTCCGGCCGCGGTGGGGGCAGTGAGGGTGCGTGGTGGGCGGGATGTCTCTCGCAGTAAGTGGTCCCCATAGGAGGTGATGGTGGCTGTGAAGATGGAGAAGAGGCCGAATTTATGAGATATTTGGGTATAAAATAGCCAGAATTTAGAAATGAATATGAAGAGAGAGAGAGCCATCATAAATGCATCCCCATCAGACGGTTGTGCCGCTCACTGGCACATGGGAAGAGGATGTTACGTTTGGGGTCAAAGAACATGGGTTCAGGTTTGGGGCAGAAAACACACTGGAGCAGGATGGAGAGAGGAGGGCAGAGGACACGGAGCGCACATCTGAGCACAGTTCTTTCAACAGGTTTGGCTGTCATGCTGAGAAGAGGGACGGAATGGGATCTGAAGGAAGTGAGAAACTGAGTAAGGCCTTTGTTTTAATGGCCACTTTATTGCTAATGGTACAGCCCCACAAGTTTGGTATTATTAATTTCCTTTTATGGATCAGAAAAACAGGACACAGAGAGTTCAAGCAACTTTTCCAGGGCCGTAGAGCAAGAGGCCGTGCGGCAGGGATTTGAGCACAGGTCTGACCCCAGAACCTGATCTCTGGTGAGTGACCTGCTGGGTCTGCACCGTGTTTGCTGTTAAGCCTCGTGTCTCTGTGCCGAAGCCTCCGCACACAAAGGTGGGGACAACCGCAGAGAAGGACCGAGTCAAACCTCCAGAATGAAGTGACCTGAAGACACTGGCCTTGGGTGAGGGAAGGGTAGCATAATGATTATGAACAAAGGTTTTAGTTTATTGCGGGATATCAGTAAAATGCCACGAAAAAGATTTCAGATGATACAGGAATCGGCCTTCCTTCCTACAGTCGTTCCTGAAACGCCTCGCCTTTCCCACCAACGCACTAGCAGGTTTCAGCAGTTCCTGACCTGCGGACAGAATCATCGTCCCCACCAGCTCCCCATTCACAGGCTGTTGCTAGAAAAGCTACCATTTCCTAGAAAAATGTAGACATTATTCTTGAACTTGAGATGAACCACAACTCCGAACACAGAAAACAGAGCAAAAGGACATTAGGAAGACTTTATAGTTTCTTCCTAGGGGTTTTTCAGCCAAGGAGGATGGGGAAGACACACGAGCAGGTGGCAAAACGAGGGTCACGGGCGAGCAGTGGCCAGGCCAACATCTGACTGAAGAGAGCAGCCTCTCCCGCTTCAGAAATACTTCCATCGGGCGCCGGCCCTCAGCACCGGCGCACCCCACTCGCGGGGTCACCTGGCGGGGGCCGCTGGCTTTGCAGACTGCCTCCCACGCCGCTGCCGCTCTTCAAGGGAGACCAGGCAGGGTGGCCCGCGAGAGCCCGGATGGTTGCGGTTCTCTCTCCTCGCTGTTAACTTACCCAGAAAGGCAACATGGGCATTTGGTGTACAAATGACTAATTAAGCAATCAGAGAACTTGTTTCATAGCCTTCAGGCCTCCATCTCAGCCCCAAAGAATGAGGAATAATGAGGGTTTCAAATCTTTCATTGTAATAATGGCCAGCAAACAACAATGTTGCCATTCTAAGGACTGTTGGACAAAAACAGCAGGGCTGCCCAGCTGAATCAGTGATCTATCCGTAAAAGCCTAGTTGCTACAAACCCCACTTCTCATGTGTGCTTTGTTGCGGCTGAACGACTTTATCAGGCTCAGCAAGGCCTTAGGCCTGGTCACGGTATGAGGAAGTTAGAGCGACAGGGACGTGCCTGGTTCCAGCTGACACCTGAGGCCAACAGACAGCCAGCTTTGCCCAGTGTCAGGCTAAAGGGGACGCACCTGTCACAGGCCCCCCGATCTGAACCTTCTCACCCTGTAGTGGGGTCACAGCTGCGATCCTCGGCATTCAACAAAAGGGTAAAGAGTAGAGGGAGGAAGCCACCTTTGAAACGCTCTTTTTAGCAGTCAGACAGAGGGACAGTAGCCCCGAGTCCCTGGTCTGCACTCTTGCCGGGTCCAGGGAGGTTGCGCTGTGCCCGCTGTGAAGTGGACGCTATGCTACCAGCATGGCCCCTCATTTTCCAGGGAAAGCCACTGTTTTATTTAGGTGAATGGGAACAAAGCCAGGAGAAGAAACAGATTTCCGCCCATGTCTTGGCATGTTTACATCCAGTTGAACTTTCTTACGAAGTCTTTCAAAACAGCCATTGTGGAGACTAGAAAGTCATTTTTCATGAGACAGTTTTCACTGCAAATGTCTTCAGATTCTTTTTTGAAATCGCCTCAAGACTCTGTTGCAGCAACAAATGCTTACTGAACGGTTCTCTGTGCCAGGCACTGTGCTGAGGCTGCTGTGTGAACAGGAAAACTGCCTTTACGGTAATTGACAGTCACCTCGCTGTTGGCCAGAGCCGACAGTCCCCAAAGCATGTATCAGAGAACGCGCATTCCTTAAGGGTAAGTACATATTATAAGAGAAAGTCTTTGTATAAGCAGGCCTAGAACTCTCAGGATTAGGAACCTTGGCATCTCAGTTGCAGAATTACCACTTCAGTCGTGAAGCCCCCTGAGGACAGCCATGCAAGGGGCATTCCTTCCCGTCACTTGGAACCTCTTGTCAAGGAGCATCTCCAGGGTTCTGCAAACTAGCAATTACTCCCACCACCGCTGCAGAGAACATGTGGGGCTTCCTCACGGCTCCCTGAGCATGCAGGGGAGGACCTCAGCCGGCACTGGCAACTCTGGGCCTGAAGTGTTTCTCTGCTATCCATGCCTGTCACGCACAGGCACAGGGGGCGGGAAGTGGGGGGATTAACACCCCTGGGAGCAGATGGCCTTTGGTACAGAACTTCCCAGTTCCTTGCCCCAGGGAAGGGGGAGACTGGGTGTTTGTCCTAGACAGGCTCCCAATCCCCAGGGGGATGGCGGCCTGTTGACAGCGCTCCTTTTAGGTCGCTGGCTGTGTCCCCGGCGCTGCTCGCTTCTCATGCCCGGTCTGGTTTCCTCCATCTCCTGAATAATGTATTCACTCTCCCATCCTTGTCTGCTCCTGGGGAAGACTTGAACTCTGTGTCAGGTAATGTATGGAGTGCTTCACACATATGGTCTCACTATGTTTCAGCAATCAAAACGCTCTCTTGTCCTTAAGCAACTGGTACAGGAGAAGCAAGGCTTGGAGAAACTCAAGAGTTTATCTAAGGTCCCATAGCAGTTCGGACTAAACTGGTTCCCCACAAACCCCCCAAATTCACATATTGAAGTCCTAACCCCAAAAGTGACTGTATTTGGAAATAGCGACTTTAAGGAGATAATTAAGGTTAAAAGAGGTCATAAGACTGGTGTCCTTCTAAGAAGAGGAAGATACGTCAGAGATCTTCCTCCCTCCACATGCACACAGGAAAGGCTGCGTGAGGGCAGAGTGAGGAGGCTGCCGTCCGCAATACAGCAGGAGAGGCGGAGAGGCGGGCCACAGTCAACCCCGCTGTCACCTTGATCTTGGATTTCCAGCGTCCAGAACTATAAAATCATTCTGTTGTTTAAGCCGGAAGTGTGTGGCAGTCCCAGCTGACTAGTAAACACAGTTCATAAGAGTCGAGGCTGGATTCATTTCTTCATGGGACGAATATGTATTGAGTATGCATTAAGTGCTGGGTATTGAGGATACAGTGATGGCGTAGGCAGGCACACAGTACACCTGTCACCTCCCAGCCACCAGGCAGAGGCGATGTCATGCCTGAAGGGAGACCCCGCCTGACCAGGGAACGCACCTCTGAGGAAATCACTCCTTACGGGAGAGAAGTGATCCGCTGATGGGAAGAGGAGGGTGCGCCAGGTGGAGGTGGTGAAGGTGCGTGCGAGGAGCAGGCGAGCAGGGAGGATGGAGACGAGGCCTTTATCACCTCCAGAGGCTGGGCTCGCGGCCGGGCCGCCCTCCGAACGACCCCCCAAATATCCACACTCTTACTCCTGAAGCCTGCGTATATTACCTCATGGGGCAAAAAACAGTCTCTGTAGACGTCATTCAGTTAAGGATCGTAAAATAGGGCGATTATCCTGTATTATTTGGGTGAGCCCTAAATGTCTTTAGCATTGCAAGTGTCTTTATAAGAGGGAATCAGGAGATAAGATGACACACACTCAGCAAAGGAAACATGAAGACAGAGTAAAGGGACATTTGGAGGGGTGCGGCCACAGCCAAGGAGCGCTGGCCATCCCCAGAGGGTGGCGGAGGCAAGGACAGGATTGTCCCTCGCACCTCCAGAGGAAAGACAGCCCTAAGGACACCTCCATTTACGACTTGTGCCCCCAGAACAGTGAGTGCATAGATTTGTGTTGTTTGAAGCCACCAAGTTTATGATAATTTGTAACAGCAAACCCAGGAAATGAATACACTGATTCAGCCCACGGTCAGGCTCAAATCCCAGGAAGGATGAAGTGATGGCCTCAGTGGTGACGGGTTTGAGGGAGGCCCCCGCCCCACCACTTCCCTCCCCCGCAGCTCTGGGCAATGTCATTTCAGCTGGCAGAACTCAGGGCTGCTTCAGGCCAGTCCCGGGCCCCAGGGGCCTCCCCTGGCCTCTCCCTGCATTGCCTGGCTGCCTCACCCCCACCACTGACCCAGAGCGCCCGCAGGCTCGTCTGAGCCGAGTAGCCCCTGAGAGCTTTCACCTCTCAGATGCACTACCAGGTAAACTTTAAAAATATTTTACAGAGCATTTAGAAAAGGCCTTTAAGAACTACACTTTTCTTTATGCTGTTCCCTCTCCCCTCAGCTGGCAAATTGTATTCATTTTTCAAGGTCCACACAGAAGTCTGGAAGAGCTGCTGTGGTAGGAGGCGAGCGGAGTCACCGGGAGAGAAGTCCTTTCTTTTGCTCCTGCTTATCTTGTCGGTCTCCCTCCCGTGACGGCAGCAAGGCCGGGGAACTCGTTGTGGGGCGGCAGCGCCTGCCCCCCATGATGCAGTCGGAGGCTGCATCTCAAGGAGATCCCCAGGGGGCTTGCATATGCATCGAGGTTGAGAAGCCCTGAGCTAGAAAGGGGGAATTGCATGTAGACTTTAGTGCAGTATCATCAGACTTAAAAGATTTATAGAAGATAGCCTTTTAATTTAACCTGCTGATTGAAAGTTAACGGGTAAAATTGTGGCAACTAAGATACAGCACTGGTGCTTCCCAGTCACGCAGAGGCGCCCTGGGTTGTGCGCACGTGCACATTTTAGGTCATGCGGCACAGTTCGCAGCTCCCCAGCGAAGGCCTGCAGGAGGACCACCCTAGGAGGGGGACTCAGAAGGCAGGCGCAATGGCCCGTCCCCTGCTTTGGGCTTCTTGTCTCAAACTTTCTATTAGGCAGGGCTCTAATTAGTTCAAGTGCAATTGCAGGTTTTTACCTTTTCTCTGACTTCATCAGCAAGAGCTGGACTGAAGGCTGCTTGTGTGTTAAATGCCCACCTTTGCCTCTGATGATGGCCTAAGGCCTCTCATTATCACAAACGGCCTGGGTCAGAGGCCACCCGCTCGGACCCTACGCCCCCAGCTGTAGCACGTGGCAACTGGGAGAAAGAGAGAGTGTGCATCTCCGAGAGCAGCCTCCCCCCGCCCCGCGTCCTGTGAGGCTCGGGGCACAGCAGCTTTAGCAGCAGTGACTTGTCTTCAGCAAAGCTGCTGCCAAATGCGAATAGTCCACAGGACTTTGTTGCAAGGGACATGAACAAGGAGAACAAAGTCAGCCCATAGCAGGAGCTCACCACGGAGGGGAATCCCTCGCACTCAGACCCTGCCGGGCCATTTTCCTGGTCTCCTGGCTGCAGTCCGTGCTGTCTAATGTAGAGAAAGAACCACCCAGACGGCTCCCAGTGCTGACCTGGTTTGGGATCCAGCGGGTAACTGCTCTGGGCCTAAGTGGCCCCCTCTGGGACAGGCGATATCATCTACCACTGGTCTGTCACGTGCACAGAGTAGAAACCAAATCCCCGCAACAGGCACACCCAAGTAGGACCTCCCCTGGGCCCTCCCTGCATTCCTCCTCAGGGCTCCAAGCCCTCTGTCTCTTCTGTCATCACGATTACCATTTCAAAAGACCAGAGTCGCCGGCACAATCAGATGGGTGACGCAGGCTTCGCGTGTCCCTGGGGACCAGTCCTTCCCTAAATCTTGCGGCACAAGTGCTGGTGAGGCCGCAGAATGGCCAGGGCACGGACTTGCTTAGCTGTTGCAGGAGGGATGCCATCTGGGAATCAGGAGGCACCCCACGTGAATGCAGCGTGCACCGAAGCGAGTTACTCAAGGTTCAGGCACGTAGCAGAAAATGAGGAGAGAGTGGGACTTCCCCTGCAGGGGTTTTGTGAGGGTTAAATGGGATCCCTGGTGCCAAGCTGAGCATAGCATCTGACAGCATGTGAGGGCAGTTGCTCTACTCTCTGATTTCTTTGCATGGCTCATGTCCACCTTTTATTCTGGTCCTGCTCAGAAAGGGTCTCCCTGACATTTCTACTTAAATTAGCACCTGCTCCCTTCCCACCACTCTCTATTCTTTATCCTGTTGGGTTTTCCTTCATTGGACTTCATTGGTCTGGATTACATTAGGTAGGAACAGGCAAGCTCCATGAGAACAGGGCTTTGTCCTCTTCAGGGATGTCCAGTGCCTAGATGAGGGTCTGGTATATAGTAAGTGCTCAATATATGAATGAATAAATATATACATATTTATTTGAATGAGTGAATAAATGCATATTAGCTTTTTATTAGTATTGTTGACATTAAATGTATTCACCGAAGGAATAAATGAATTTATTTATGAGCAACAGGTCCAAGCCAAGGGAAGGATGAGGCCTGCATACTGCAAGTTGCTCAGAGTCTTTGGTCCAGGAGCATTTCAGATAAACACAAGCAGGCGTCTATTTGCAGTTGGATGTCACAGGTCTTCCAGAGTTCACATAGACGAGTATATTTATCAATTCCTGGAGAAGCTTGTTTCCTTCTTGACCTCCGTGAGCAGTTTGCAGTGACAGCATATAAGGAGAATTGCTACTCCACTTTTCCAATGTGCAGAGGGGTATAGAAATTGACTGCAGTGTAGCAGGCAATATGGTATAATGGGAATGAGACGGGGACCTTGGGTGTAGTCAGAGTAGGGTGAGGACCTCCGGAAAAAGCAAGGCAGGATATTTACAGTCAGAGCAATGTAACAATATGCAAAGAAGTCCCTGTCGAAACTCTGTGTTAAGCATTATGCAAAGTCAGAGTCACACTAGTTCTGTAGGGTAAAGATACCAGACTAGGAATATAGACCTCTTCAGTGAGATCAGTTAAAGCTCAAAAGGCCAGGAGTAATTTGGCCTGGAATGTTTGAGTGTTCCACAAATAACGAAGGGTATCTCAGCATAACCCGTGACTTCACTGTATCTCAACTATAAACAGCCCTAGCAAACAGACAACAACCCAGCCAGCCTTGGGGGCAGGGCAGGTGGTACAAGTCTGCACCCCTAGCCCTTTACCCACATTCCTGAAAATCTTCAACTGACTATAAATCCCCTAGACAACACACCACCCCGGGGTCTCTTGTCCCCTCCCGGCGTGAGCCAGGAGCTCTGTCCTCTCACTGCATCTCTCAATAAAAGCCTCTCCCAGCTCTCCTGCCTGGGGTGTTTGCTAAGTTCATTCTTCGACTCCGCAAACAAGAACCCCGGCATCAAGAAGGCAGGTATGAAATCACATCAATTCAGGTTTGAATTTAGCTCTACAACTGGCTGTCAGCATGATCTTGGATGTATCAGTTGAATTTCCACAGCCTTGTTCCTGATCCACAGAGAGGAGACGGCACGGGCCTCACGTAGCATAATACCTGGACACAGGCCCGAGGAACAGAGCGTCCTTTCAACTGACCACTTAGGACACAGTCAGTGGGAAGACGGGAGATGTGTAAAAGGGATGCAGCTCGGTTTCTTAGGCAGTTTATGGGATGGAAGCCCAGAGGCAGTGTCACCCAGGGGGAGGAAGGTGTAGTTTAGCCCCCAGAATTTTAATCCAAATGGCCACTGCTGCATCTGGGCTCTGCCACTTAGGAGGCTTGTAATCTTGGTCTAGTCACGATGATGATGAGGACGATGTTGTGACCAAGCTCACGGTGTGTGGCACATGGTCAGAACCGAGTAAATGTTAGCCAGAAAAATTACTTACTTATTATCAGAAAAGGACGCTAAAATACATTATCTGATTCGGGACACTTCTGCAAATGAAAGGCGGCAGTGTTAATAATTAAGCTACAAAAGTGTAAGTTGGGAAGGCACTCTACAGTATGGGAGAATATATTTGTAAATGAGTCATCTGATAAGGGGTTAACATCCAAAATATATAAAGAACTCATATGCCTGAACACCCTAAAAACAAATAACCCAATCAAAAAATGGGCAGAGGACCCAAACAGACACTTCTCCAAAGGAGAAATCCAGATGGCCAACAGGCACATGAAAGGATGGTCCACATCGCTAATCATCAGGGAAATGCAAATTAAAACCACAATGAGATATCACCTCATATCAGTTAGAATGGCCACTATCCAAAAGATAACAACAAACGCTGGCCAGGATGTGGAGAAACAGGAGCCCTCCTACACCATTGTTGGTAATGTAAACTGATGCAACTGTTGCAGAAAGCAACATGGAGGCTCTTCATAAAGCTGAAAGTGGAAATACCATTTGACCAATCAACTCAACTGCTAGCAATTTACCCAAAGAAAACAGAATCCCTGATTCAAAAAGATATGTGCACCACTATGATTATCGCTGCACTATGTGCAGTAGCCAAGATGTGGAAGCAAGCTAAGTGCCCATCAGCATATACACAATGGAATATTATTCAGCCACAAAAAGAAATGAAATCCTGCTAGTTGCAACAACGTGGATGGAGCTACAGGGTATTATGCTCATTGAAGTCAGGCAGGCAGAGAAAGACAAATACCATTTGATTTCACTTATTTATGGAATATAAAACCAAAGCAATACAGCAGGAGACTCTTAGACACTGAGAAGGGACTTGTGTTTGCCAAGGGGGAAGAGGTGGGGGGTGCAGTGGGGGAGAGGATAATAAAGGGGCACAGCAATTCACAATTCCAACATAAGTCGATCACAGGGCTGTTGAATCACTGTGATGTACATTTGAAACCAACATAAGATTGTATGTTAACACTTTAATTTTAAAAAAGTGTTAGCAAAAAAGAAAAACAAAATCTCATTATGTCAAAAAAAAAAGTGTAAGTTGGGATGGCCTGGGGCCAAAGGAGTCATAGTGTACCCCACTGTCGTCCGGGCAGCTCGTGTGTAAGCATGGCTTCCCCCTCTTCAGAAGTATTTCCGCAGGGGCCTGGAGCTCCAGAGAGCCGGCTCTGCGTGGGTCTGGCTGGTCTGGCTAAACTCAGCACTGTGTTTGCCTTCTTCCCCACTTCAGGCTTGTCTAATTCCCCTGAACCCTGTCTGCAGTCCACTGTAGTACCGGTTTCCCTGGTTTGCATCTCACCGGGGAGAGAGGTTTGGAGGATTTCTGCTTTGTTTCTGATAACTGGCTCGGGAATGTGCATGCCCTGCGCCTCCCAGTGAGCAGACGCCAGGCAGCCTGGGCAAAGCCCTAGAGTCAGCTGGCTCCTGGGCTCACCTGCCCCGCCCTCAGGCACGGAGGACCCCCGAAGGCTCCCACTCCACCCAAACACGGCTGATGATTCACACCCAGCCTCAGTTTGCCCTGAAATCTGAAACAAAGACTCCTGGGAATGACTTTGTGGCCCAAGCAGTTACTTTTCCTCCCCCTGCACTTTATTAGGTTAATTCAAAATAAAAATATTCTCTTTCCCCCATTAGGCTGGAACTGGAGATTCTGGGGGAATGTCAGAAACTTTTGCAGTTCCAGGCCCTCCAGGGCCTCTCCTGTGATCAGGGTGGGATTGCCCCAGCACGTGAGCTTCTTGTGGGTAGCAGAGTGGGGCCAAGGCGGCACCCAAAGGCCCTGCACATGCCCTCAGACGCCTGGCAGACAGTGGGGCCTCAGCGAACACCTGGCCCAGTACATTCCCATCGATTTCCCAAATGAGAATTCTTCACACGTCTTAAAGTTCTTCACAAGTTTAAGAATTTGTACAATAATTAGGTATCATACTCCTCCACCTAAATGAGTTCTTTGAAGACAGCACACAGGCCTTATTATGATGTTTTTACTAACATTTATCGTAATTTTTTCTAACTATAAAGACGATAGATACTCTTTTTAGAAAAACAGAAGAACATGGAGGTGACACTGAAAATCACCCACTATCCCACGATCTAAATGTCACCGTTGTTGTTCTCTAAAAACACACCCTCCTAATCCTTTGGTCTGGAAAGAAAGGGGTCCTTCAGGGCTAGCACCATACTTTTTCCACCTTTGGGAGAGAAGACAAAGGCGAGTTAGTGTTCTTTCGGCTACATTCGATATTCAGAAAGGTCAATGACAATCTAATTTCACAGGCAGCTTAAACTACCAAAAAAAAAAAAAAAGAAGATGAAACAGAAATCTTCAATTTTAAGATAATTGTGGCAAACTTTATAAATAGTTCAAACACCTTTCTGGCCAGTAAAGGCTGTAAGGAGAGAACCGATCTGGGGGCTACATGCTATTTGATGGGCTGACTCCGACAAATTGGCTGTTTGGCAGAATGGTGATTCGGTTCACGGGCTGCGGTGCCTTAAGCTGCAGGGCTGAGGCGACAGGACATTTTAATCAAGGCAGTTGGGATGCTGATGGTTGAGAAGGTACAGCAACAATATCTGTAGGGGAAAGGCAAGGGCCAGAGGGTGGGGCGAGCCTGTGTGAACAGTCTGGGGACAGGGCTCAGGCTGGGTTTTTGTCGGTCCTCCTGAAGGCTGGCATGGGCCGTGGTGAGAGCTGGGACAGGCTGTTCTGGAGGTCCAGGGAGCGGCCTCCAAATGAGCTGGCACGTGTGGTTCCCTGCAGACAGGCAGCCCAGGGCGCACTGGTGGGCGTGCTGGGGGCTTGGCCTTGCGGCGGCCTGGCTTGAAGGGCTAGCACCAGGCCGACACCTGAGCTGCTCTCAGCAGCGATGTGTCAGTCCTGCCGACTGTCATTCAGCTCCGGAGCCCTTCCCTCCTCCCCAGAACTCGTATGAGGCAGGAGAGGATATGTTGCTGTGAATGCATGTGGAGCAGGGCCTGCAAACACAGCCCGTTTTAATTGCTAATAAATATTTATTCTAAAAACTATTTTTGAAATTAAGTAGACAGATTAAGAGCAGCTCTCCCAGGGGGTACTTAGGCAAGAGGTACAGTCTGTGGCTGAGTGGAGTCACTGGCTTGGCATGAAGCAAACACCTCAGGCTTGGGGATGCATGAGAAGGGGCTGGGGTGGGGTGCTGGGGACAGAGAGTGTTCTGGGAGGGGGGGAGAATGCAGGAAGGAAGGCTTACCTTCAGAGACAAGGGAAAATAGGAAAGATGAATGAGAACTGGACGGAATCAGTACGAAGCCTTCCCTTTATGGACGAGGTCACTGCATCACCGAGAGGTTAAGCAACCTGCCCAGTCATGCAGGGAGCTGGTGGCAGATCCAGGACCTGGGACTCATGACTCCAGGGCAGGACACCACAAAGGAGATTTAAAGTACAAAAGAACTCCGGAGAAAGTAGAGGATTTTCCTAGGAATTTAAGAAGATTACTTGCCTGATGAAGATAGCAAAGAAAAAGGCAGGAATGCACTTCATTCTCCTTGAGAACGGAGGCTTGCTCACACGCGATCGCCCAACAGGGCTCCTAGCTGCCCACGAGCAGCCCCCTGCGTCCCGAGGCTGCCTCCGTCCCCGGGAGCTGAGAGGAGGGCATTCATCTACAGCATCAGCTGTCACTCACGGGGCTTCTGCTCACAGTGATTCCGCAAGGTGAGGGAAAGCTTTCCACGTGAGAAGCAGAAGAGAAATGAGCTGCTTGCTGTAATGTGCAAATGTGGCTTCCCAGGGCCATCTGTTTTAAGCCACGAGGATATTAGATGTTATGCCACAAAATACCAAGCTGTGGACTCTCACTGTGGACACGGCACTGAGGGTGGACAGTGCCTTCCACATCGTCACGCCCACAGCACCCACTGTGGGGTCCATCCCAACATGAGACCAGATTCCCACGGACTACTGACAGCTTGCAGTCTGCCAGTCCTTCAGGGGCCACTGTGGCTGATTGGCCCTACATTCACCCGTGTTAGGAAAGGAACAGCCATCTGGAGCATAAGTCCACATTTTCATGGGTAGGGGAAACAAACTGAAAATTCAGATCTTCACCAAGAACATAAATTCCAAGCCATGTACAAGTCCTTTCTGGGAGTGTAAACTTTATGAAGCAATTTTTTTTCTGCTCCCCAGGTGTTTTCTTTGTCTGCCTTAATTTCTTCTCCACAAAGTTCCCCAAAACATCTTTCACAATTAAAACTAGGGATACAGTGCCCAAGACCCACCAGCATCCTCCCCTAAGACTCCGGGGCCGTGGTTCTCAAACTGTGACCCCAACCAGGAGCAGCCTGTCACCTGGGGACTAAGAAATGTCAATCACTGGGTTTCCTTGCTACATCTGCTGAGTCAGGTGCTCTGGGGATGGGGCCGAGCGCTCAGTGTTTTAAGAAGCCGTCACGTGATTCTCACCCAGCTCAAAAATAAGAACTGCTCTGAGGGAAGGTGGTACGTGATCTCTCTCCCACGAATGAGAGTCAGAGCTCCCCAGGCAGCCTAGGACCTCTTTGAAGCATCACAGATTCCCCTGCCCCACTTAGGAAGAAAACAGGACGTTCTTGATTTTGACAGATGTCCTGTTAACATTGGGGGAAGAAATACACTGAAGAGCAGCCACAGGGCAACGAGGAGAGGAGACTGCATGCCGGGGAGGGGAGAGAATGGCCAGAAGGAAGCAGTGGTGAAAGGCAGAGCAGCCGCTGAATTTGGGTAATAGGATTGAAAGGCCAGGAGGGAGCACCTTCTGGGTGCTGAATTTAATAGGTTCTGGTCTGGGGAGGTTGACATTGCTACTGTTTAAGAAGTCATGCTGTCTTTAAGGTAAATCCAGTACATGAAGCTTAAGAAAAGATAACAAAGGCTATTTATTTTTTGCAAGAGGACTCCTATGAGGCTCCTGTCAGCTTTATGTACGACAGACAAACAAACGAATTAAAAATACACACCCAAACAAAACTCTAGCAAGACCAGTTCCAATTTGGCTTTGCATTAAGGGATGCTACATCATAATTTACATGAGTTAGCGATAAGCTATTAGGGTAAACGGACAAGATCATGATGGGCACACTGAGTCCCAGCGCCACGACTTGCAGCTCTGTGACCCTGAGAAACTTACCCAGCTTGGTTCAGTCTGTTTCTTCAGAGGCAAATGGGATAACAGTAGCACCTACCTCCCAGGGAGGTTGTGTTGATTAACTTAAGTGAAGTATATAGCAGGTGCTTAGCCCAGTGGCTGGTAAATAAAAGCACCTAACGACAGTTAACGGCTACATTTATTATTTTTATTATTTCTGACTCAGTGTTAACTTACTTGGTACAGGAAGAAGTGGAAAAATATGAGATGAGTGCACATGTTAATAAACACTGAAAGAAAATAGAGGTGTCACATTAAAGAAAGTCAGCTTACTGTTCTAGGCAGGGAGGGACACGGCTCGCCTGGCATGCCCTCTGTTGGGTTCAGAGGGAGAGCAGGTTGGTCCTGTTCTCCTTTCTGACAATAGAAACCCAAGGCTGGTCTCCCAGCTCACCCAGAAGGAGCACACAGCTTTCCAAGCACCCGAAGTCTCTGTGGCTTGCCCCGCTCATCCATCTGCCGAGAACGCACAGTCCTGCCTCGAGTGCTTGGAGGACATGAACCTTCATTCGGCACCGCTGATCGGCACTAAGTCACTTGCTGTGCCGTATGCGACTTCATGGCCAGCGCCAGCTTCCTGCGTGCTGAGGGCCGCTGTTTTCCTTTCCTGAAGGCCCTGAGTACTGTTGGTTCACAGGGCAGAGCGAGAATGCAGCAAACTCAGGTGGACAGAGTGGGCACCTGCGGACAGCCCGAGGAGACAGGCGCTGGGGCGTGGCCGTCTGCGCTGGGGCTGGGCAGTAGCTCTATCTCCCCTTTCGGGCCTTAGTGTGCTGTGGAAGCAACTGGGACACCTGTCCCACTTATTTCAGAGGGCTGATCTGAAGCCATGTTTAGCTGGCATCCGTGTGAGAAGAGTAGTATTACACACACAAACACACACACAGAATCCTTTGACGAAATCAAGTGACCAACAAGCCTGAGGCAGTTTTACTAATTTTCCGGGAAACAGGTGTTCTGTTATGTTTTCACCCTTTTTACTTCCACCTTCACCCCTGAAACAATGTTGGTCCCTACAAGTGTTGGTTCTGCCCACCAGCTCCTGGATTCTCCCTTCCTTAGTAGCAGCATCCATGTCCCAAGGGCTCTCTCTGTGCCAGGGACTCTGCTAAGCATCTTATATGCATTTGCTCCCTTGAGCACCACAGTATTTCTTGAGGCCAGCGCTACTTCTGTCTCTGTTTTGCAGAAGAAGAGACTGAGGCTTAACAGCTGCAGGCATCTGCCTCTGGCCAGACAACCCGAGCGTGGCTGAGCTGGGGTTTGGCTCCAGGCGCACAGGCTCTAGCACGTGTGCACCTGAGCATCACGGGACAGCCCTGCAGGCCCCGCCCTGACCGTGTCCTTCCTGCAGCTGCGCGGCAGCTCCTGCTCCCGGCTACGCCCTGCTGACTAAGCAGTGTGCGGAAAAGGAATCTTCTCTAACCACCAGAGCTACGAAGAAGGAAAATGTTGATTTTCTTTATGTTTAATCATCCACAGAGAACAATTTAGAAAAAACAGAAGACTCACATTCACCACACCAATCTGACATGAAGTTCATGCTTTTATCTGAAAGTGGAAAGAGATGTCCATACTCAAAGATTAAAAAAAAAATCCTTTATGATCTGTTAATATATGGCATGTTCAATGAATCCCTTCCAAAAATAAAAATAAAACCATCTCTTTGAAGGATCTCACCCACTTTCATGTTACCAACAACCATCTTTAGGGAGTCAGCTGCCAAATCTGTGCCGGCCCCAGACGGACAGATGCCAAGCGGCAGCTGCCTCCGGATTCTCTACAGACATCTGAGCTTGTCATGACAGCCTCACGCCCACTCCCCACCCTGCTCTGCCCTCTGACTCTCAGAGACGGGCAGGTTGCTCACCCAGTTCCCCAGGCCAGGGGTCAGCACGCCCTTCCCGCCCATCCGTCCCCAAGGCCCGTTGAGTCTGCTCTTGGCAAACTTCTCTGGGCCTCCTTTTCCCAACTCCTCATCTCTTTCCTGCTGTCGCACTAGCCCTCTCGCTGGCTTCCCTGCCTGTCCGCTGGGGTGGCCTCTCTTCATGGGACTGCTCAGGCGACCTTTCTGACGTGCACATCCCCCTGTGCCTTTTTCTGGTTATAATCCTCTGGACCTCCAGGGCAGCAGGTCCAAGCTCTTCAGCTTTGCAGGAAGGCCCTTAGAGCCTAACGGTCAGGCTCTTCCTCGCCGTCCAGCCTCCTCTCTCCTCTCCCCGCCACTTGGCCGTCAGCCACGCCGAGTCACTGAGAGTCCGTCACTGTCGCTGTTGCGCCTTTGAGTGACCCCATCATTTTGCCCAGAGAGTCCTTATTCCTTTTCTCTGCTGGTGAATTCCCACTCATCCTGCAAGATTCAGGTCCACTCATCTTTCTGGTGAGACTTCACTGATTCCCTCTAGGCGGAAGCAAGTCTCCCCCCACAGGCCCTGGAACAATGTCTATACAGCACACAGTGCACACGTTTCGGTCCTTTTCCCCACCAGCGTGTGTGTCCCAACTAATCAGAAGCTCCTCTGGGGCAGGACCTCTGTCCTTCTCGTCTTTGTGTCTCTAGCACCTGCTCAGCACTTGGCATATCTGGGCCACTTGCTAGATGCTTGTGGAAGGAATGAATAAGTGAAGGAAGGAAACTTACGATGTTGAAATAGAAGTTCATACTGATATCAGATTTTCAGTTTTGGTCATACATCTGACCTGAGCACGTGTGATACATAAGGCATGGTGTCGTATTAGACACGAGCAAGTGCTGAGTGTGGCTTCTGCCTTAAGAAACTTGTAATAATCTGGGGGGCCAGATAAATATGTGTAAAATTAAATGTTAAGTAAGGGAAATGATTTTAATGAGCTGATAAAAAGGAGCTTCTCCAGGCAATGCAGAATGAGCTGCTAAATGGATGAAGCGGAGATGGTCACAGGGCCTTGAGTTTGAAAAGACCACTATGGCCTGAGAGTGGGTGCTGTGCAATATGACCTGATCAGTTAGAGCTGCAGGTTGCAGGTGGCAAAAAGAATCAGCCCGCAGTGATTTAAATAGTAAAGGAAGCTATGGGCCAGATTCCCGGGAAGGACTGGCCTCAGACGCGACCCTATGTAGGGCGCAGATAATGTTGCCCGATGCCTCTTCAGTTCCCTGTTCCTCCCTCAGAGGGGCCGGCGCTGGCTCCTCTTGGCCCGTGTGTGACCGTGTTCTTGCCCTTCTTCTTCCTTCCGGCAGCTCCATGTTCTCCCTGCAGGCTCCCATTTCCAGACCCCACAGCCTCACATCCTCTTTCCCAGAAGGCTCCAGAAAATGTATATTATATCTACATTTCATTATCTCAGATTAGTTATACACCCTCCCTTGAACTAGTAACTGTGGCCACAAAAATGGGATATTCTGATTGACTTAAGCCAGTGAGTCCCCAAAGCATGGGAAAGGTCAATGGCTCCTATGTCATGGCTGCAAATACGAGCAAGCGGCTGCTGAAGACCGTACAAGGCACGCAGAGAGGCCGGCGTGCCCCTGGGGGTGGACAGCGGCGTGCCTGCGAGGCCTTGTTTAGGGCTACGCTGAAGGAGGCCGCCTTGCTGCGCGTCTGCTCCTTCTAAGCCGCCAGGTTACAGGAGACCTTGGAGGGAGCGGCCCCCAATCTGTCCTTCCCTGAACCACGGTGGAAGAAGAGCTCTGGAGCAAGGATCAAAAGCTCCTGGACCTGCAGGACACTGGATCTTTCTGGAGCCCAGTTCTCTCAACTATCAATGCAGATGATGACAGCCTGTCAACAAGGTCAGATGAAATGTTCAGCAGGGAACCTCTTTCAAAAGTGTCAAAATATCTTTAGAAAGGCCTGTGTCTCTCGCCCTCGGCGCTCACCTGAGCCTTTCCTCACTGTGAGACCCACCCACCACCCGCTGCCCCTTTGTCCCACTCCAGACAGTCTGCCACCGACGTGCTCTTTGACAATTGGGATGCTTTTAGCCAAGGAGTGGAATACCCCATCCCAGACAACCTCAACAACAGCACACTTTACCGTCCCATGACGAGGGGTCTGCAGGCCGGGTGGGCTCGGGGCTGGTCGGTCAGGCCCCTTGCCCCCACTTAGGCTCTGACCTCGCCGAGAGTGGCCCTCCACCTCCCCCTTCCTGCAAGGTGGCTGCAGTGGTGCCGGAATCACAGGCAGAGAAGAACAGTTCCTTCACGTGTGCACACTTTTTCAGGCTAGGAACACTTTCCAGGAAAAACTGTCACGTCATGACCAGAACTGGCCGCAAGCACCCCGTCCCCCCCATACCAGTCCCTGGCCAAGAGGGCTGTGCGTCAAGTGAGCGCTGAGACCGCTCAGGTCCGTTCCTGAGCTAGGCATGGGGCCACGCTCGGGAGGTGATCTGACCATGGTCAGCGCCAGGAGCCGGAGGGGAGAGCCCGGATAGGGGGTCGGCAGCTGCTGGGGTGCGTCAGCCCCGACACTGGAGGGCACCCTGCTCACTTCTGACCACACTGCCCACCTGTCCCGGAGCCTGCTGTGCTGCCCATCAATAAGCCAAAAATGCTGGGGGGTTAATGTTCCCACCCTAGAAACAGCCCCCAGTGACGGGGGAGAGACTGTGGACCTCCAGGCGTATTAATTCCCCAGTTCCCTCATCACCAGGGCGAGGTGACTGCGCTTTCCGCTCCCCACTGGCATGACCCCAGCAGAGAGGCTGCAGCTGCCCACGGTGGTGGCCGGCCTGACGGCACCTCGCAGCGGCTGCCCTCCGTCTTCCCGCTTCTCTCCCGTGTGGCACTTCCTGCACCTGCCGTGGCTTCCCGTCTCCGACTTGGCTTCTTAGGAAACCCACGGGGAGACACTCTGTGCCGTATGCCACACTCCCTCCTGGATCCAGCCGCTCTGCGGTCTTCCCATCTGCTTGTGACGTGTGTCTGCCCTCTTCTCGCCTGATGCCCTCTCCTTCCGCCTTCAGGACTGGTGTGATTGCCGCTTCCCTGTGGACATCTTCCGTGACCCCCTGTCCACTTGACCCATTCTCTCAAAGTCTGCTCTCCTATTCTAGACTTAACAATGATGATAACAGTTGTAATTTAATTGTTTGCACCTTTATCCCCAAGTAGACTGACCTGCTTGGGGGCAGGGACAACGGTTTGGGTCGCTACTACATTGCTGGTGTCCGGCCCAAGGCCTGGCACGACAGACAGGGTCAAGTACTCCCTGGTTACTGAAAAGATGAGGCTGTGAGAGACTAAAGGCGTGAATTTGATAGGCGTTCGCATAGACAAGATGGTCAAAGCTTTGGGCAGAAAATATCTTTTATTCACACAACTTTTCGTGGATCTACACTTATTTCTTGGGTCAGAATTTAACGTCATGTATGAGGGGCGCCCATCGCCTAAGGGAGAATCTTGGAGCAGTTCATTTATATCTATAGATGATGCTACTTTAGCAACATTTCATTTTATTTACACATTACAGAGTTCCACCTCAAATCCGCCACTCACTCATTCACTGCCTAATTATTAATCACTGTACCGGGCAAGACCCTAGACCCATCTGCCGTCCACTCTTTTCAGAAGTCCCGAGAGAGATCACGCCGGGGAAGGACATCCAGGCCTTTCTCTGCCTCCTGCAGCTTCTGCGCGTCTGCGCTGGGCTTTAGGCCTTCATTACAGGGACTTTAATGAAACTGCCGTGATGGTAGGCACCGTATCTGTGGGAAAAGGGTCAGTGGTGCTTACACGTGGAGAGGTTCCTTTCAGTGGTAAGTGGCATAAGGCAGGAGAGAAGCCAACACGCCCACTTGCCGTCGCCTGGCCAGGGAGGTGCTTGCCGACCCCTGAGCTGGACCCCCGCGTCTGCGTGGGATCGATGTAGGGTTTGTGAGGCTTGAGGATTATATAACTTGGAATCCTTGCTGAAAAAGTACAAAACTACAAGTATAAATGTGACACAGAGCCTCGGAAGAGGCCCTCATGAGTGAGGGGCTCCGAGGTCCAGGCTTCACTAGTGTCACAGTGAATCGGCCCTGGGCTTGTTCGGGGGGCCTCGTCCCCACCCCTGTCCTGCTGCAGCCGCTCTGGCCTCGTCACCTTGTTTACGTTGCTTCCTCGCCCGAAAGGCCTTCCTCCTTCTTCCATCTGGGGACCATATTTTTTTCGAAGTTTGTTTCCAATTGCCTTCTTTGCGTCTACCCAGCAGAAAGCTCTCCCTTCTCTGAAGACCCACAACCCCACATACGGGGCCCAGAACCTCACCATGAGTTGTTCTGTTTGAAATGCAAACAGTGTGCCTTCTCCGATTAAGTATGCCCACTTCCTGGGCACAGGGACTATTTCTTCGTTTAGATCTCCTCTGCACACCTATGAAAGTTCTGGGTATAGCAGGAAGGGAAGGAAAAAGGAAAGGTATTTTAGAAGCAAAATGATGGGGTTTGGAGTGAGGCCGGCCCGGGTCCAGCTGCAGCCCGGCCACTGTCGGGGGGACGTCAGGCACAGCCCCTCTCAGTCTCGGCTTTCTCACTGGTTAATGGATATGATGATGTTCGCTTCACATCATCGCTGTGAGGCTTAAGTAAAAGCCTTTATTGATTCACCAAATAAGTCTTTAGCCCCTCTCTCGGGCTGTTTTTGACTCAAGGCTTGGAACGTGTGTGAATGAACCACAGTCCCTGTGTGGGATTCTCACAGTTGAATCAGGAGGCGGGACCTGATCATGTGACAGGCTAAGGCCGTAACAGACACACCATCAGAGCATAAGTACTCAATGAACATTTGTTACATGACTGACAGATGAAGGAATCAGAAGGGAAAACGATCATTTTCGCAAAATAAGTAACTCTTTGTATATTTACAGCATCGTCCTCATGCAAACATAATGTTTTCATGATGCAGATGATAGTGCATAAGAAGTCATGACACTCCACATGGAAAAGAAAAACAAGTCATAGGAGAAAGCGAGCAAATACCGCATGAGAGGAGAGAGGGAAAGGAGGAGGACGCCCTGAAGGGCGAGGCGGGGACAGGGCCACCCGCCGACCCACCTGGCCCAGCGTGCACTCCATGCCACCCAGGAAGCCGGCCTCCTTCAGCCCGTTGTGGTCGCTGCTGATGTCGTGGGCCTCAAACCGCAGGCGCTGCACCTCCTCGAAGTAGAAGTCCACTGTGAACAGTTTGGAGTACACTGGGTTTATGCAGGTGCGAATCACCTCTGTTCTGTCAACCTGCAGGGAGAGAGAGAACCGCCAGGATTATACCTTCAGGCATGTTAGTCTTAGGGCGCTTCCCCCTCATCCAGACCTTAACTGCCTTCCATCAGGTCACCAGGGCGAGCATTTGAAAGCCTCCAAGGAAGCACTCTCAGAGAATGAGCCATGTCTCAAGGAGAAAATCTCATCAGAATAAGCTGAAGCTTCGTAAGGGTTTAGAGCATCTTGTATCGTTAGGTGGAAGGGCGATAGGTGGGTCAGTTATTCGCGGCTGCTGGAGCCAGAGGATGAGGAGTCGAGCACACATCTGGGCTCTGGAGGAAAGACACCTGTAATCGATTAGTGATGTCTGCTGGGCACAGGAATGGCAAGTGGACATGCCCGTGCCAATCTAGCCAAACCATACTCCAGTAAGTTTATAACATGATTCACAGCCTAATGAAGTGGGAAGGCCCCGGGAGTGGATGGGACGATAACTGCCTTTGGTCTCAAGTGGGCCTTTTACAGAGCTTATATTGCTTCCTCAGTTGTTTCAGCTCCCTGGGTCTCAGTTTCCTCACCAAGATGAGGATTGGGGGCTGAAAGGCCCTGTCCTGCTCCAACACTTCATGCTGCGATTTCCCTGCCTCTGCGATGACAACTCTTCCTTTGCCCCTCTCTCCCAGATCCATGTCTGCCCCCCTCGGCCCGCTGTGCCCTGAAGGCTGGCCTCTGAGGTTTACTTGCTGGGCTCCCTTGCCCTCCAGACTCTGGCTGGATAGACCAAAGGGGGGGCTTGGCAGGGGCTCAGAGAGCCGGAGGCGGAAAGATGCAGGCGGCGGCTCCATGCCTCTGCACACGGGCTACTGGCTGGCTCCCCTACGAGGGCACTTCCCTGGGATGGAGCAGCACAGCCCCCTTTCCTCCCTTGACCTTCAGGCCAAGAGGTGGTAATGATCTCCGCTGTCGCTGACTCTCATGTCTCAGATGCATCCCTATTGCCACCCTTTGCTGGCTCCCTTATCCATGCCCAGGACCCTGAAGAGAGTCCCTCCGGGACGACTTTACCTCTTTAGGTGAAACTCTCTGGGTGTGCCACCTGTTTTTTGCCAGGGCCACCATTAGGTTTTTTTGTTTTATGTCTGTCTTTTGTAAAAATACACACCATTTATATTTCAGGATGCCTTAAAGGACCCAGTTACAGATAACCCAAGATCTTATAGTGTCTCTCAACTGGCGATCTCCCCATCACTCATATTCCACAAATCAGCTGGAGTCAACATGTACTGTGAGTTTTCAAACGGAAATATGGTGTATTGGATATTTCCCAGTGTCATTCATTAGCACAAACTAAGAAAACCATTCTTTCTACTTTCATTTGAGTCCAGGGAAATAGTCTCTCAATAAAGTGAAGGGAAGATGCTCTTTGACCATATCTCGCATGGACATTATCTAGCAAAGAAAATTTGATGCTTGCTGCAGCCTCCCCTGACATTCTTGAGTTCTGAGCCTTGTCCCTGGCCCCAGCCTCTCTGATGGTCCCTGTGTGAAAGACAGTTGTCCGGTAAAGAGTGCCGCCTGCTACTCTTGGTGGGAGGGACAGTCCAGGTCGCAGGAGAAGGAGAATACGGCTCTGGCCACGTCCCCATCCGGCAGGCAGGTCACCGAATCCCAGCCTACTGTGATTTGCATTTTACAATAAGCTATCGTTCAGGCCAATAGTTATTGGGCTCATCTGGCTTCCCCTGAAGACTCAGCTTCTGTTTTTACTTGTTTATGTAATGTTCATTCTTGGGGACAGGACTGAATATGTCATTGGCTGATTGTGTGGGTAAAGGATTTATGTATTGGTATAATTTGTTTTTCAGTTGTTAAGAGATCATAGTTTTGAATAATAGTATAAACCAGAGATCGCAAACTGGTAGCCTGTAAGTTCAAGCTGCAGAGGTTTTTTATTATTTGTCCACTTAAAAGTATTTTTCCCTTAATTTGCCAACATAAAATAACTTGCCAACTATTTTTCTATTGTCCTGTCTACCTCCCCCTCCACCTCTTGGGAACAAAATTAGAATATCTGGTAACCTGGGCCACACCCCTACTTGGGGACAGCTGGGGACAGCCCTGCTCAGATGGAGCGCCCATTTTCCAGTTCTCGAGCTCTTCTTCCTCAATGAATGGCCCCATGGGCACTTTTGCAATATTTGGTTCAAATTCATAGAAAAATGAGCCATAAAATAAGGGATTTAATTATATTCATGCAGGTTTTTTGGTAGAGAATTTTGTAACTGCCCCGTAAGTAATTTTATAGGCGGATTTGACATCTCAACACAGAGGAAAGGAAACTTCTTCCCTTGTGGATGGAAGAACAGAGTCCTAGGCAGGTTGACAAGGCAGGAGACGGGAAAGGGAAACCCCATCCGGTTCTGACCTTTGCTCCTCTGCGCTAACCACCCCAAGTGGCACAAATGGCTCATGGGCCCTGATCCCGCTGTTTTTCTCCTCACTTCCTGGTGTGTGACTGACGATCCCACACAGGTGTGAAGTTCATGCTGGTATCAAGCCACCCACCCTGCTAGGCTATCCAAGGTGAGTGGCCCGCATGCAGGACCGAATGACGTGCTGTTCTGAGGAAATCTTCTGGGCCTCCGCTTAGTAAGCTCTATCATTGCGTCTTGGATGGCAAGTTGGGAGGTGACCAGTGGTCATGGTAACTTTTCTGGCAAAGGAGGCAAAGGATGTCCCTGTGTCGTGTGTCATGAAGGCCCTCCACCTGTTCCTGCAGTCTTCACTTTCATGGACTTTAAACCCAGACCTTTTATTTTGCAATTGTTATATTAAGATATGAGATGCATGTTATAATTGATGATATGTCTTTGTTTAATTGGAAGTATTTTTTTCTTAACTGGTGCTACATAAAATAGTACTTCATTTTACTAATGATTTACCATTTTATCCGTGATTCTATTAAATATCCCATCCTCATTTTGCAGATGATCAAATCAAACTGCATCAGAAAAGCAAGTTTCAAACCCAGGCTGACTCCAAAATATATGCTCTTTCTACTCTATCGTTTATGGGTTGAATACTATCTCCTGAAATTCACGTCTTGATGTCCCCCTCCCAGTCCCTCAAAACGTGATCATATTTGGAAACAGCGGGTTTACAGAGGTAAATCGTTAAGTGAGGGTGGAATTGTATCAGAAGAGGGTGGACCCTGATCTGATATGCCTGGTGTCTTCTAAAAGGAGAGACTTGAGCACAAACACACCCACGTGGAGATGCCACTGGCGCCCGAAGGAAGAGATGTGATGTGCTTACAAACCGAGGAGCACCACCGATCGCCAGCAAACCACCACAAGCCGGGGGGAGGCCGGGACGGAGTCCTTGTGCCTCAGAAGCAACCAGCTCTGCTGATGCCTGGATCCTGGGCGCCTGGCCTCCCAGACCACAGAACAGCACATTTCTGCGGTTTAAGTCCCCCAGTCTGTGGTGCGTGGTTATGGCAGCCCTAGAAAACTAGTACAGCATTCTGCTTCTCTCCAGGAAGTTCCAGCCTGGCACCTCTCAGGGATTTATCTCCTAAAAGGCACTCTTCATCCACCATATGGTAAAGCTTTCAAATGCTCCACGTTGAAGTGAATAATTCAGGATCACGAGCGTCTCTCACTATCCGTCCACGGAGCCCCACCTCCACCCTCTTGCTTCACACTCACCCTGGCTCCCGAGTGATGGGGCCGTTCACGTGCCTGGGTTCTGCTCATGGGGCCCTGGAAAGGAACCCGCCGGAAGCCGGCAGCTAGACAGCCTCCCCACCACCTGACGCTGCTGCAGGCTCATGCTGCTCAGAGCAGACAGCAGAGCCACAGCCGCCTCGCCCAGGAGCGTGGCTCAGAAGTGAATGGAGTGGGCGTCTCCTGTAGGGGCCTTCAGAGAAGTCTCTGGGGCCTCAGCAATGGGCCCTGGGCCTTCCTCTTCGTCGCCCTCCCCAGCCGCTCTGGGCTGCGGAGCCTATCCTACCTGAGCGGCATACTGGCGAGGTCCTCAACTACATCTTCCTGGGCTAGACGCCTCTGTGCCGTCCGGCCGTCCCTTTGCCCTGACGTGACTGCTCAGTGTGTGTGACTCCTGCCCCACGTCCCACTGCCTTGAGCCACAGTCCACATAGCCGGGGGGCTTCTGGTCTGGCACTGCACCAGGAGAATGGAAATGTTTCATGTCTGCCGTGTCCAAAGCTGTAGCCATGAGCCAGATAGGGCTATTGGACACTTGAAATTGGCTAGTGGGACGGAGGAACTGAATTTTAAACTCACAGAGGGTTACATCCTCATGAATGAGGTCAGTGTGCTTATAAAGAGACCCCAGGCAGCACCCTCACCCCTCGGCCCTGTGAGGACACAGGGAAGGTGGCTGTCCACGTACCAGGAACCGCTCCTGGACTTACAGCCTCCAGAGTTGTGGGCAGTACGTTTCTGCTGTTTAAAAGCCATCTGCTCTATGGTATTGTATTCTAGCAGCCTAAACAGACTAAGACACCAGGCATCTTTTAAGCTCCTGGGTAGTCTAATAATCAATGCACAGTTAAATTTGAGAACCAGTAACATTACGTTACCAACTTTTCTCTCTCAACTCCAAGGTCCATGTAGACCAAGGAACAGAAGGTATTGTGGGATCTACTCTGACTGTCACACCCCAACCTCTGTGTGAGACTTTGTGTATTCATAGATTTCTGCTCTCTTGGAAGCAGCCATCTGACTGCTGCACATTTTGCTACAGGTCTGGAGGAATGAATGAAATAACCTCATAATGGTTGGTTTGTCTGGATGTCTTATCCGACCTAGCACGCTCCTAACCTGTGAAACGACAGTTAGAATGGCTCTTCTCCTTTGCACGCCCACATCTTTCTGTTCTGCTCTGTGTTCCAGGAGACTGGCCCACATGGATTGCTTCCAGCTTGCCTCCTTCACCCAAAGGGAGACCAGCAGGAGATCCGAAAGTGGGGGGAGAGAGGCCGATGTGTTTGTCCTGCCCCCTCCCTGCACCAATTCCGGCCATGACCCTGTGTTTCCCCTCCCAACCTTCCTAGGAGCCCTTTCCTGCAGGGCTCCCCTGGGTTCTGGTGGCACTGCCCTCCTGCCTGCCCACCGAGCCTGGGGGGGGGGTGGTTCCCACTCCTGCCAGCACCAGTTCATCTCAGCACCCTGGACGACTCCTTCACCTTTGCCCACACATCTCTAAGTGGTCCCTTCAATAACACTCTTTTTGGCCCAACATACAGCCAAACCTGGGAGACTCTTCCAAACCCCAAGAGCAGATGAAATTGTGTCCAGTCTGGTGGCTCATGACAAATGAATTATATGGTCTTTTACAACATTGAAAACTGATAATCCACATGGGGTTGATGTGGCAACTTCCTCTTAGCCACAACATCCTATTCCTAAACCGTGTTCAATAAGGGATCGTAAGGAACATGGTTTCTGAGCGCTTACCGTGCACCAGGCATTGTACCAACCACTGCACATATATTTTTCCACGTAAGCATCCCAACAACCACGTATCACCAGTACCACTATTTCACACAGGAGAACGCTTAGAGTCTAAGAGGCGACCTTGCCCATGGTCACCGGCTGTTAAGTGATGGAGCCATTCAGAATTTCCCCAAACCTCTTTCCTGGGACATGGCATCTCTCTCGAAGAGGAAAAATCTGTTTATGTGTCCTCTGACCAAAACAGTTTGAAGCAGGACCCTTCCCAATGCTTAATACTCCAAATGTTCTTTGAAAGGGAATCTTTAACACCCTCCGCTGGGTGACAGACCTGAAAAGTCTTCTCAGCGTGACAGCTGAGTGTCCAGCATGCCTTTCCTGGTCTTGACCCTCCTCCTCCTTCTATATTTCCACTTAGCTTCCGTCCCTTCGAAAGGCTCAGGAGAAATCTGAGCTCCAAGAAAACAGGACATAGGAAGGTTCTATAACATAAATGGTGTTTTTCAGTCCTAAATCAGCTGTCTTCTACACTGGACTCCAGCTGTGAGCCGGCCATAAATATCAAGCAATCAGAAATTGCATCACAAAATTCACACTTGCCTACTAAGTGCAGGCAGGCCTGCCAGGGGAAGGGAGCGGGCTGGGAGCAGGAAGGGAAGGTGTTGATGGCAGGTCACTCCCGTCCAGCTACAACCAGATCCTCCCCAGCCGGGAGCTTGCAGGCTAGTCCCACACAGGCCTAAAGCAATTTGCACTCTGCTCCAATGCTGATTATTAACAGGATACCCCTACCTCCTCTCTCTCTGTCACAGCTGTGGCCTCCTCCAGAAAGGTCATCCAGGGCTGGAGAGCCTTAATTTTCTTCTTAGTTGATGCTTAAAATAGTGAAAAGAAACTCACCTGCAGGGTGCTGCATTCCTATTCTTGAGTCTCCAAAACACTCTACAGCCAGCAGCCAGTGAGGGTGGATGTCCCCAGGCCTGCCTCAACTCTCCTCACAATACACAGTTGGTGTCCACAGATGGGGTGAAGGTCTGGGGGTTGTTCCAGTTCCCAATCCCCCTCCCCCGACTGTCACAGTAACAATACCCACTGGGCTTGCATTTCAGGTCCCAATCGCCCAGACAGACTTAGCCTCATGATCCAAGTGGACTTTCTCCCCACAGTGTCGGGCAGGGAAGAGCTCGCCAGCCTTCCACCCACGGTTCTTCCCTCAGAAGCCCCTC
>JAQQAC010004778.1:2888811-3017551 GCA_029783875.1 Phataginus tricuspis | reverse complement strand
CATTTATATTTACATTTAAAAACAAAATTCATAGATAATCCTTGGGTTAAAGGGGAAATAAAAAGAAATTTCAAACAATCTAGAAAGCAACTAAAAGAAAATTTCTCACCAAAACCTTTGGGACTAGTGAAAATTGTACTTTCTGGAAAAAGCGTAGCTTTTAATGATTTACTAGTAAAGAATAATTAATAAAAATATAGAAGCTGGGTACTCATATTAATAAAGTAGGGGAATAATAGAGTAAATCAGAAGAAACTGGAAAGAGGAATTAATAAAGATAAAAGCTTACATCAACAAAATAGAAGACAAAGAAATACAAATATTAGAGAGGATAAGTAAACTGGGGGGGGGGGGGTTCTTTGAAATAATGTATGTAAAATAAAACAGACCAATACCTAGCAGTCTGGTTATAGATAAAAGAGAAAAGACAATCACAGATGCAGCAAGATCAAAAGAATATTATATGCAGATTATTTCCCAAGAGGAAATGATTTTTTAGCAAAATATTAATGACTCAAACCTTTCTTCAAAGAAGTGGAAAAGTTGAACAGACCAACAGCTGCAGACAAGCTGGTGAGGGGGACGAGACATGCTAGGGAAAAGACCAATGACCCCAGTCGGGCTCACAGCTGAGATTCATCTACCCTTTGTGGAAGAGGTAATTACCATGTTACTCCAACTGTTCCAGGCCATAGAAAAAGCTAGACAGCTCCCCAATTAATTTCATGGAACAAGCATAAATCTCATACCAAACTGATAAAGAATAATAGAAAAGTACACACCAACCTCATTTAGGAATACGGCTGTGAAAGCTCTAAATAAAACATGGGCAAAGAATCCAGTAGCGCATACAAAAATAAGCTTTGACCCGATCGAGTGATGCGATGGAGTTAAGTATCAGGAAATTCATCACACCAACACATCAGAGTAAGGAAGCCATGTGGTCACATCGACACGTGTCGCAAACAATACTACATAAAAGAGAAATCACTGGAAAGTATGTAACTAGAAGCAAATCAAACCTGAATGGGACAAATAAAATGAAAAAATCATTTCAATTAAAATCAGTAATTAGACAAGAATGCCATTACTATTATTATTATTTAATATTGTTTGCAAGATTGAAGGCACTATGCTAAGAAAATTAAGTAACTGGCAGATATATTAAACATTATATCTAAAATGACCTCTTTTTGTTTATTATATGATTATATATCTACAAAGAATCAAGATATTCTAATGAAATCTACCAGTATTAATAAGAGAATTTGATAAGGTGCCTAAAGGTAAAATATAAGAATTAAATACAGAAAATTTTTTTTAAAGTATTGGCCTTTCCCTACTTTAACAGTAAGTATCCAGACATGGAAATAGAGAAAATAGTCCACTTTAGAAGGGATAAAATATTTTCTAAAAATCTTGCAACTGAGTTTATTTTTCTAGTAAACTTTTTATTTAAACTAATTGTAGATTCAGATGTAAGAAATAATACCAGGAAATCCTTTGTATCCTGTGTGTAGGTTCCCCAGGGTAACAGGCACAGAGCTATAGTTAAGTCAAAACCCACATATTGACGTTGACACAGCACAGTTCCATCTCCACAGGGATCCCTGTGTGGCCCCTTTGAGATCCACCCACTTCCTCACATGCCCACCCCTTTCTTAATTATTCTGCTTTCACTTTCCATCATTTTGTCAATTCAAGAATGTACTTAAAGGGCTCACAGCACCCTCACAGCTTTGAGCTGGCTTTTCACTCAGCACCACTCCCGGGAGTCCTGTGGGGTGCTGTGCACATCCAGCAGGGGGCTCCCCTCTGCAGCTAAGCAGGGTTCAGTGGTATGGATGTACAGTTTCTTAACCATTCACCCCTTAAAGCACATGGGGGCTGTTTCCAGTGTTTGTCTATTACAGATAAAGCTGTTATAAACATAGGTGTACTGTTTGTTGTGTGAACATAAATCTTAATTTCTCTGGGACAAATGCCCAGGAGGGCCATTGCTGGGTCAAATAGTAGTTGCATGTTAATTGCTAAAGAAGTGAGAAACTGTTGTCTGTGTTAGGCAGGAAAATAGATGTGAGCAGGGTGGAGAGAGAATTAAGGCCGGTAAAACCCACTACAAGGGACTCAAAAAGTTAACCAGTTAAAGCTTAAAGGCCAGGAGCACCTTGGCCTGGAATGTTTGAATATTCCCCAGATAAGGAAAAGTCTCTGAGCACAGCCCCTGTCTTCACTGTGTCAATTAGATCATGCCATGGTATAATTAACTTTAGCCTGCTGAAAGGCCCAGCTTATTTTTTTTTAATTTTACCTACGTGCTATTTTTCCTCCTCTAGCTCCTAATCAAGTAATCTGCAACCTGGGCAAAAGATAAGCATCGTGGTTAATTTAGCAAATAAGCCCAGCCATAAACAGCATAGCAAAAACAGAAAGAATTCCATCTTAAAACTAAAATTGCATTTTAAAACCCAAGAAGTTAAGTAAGATTCTTAACATACACTTCAGCAAACAGACCATAACTCAGCCCACCTTGGGGACAGGGCAGGATTGATCTGTTCCCAGACCAAGAAACTGCTATCCTGGTAAGAAATCTTGTGTTGAGCTGATTTTGCAGAATTACTGAAGGACTGGTAAGAGACTTAATGACTCATCAAAGATGAACATCTTGAGACCACTTAACAAGTCCACACCCCTTAACCCGTTGTCACAGTCCTAAAAAGTCCTTAAAAGGGGGAACGCCCAATCTTTCAGTGCCTGCCTCTCTCTGGGGTGGCCCGCACTTTGTAAGTGCATAACTTTGACTTTTTCCCAATCTTTCAGTGCATCTCTCTCTCTCTGAGGTAACTCACACTCCCCTTTCTCTGAAAGTGCACTTTCTAACTTTAATTAAAACTTAAACCTTTCGGGCACCTCTCCTCCCTGAGGTTGCCCGTACTTTTCTCTCTTTAAGTAAGCAACGTTAAATAAAACTTTCTCTCTGCTTCACTACTGTGACTCTGCCCTGCAATTCATTGTTGTGGTGGGAACGAGAACCCAGGAAAATACACAATGCCCCCCTCACATCTGGACTGGCTGTACCATTTTACATTTCCAACAGCGTGTAAGAGTCACACAGCTTCTCCAAATACCCCACAGCATTTGCTGTCACTCTTTATTTTAGCTGTTCTGATAGGTTTGTCATGGCACCTCATTGTGGTTTAAGTTGCATTTGCTAATAGCTAAAGATGCTGAACATCTTTTCATGTGCTTACTTGCCATCTATACGTCCTTTTTGTTGAAATGTCTCTTCATGTCTTTTTACCCATTTTGTAACTAGTTGGATTGCTTATTTTTTACTGTTGAGTTTGGAGATTTTTTAACATATTCAAGACATAGAACTTTGTTGTTCATTTTATTTACAAATAATCCTCATACTTTTAAGTGGGTCTTTTGTAAACAAAATGTTTTAAATTTGAGGAAGTCAAATTTACCAAGTTTTCCCTTTATGGATTATGCTTTTGGTATTAAGTCTAGGAATTCTTTGCCAGTCCTAGATTCCCAAAATTTTCTCCTAATTTTTAAAAAAGTTTTATAGCTTTATGTATTACGTTTAAGTCTGTGATTCATTTTGAGTTAAATTTTTAATAAGTCATGAGATTTAGTCAAAGTTCTTTTTTTTTTTGTTTATGGATATTCAATTGTTCCAGCACTATTTGTTGAACTGATTGTGTATCTTTGTCAGAAATCAAGTGGGCATATTTCTGGTTTCTATGCTCTGTTCCATTGGTTTATGTGTTTACCCTTAAGTATTTTAGGGTTTTTTTTGAACAATTGTAAATGGTATTGTATTTTAAGTTTTGCTTTCCACCAAAATTGTCTATAAACAGACAATTCACAGAATGAAATCCAAATGGCCAACTAGCTCAAAGTGTGATGTAAATTGGAATAACAATAAGAAATCATTTCATTTCCATCAGACTGGCTGAAATTCAACAGTGACAACACCTATTCTAGTTGAGATAAGGCATCAAAAGATCTCTTACACATTGTTGGTGAGAATGTGAATATTATGGCATTACGGGAAAGCTTTTAGCATATTTATATTTAAAGAATTTTTTTAATGTGAATATGCTCTTCAACCCAACAATTCTATACCCAAGAGAGCATCCTTGGAAAAAAAACCCACTGGTATGTGAGAAAATATAAACAAAGGTTTGGATTATAGTCTGTTTTAGTGTCAAATAAACTGTCAAAAACTTAATGCCCAACAACAAGGGAATGGCTGAATAAATTGTGGTTCACCCACACCACGGGATATTATGCCACCATTTGAAAGAATGAATTCTGATTTTATCAATTTACTTGGAGAGATTTTCACGATGTACTTTTCATTTAAAAAACAAGGTACATGAAGCAATGTATAATGTGCTTCCATCATGCGATTCAATGTCTAGTGTCCATATTAGTGTGTATGTCAATATCTATATAAGATTACATGAGATTGCTGAAGATTAAAGATGGCAGCATGAGAGGTGAGACACAGGCTTCCTTCTAAAAGCACATATAATACAAAAACATAATTAATACAACTAATCCTGAAAGAGCAACATGGAAGAGGACTGCACCAGACTGCATACACCTGGAGAAAAGAGCAGACCTCACAGAACAGGGTAACATACCAAAGCTGTGGCCCGGTGGGACCCAAGCCCTTCACCCAACCCAGCTCACCCTGAAGAAGGAAGAGAAACCAAGCAGAGAGGGCATGGAAACCTGTGACTGCTGAATACCTAACTCTGGAGATCTGCTCTGGGAGCACAAACCTACATTTCATGGTGCTTGCATGATACTCTCGTGATTATGGGGTTGGAAAGCTAAGACAGGCAGAATACCTGGAGAAACTGAAATTCCAACCACTTGTGGAAAGCAGGGATCCATATCCAGCTGTTCTGGGACAAAAGAAAGGTGGGCAGTCTGAGAGACCTCCTAACAAGGAAGCCCTGAGCAAGAGGGCTGCTAAAGGGGCAAGGATTGCACAGAGCTTACTGCTCAGGAGAGAGGACAGGTAGACAAAATTGTCCAGGTGCACTCTGCCCAGCAGGTTGGGAGCTTTGCCATATAGACTCTAATATTTAAGGAGGAATAATAAATCTTCCTCCTTAGACGATCTTCAGGAGCTCCAGCTCCCTTGCTGACTACACAGCTCCAAGGACCTCCTCCATGATATGCAGCCTACTGTGCTTTTCTCCTGGGCAGCCCCACCTGGCTCGAAAATCGGCAAACCCTACCCTGGCATTAGCCAGCCAGAGGGAAGATCTGTCTACAGCAACTACAAATGCAAAGGGTAGAGGCTACTACCTGTGTGCTCGGCCCACTGGTTCAGGCAGTAGAGAAAGGCATAGCAGCCGGGAAGCAGGAAACAGCTCTTTCCTCCCCCTAGGCACCAATACCACTCCCCTGCGACCCCCAACATTACTTCAGGGGCTGAGCAGCTCCAGAGAATAGAACATCTGGGTACTAGAGGGCGCCACACACAAATATGAAATGCCAAAGGAACTTGGTTCAGAGTAAAATTATTAATACCACTCCTGAGAAAGATTTAAATGACATTGACCTCATGACTCTTTCTGAAAGGGAGTTCAAAATAAAAATCATTAACATGGTCATGGAGGTATGGAAAGATATTCAAGAATTCAGGAATGAATTCTGGTCGAGATCCAATTGTTGAAGAGCACAGTGGAGGGTATTAAAAGCAGCTTGGATGTGGTGGAGGAGATGATAAATGAAATAGAAACCAGAGAAGAGGAATACAAAGAAGCTGGGGCACAGAGAGACAAAAAGGATCTCTAAGAATGAAAGAATATTGAGAGAACTGTGTGACCAATCCAAACGGAACAATATTCACATTATAAGGGTACCAGAAGATGAAGAAAACGAAAAAGGATAGAAAGTGTCTTTGAGGAGGTGATTGCTGAAAACTTCCCCATTCAGGGGAAGGAGACAGTCTCTCAGGCCATGGAGATGCACAGATCTCCCAACACAAGGGACCCAAGGAAGACAACACCAAGACATACAGTAATTAAAATGGCAAAGATCAAGGATAAGGAAAGACTATTAAAAGCAGCCAGAGAGAAAAATAAGATCACATACAAAGGAAAGCCCATCAGGCTATCATCAGACTTCTCGACAGAAATCTTACAGGCCAGAAGGGAGTGGTATGACATATTTAATGGAATGAAGCAGAAGGGCCTTGAACCAAGAATACTTTATCCGGAAAGATTATCATTTAAATTTGAACGAGGGATTAAACAATTTCCAGATAAGCAAAAACTGAGAGAATTTACCTCCCACAAACCATCTCTACAGCATATTTTGGAGAGACTGCTATAGATGAAAGTGTTTCTATGGTTTAATAGCTGTCACCAGAGGTAATAAAACCAGAGTAAAGAGAGTAGAAAAGCTAATTACTAAGCAAATGCAAAATTAAATGAACTATCCCCAACATGAATCAAAGGATAGACAAAGAGTACAGAATATGATACCAAATATATAAAGAATGTAGGTGGAAGAAAAAGGATGAAGAAAAAAAAAAACAGAACCTTTAGATTGTGTTTCTGGTAGCATATTAAGTGAGTTAAGTTAGACTTTTAGATAGTAAGGAAGTTAACTGTGAACCTATGGTAACCACGAATCTAAAGCCTGCAATACCAATAAGTACATACCTATCCATAATCACCTAAATGTAAATGGACTGAATGCACCAATCAAAAGACACAGAGTCACTGAATGGATTAAAAAACAAGACCCATCTATGTGCTACCTACAAAAGACTCACTTTAAACCCAAAGACATAGACAGGCTAAAAGTGAAGGGGGAAAAAGATATTTCATGCAACTAATAGGGAGAAAAAAGCAGGAGTTACAGTACTTGTATCAGACAAAATAGACTTTAAAACAAAGAAAGTCACAAGAGACAAAGAAGGACATTACATAATGATAAAAGGGTCAAACCAACAAGAAGATATAACCATTATAAATATCTGTGCACCCAACACAGGAGCACCTACATATGTGAAACAAATACTAACAGAATTAAAAGGGGAAATAGAATGCAATGCATTCATTCTAGGAGACTTCAACACACCACTCACTCTGAAGGACAGATCAACCAGACAGAAAATAAGTAAGGAGGCAGAGGCACTGAACCACACACTAGAACAGATGGACCTAACAGACATCTACAGAACTCTACACCCAAAAGCAGCAGAATACACATTCTTCTCTGGTGCATATGTAACATTTTCAAGAATAGATCATATACTAGGCCACAAAAAGAGCCTTGGTAAATTAAAAAAGATTGAAATTGTACCAACCAGTTTCTCAGACCACAAAGGTATGAAAGTAGAAATAAATTACGCAAAGAAAATGAAAAATCCCACAAACACATAGAGGCTTCACAACATGCTCCTAAATAACCAATGGATCAATGACCAAATAAAAACAGAGATCAAGCAATATATGGAGACTAATGACAACAATAATTCAACAACACAAAATCTGTGGGATGCAGTGAAGGCCGTGCTAAGAGGAAAGTATATTGCAATACAGGCCTAGTTCAGGAAAGAAGAACAATCCCATATGAGCAGTCTAAACTCACAATTAACGAAACAAGAAAAAGAAGAACAAATGAGGTCCAAAGTCAGTAGAAGGATGGACATAATGAAGATAGGAGCAGAAATAAATACAATTGAGAAGAATAAAATAATAGAAAGAATCAATGAAGGCAAGAGCTGGTTCTTTGAGAAAATAAACAAAATAGATAAACCCCTAGCCAGACTTATCAAGAGAAAAAGAGAGTCTCCTCACATAAACAGAATCAGAAATGAGAAAGGAAAAATCACTATGGACACCACAGAAATACAAAGAATTATTAGAGAATACTATGAAAAATTATATGCTATCAAACTGGATAACCTAGAAGAAATGAACAACTTTCTAAAAAAATACAACCTCCCATGGCTGACCCAGAAAGAAACAGAAAATCTGAACAGACCAATTACCAGCAATGAAAATGAATTGGTAATCAAAACCCTACCTAAGAACAAAATGCCTGGACCAAATGGCGTCACCGCTGAATTTTATCAAACATTTAGTGAAGACCTAATTCCCATCCTCATTAAAGTTTTCCAGAGTAGAAGAAGAGGGAATACTTCCAAACGCATTCTTTGAGGCCAGCATCACTCTAATACCAAAACCAGGCAAAGACACCACAAAAAAAGAAAATTACGGACCAATATCCCTGATGAACCTAGATGCAAAAATACTCAACAGAATATTAGCAAACTGAATTCAAAAATATGTCAAAAAGATCCATCATGATCAAGTAGGATTTATTCCAGGCATGCAAGGATGGTACAACTTTAGAAAATCCATCAACATCATCCACCACATCAACAAAAAGAAGTACAAAAACCACATGATCATCTCCATAGATGCTGAAAAAGCATTCGACAAAATTCAACATCCATTCATGATAAAAAATCTCAACAAAATGGGTATAGAGGGTAAGCACCTCAGCCATATAAAGGCCATATATGACAAACCCACAGCCAAGATCATACTTAACAGTGAGAAGTTGAAAGCTTTTCCTTTAAGATTGGGTACAAGACAGGGCTGTCCACTCTCCCCACTTCTATTCAACATAGTACTTGAGGTCCTAGCCATGGCACTCAGACAACACAAAGAAATAAAAGGCATCCAGATTGGCCAGGAAGAAGTTAAACTGTCCCTGTTTGCCAATGACATGATATCGTACATTAATAACCCTAAAGAATCCACTCTAAAACTACTAGATCTAATATCTGAATTCAGCAAAGTTGCAGGATACAAAATTAATACACAGAAATCTGTGGCATTCCTATACACTAACAATGAACTAGCAGAGAGAGAAATCAGGAAAACAATTCCATTTACAGTTGCATCAAAAAGAATAGAATACCTAGTAATAAACCTAACCAAGGAAGTGAGAGACCTATACTCTGAAAACTACAAGACACTATGAGAGAAAATAAAGAAGATACCAATAAATGGAAACACATCCCATGCTCATGGATAGGAAGAATTAATATTGTCAAAATGGCCATCCTGCCTAAAGCAATCTACAGATTCAATGCAATTCCTATCAAAACAGCAACAGCATTCTTCAACGAACTAGAGAAAATCGTTTTAAAATTCATGTGGAACCACATAAGACCCCGAATAACCAAAGCAATCCTGAGAAGGAAGAAGAAAGCTGGGGGTATTAAGCTCCCCAAGTTCAAGCTCTACTACAAAGCCACAGTACTCAAGACAATTAGGTACTGGCACAAGAACAGACCCATAAACCAATGGAACAGACTAGAGAGCCCTGATATAAACCCAACCATATATGGTCAATTAATATATGATAAAGGAGCCATGGACATACAAGGGGGAAATGACAGCCTCTTCAACAGCTGGTGTTGGCAAAACTGGACAGCTACATGCAAGAGAATGAAACTGGATTATTGTTTAACCCCATACACAAAAGTAAACTCGAAATGGATCAAGGACCTGAATGTAAGTCATGAAACCATAAAACTCTTCGAAGACAACATAGGCAAAATCTCCTGAATATAAGTGTGAGAAACTTCTTCCTGAATGCATCTCCTCATGCAAGGGAAACAAAAGCAAAAATGAACTCATGGGACTACATCAAACTAAAAATTTTCTGTATGGCAAAGTACACCATCAATGGAACAAAAAGTCATCCTACAGTATGGGAGAATATATTTGTAAATGACATACCTGACATGTTTAACATCCAAAATGTATAAAGAACTTAGATGCCTCCACACCCAAAAGTAAATAACCTGATTAAAAAATGGGGAGAGGATATGAAGAGACAGTTCTCCAAAGAAGAAATTCAGATGGCCAACAGACACATGAAAAGATGCTCCACATCACTAATCATCAGGGAATGCAAATTAGAAACACAATGAGGTATCACCTCACACAAGTAAGTATGGCCAGCATCGAAAAGACTAAGAACAACAAATGCTGGTGAGGATGAGGAGAATGGTGAGCTCTCCTACACTGCTGGTGGGAATGTTAGCTAGTTCAACCATTGTGGAAAGAAATATGGAGGTTCCTCAAAAAACCAAAAATAGAAATACGATTTGACCTGGGAATCCCACTCCTTGGAATTTAACCTAAGAATATAACTTCTCAGATTCAAAAACATGTATGCACCTCTATGTTTATTGTAGCACTTTTTACAATAGCCAAGATATGGAAACAACCTATGTGTCCATCAGTAGATGAATGGATAAAGAAGAGGTGGTACATATACACAACGGAATATTATTCAGCCATAAAAAGAAACAAATCCTACCATTTGCAACAACATGGATGGAGCTGGAGGTTATTATGCTCAGTGAAATAAGCCAGGTGGAGAAAGACAAGTGCCAAATGATTTCTCTCATTTGTGGAGTATAACAACAAAGCAAAACTGAAGGAACAAAATAGCAGCAGACTCAGAGACTCCAAGAAAGAACTAGTGGTTACCAAAGGGGAGGGGTTTGGGAGGGTGGGTGGGGAAGGAAGGAGTTGGGGATTGAGGGGTATTATGTTTAGTACACATGGTGTGGGGGATCACGGGGAAGACAGTGTAGCACAGAAAAGGCAAATAGTGAATCTGTGGCATCTTACTACACTGATGAACAGTGAGTGCATTGGGGTATGGGTGGGGACTTGATAATATGGGTAAATGTAGTAACCACATTGTTTTTTCATGTAAAATTTCATAAGAGTGTATGTCAATAATCCCTTAATAAAAGAGAAAAGGAAAAAAAAGATTACGTGAACAGAGGGAAAACCTAAAATGTCATATTCTAAGCTATTGGCACTAGCATGAAAATGACGTTGAAAGACAGAGAGGAAGATGAAGGTGCAGCCAAGCAAAAAATACCAGAACAGGAGCATGCTCTTGAAAAGGTGGCCACAGGACCGCACTTATGCCGTTACATAGATAATATATATATGTATTTTTATGTATAAGCATCATGTATTTGAAAAAAGTGTTCAAAGTAAAGAAATACCTAATCATCAACAAAATATAGACCCAATATCTTTCAGTAAGTATAAAGGAATTTACTTTTCTTCCTGTGTTGGCACAGATTCTATTCTCTGTATGGGGCTGATTTACATGTAGGGACTATGTTGTGTTAAAAATACGTAACTGAACACAAGCATAGTTTCAGGAGCAAGAGGGTGTGGTTGAGTCTGTGTAAGTCAGGTGCTCTCGTGATGCGAGCTCCGGACGGTGCGGCCCAGAGCAGCACGTGAGGCCAGAGTTTCAGCGGTTGTTGAAGGTGCGACAGGAAAGGATGTGAGCTCCGGTATGATTTCGAGGTTCCAGAATTTGCGCAGTGCTCAACAGATGCACCCATTCCATGTTCAAGTGACTGTGATTACTTAAAGGTGAAATTTAAAATATTTGTTCTTTCAATTTATTTGTATTACTTTTTCCAATGACTTGTTCAGTTGTTCGGACCTAATTGCTTAATAAATGGAGGAGGCAGGGTATTTCTTTTGCCCTCGATACACTGAAGAGAATCCCTGAGCCGGAAGGGTGCTATGAGAGCATCGTCTGCTACCAGACGACACCCCAGGGTGGGGCCGCTCAAGCCTCCGCGGGGAGAGGAACCCGTGGCGACCTCTGTGAAGACAGCTTCATGGGCCTGTGACAGACCGTCATTACCTAGAAATAATAAGCTCCCTTCTCCTTTTGGAAATTTGCTGAAAAATCATTTTAATCCGACAAGTGCTACCACTGGCTTTACTCATACTTACCCCAAGAGGTTAACTGACATTCCTTCCTCTGCCTCCACTGCAGCCTGAGGGCTAAAAGAATACAGAACAACTACAGATCGATTACTGTCTGGCTGGGTTTTCCTAAGCCATACATCTGAGAGCTGCCTTGCTAGAGTCACAATAAGTTTGACAATTCCTTAATATTCAGAAGCCAGGCATCAGCTCTATTCAGGACTTTCACATTCTGGTGTTGATTACTCCCCTTCTGTGTTTGTAATGGGATTTGTTAAATACGAAGGACGCCTGTCTACCTTATTATATCATTATTAAATAAATCATATTAGGGTCATCTGTCCTATCATATTAGGCATTCTTATTCTGGAGACTGTCAGGGTTGCTAATATAGTGAAACATTTTCCTGAGAGACTCTCCAATCCAATTTCAAAATGAAAAATTTCCCTGGCATAACCCAGAGAAGTTCTTGGCACTGGGTTTCGATAGTCTCCATTCCTTCCTGAGAGAATGTCAGTAAACTCACCTAATTCCTCCTGATCTAATCATTATCACACCACCAAGGGTAGGCACAGTGTGCCAGGTGTTAGGCGATGGTTTGTGGGCATCCATGAGAGACAGTGGGTAAAAAGATGCTGAAGAACTTTGACATCTCTTTTGCAAAACACAACATGTGTTGAAATAGTCTTTGTAAATAGGCCCCCAAAAGCTCATTAGTGCCAAAGCAAAAATGAACAGTTATATGTTTCGTCTGCCTGGTTCTCCCTTATCAGATGCTGAGAAAAGAGTAGGTTTTCCATGAATTTGCTCTTCGTAGCTCAGGCTTCCATTTTCGCCCCATCAGTTCTCAAGCTTCAGCACCCACCACACCCGGAAGGAGCCACCCGGGTGAAGGGCTCACCATCTGGAGCTGGAACCTAGGGGGGCCGCGATGGGGCAGAGCTGCCACTTGGCTCCTGCCCCAGTCACTCCAAAGCACCTGCACCTAGACAGGCCAGTTCATTCTCCCTATCCAAGCTCTGCCCTGGGGCATGAGGAAGAATGGAGGAAAGCAGCCGGTCAGCCGTCATTAGAGAGCCAGCTGACTTAAGGGAATTTGTCACCAAAAGCCAAGAAATTTGAAATTCTTGAAAATGTCTTTCATGCTCTTATTTACTCTGGCCAAGCCAAGGTTACCAGCTCCTTCCTCTTCTAGAAGCGCAAGTTCTAGGGTACAAAGTGGGGGTCCCGATATTCATCTGTTAGTAAAAACAACTGTCTTTCCTCCTGCCACTGGACAGCGAAGTGGGCACGGACCTACTGGCCCAGGCAAGAACGAGGGTGGCTCAGACCCCAATGAAGTCATCTTACAAGAAAAAATAAAACGAGGTGAGGGAGAAAAACATGGAATTGCAATCAAGTATCGACACTGTTGTATTTATCAGCCTATGTCAACTGCTTCGTTGTTGATGAGATAATGGATAGAAGATTCATAAGGGCTTAAGGAAAGTTTATAGGCTCCTTGAAGTGTATCTTCAGGGAAGTTTTTTAAGGAAGTGGTTAGCATCATGAGAAAACTCCTACAGATGCGATAAATCTATACGCATCTCACTAGCTGTCCTAAAGACAGTGCCCAGGACAGCAAAGTTGTGTGGAATGGAGAAGGTCATAAATATTATGGCTTCATCAGGTGTCCATTCTACAGGACCAGCTCAGCTCGCACTTCTGAAACAGCACTTCCTCTATTACAAAGTAATGCCCTGGTCACCATGACCTCCCTTGATATCCACTGATCTGAGAATCTTACTAACAACTTTCATCAATCTTGGTCAGAGTGCAAATAGTGTGGATTTTATAAAAGGGTGAATTCCATCAGTACTGGAACTGCCACCATGGCTATGAATTCAAGAACAATTTTACTGAAATGAAATGCATGACAATGAAGACTCTCTAATTATGACTATAAGATTTTGTCTGGATTATGGGAGAAAATTATGGGGCTGATGTTTTTTGAGAACTTCTTATATGCTTATACAACTTAATCATCACAGCATCCCTGTGAAGTGAACATCCTTCTTCCTATTTTATAGATGAGGGAAAAGAGATTCAGGGAAGGTTTACAGCTGGCCTAAGGATGCTTAACTATTAAATTGCAGATTTGATGTTTGAATCTGACCCTTTGCTTCAACTGACAGTTCCCCATCCACTAATGAAATCCAGGTTCCCCTGTCACTGCAGGCGACCTAAACCTTAGCCCAGATGTAGCAGAAAACTTGGACTTCATCCCAGCATCACCTTGGTCACCCTCGAGGTGGGGGCTTGGGGGGAGGGCATGTCCATTTGCATATTTCAGGACAGATGAGTCATTTCGCCCTCGAGGACGACTTCCAAGCAAAGCTCTGGAGGTTCTCATTGTACCCCGCGAGCAGGGGGTGACACTTCATTCCAAGGAAAGCTGAACTGTGGGACAATTTTTATTTTGATAGGAAACTAGGAAGTGTAGATAACAGCAGCCTTCTTCCTAAAATGAGATGAGCAGCTCTGCCTGTTCTCATGCTTTGAGGTGGTGACTAGAACAGAGGGGAGGCATGGCCGACTGGGGGACGTGAGGCTGGTCAAATAAAGAGGAGATTCGGGGAGATGACTTAATTTTCTCAGCAGTTAGTTTAAGAACTCCCTGAAGGAAGAGATACATCTTCCTAGTTGAAAAGATGTCAGGGTAAGTGCATTTGGAGGTAGGATCTGAGCCTTCAGGGCCTGATGAGGACAGAACTGTTTAGCCTGGGAGTGGGACAAGATTTCTTTTTTCCCTAAAGAGGGAGGGGCAGTGGGGGTGCAGGGAAGGCAGGAGAAGGGCAAACGGCAGACGGAAGGAGGAAAGGCCTCACTGTGAAGGCGCTCCACTCACTTCCCAGCCCGCTTCTAGTCAGCCCCAAAGCCACAAAATATTTGAGAAAAGTGGATTTTTTAAATAAAAATCCACGAGAAGACTACCTATGGTCTGGAATGACAGAGTGCACTATGGGAAAACCCTGGGGGCCACAGAGGCAGAGGTCCACCAGAACGCAAGCTTCGGAGGAGCCCCTCAGGCTGTGGGGGCATAGGCGGCCCTGGGCCCCCACCGGCCTGGGACAGCCCGGGTCGAGCTCAGCGGGCGGCCGGGGCGGCGGACACCTGCACGCAGCGCCTGCACCATCCGGGCCCCTGCTGCTTCCTACCCGCTGCTCCTCGCAGGGGCCCGGGGCTCTGCGGTCCCACAGTCACGTCTTCCATTCGCTCTCAGCAGCTCAGTGAAGGGAAGAAGCAAAGTCACAGGTTGGAAGCGGTGGGGTGTCCAGATGTTTCTCAAAAACCCATGACTGTCCAGCTGAGGGGAGCTGAAGATGTGCAAAAACACTGCCTGAATGCTCAAATGAACAAATTAAGAGGCCTTTTTGAGTGGAAATACATGACTGGATTACTATTTGTAGTCAATCAGTTAGAGAGCAAATGAGGTTTCCCTGCTTGGTGAACTATAAATAGTGACACCTCGTGATGCCCATTTTATTAGGGATCTTTCTAGCAATTCTGATGTTCCCTTCAAAAGGAGATTCATTTCTAAATAGCTCCTTCCCCTTCCATCCGACCCTCACACTCCCTCTGTAAGCCCACTGATCCTGGTGAGGGAAGCCTCAGTTCATTTGAAGCCACCCACTTCCCTCATGCCAGAATATTAAGGGGTGCCCAAGAAGACAGTGTCTGAATCTACTTTAGCATCTTGCTGAAATCTATTTATGTGAACCCAGTGGCCACTCAGATGAACAGTTACTAAGAATTCGCCAGGTGCTCTGCTAAACACCTGATAGACCCAACCCCGCCCACTGCCAGGAGGGCCCCAGAAGGCCGGCAGCGCTCCCACCTCCCTGGCGAGCAGACCGAGGGCTGAGGCGGCCAGCCTGCCCCAGTGAGCCAGTCTTTCCCTTCCCTCGCCCTTCCTTTCCTCTTTCTCTCTTGCCGTGATCATTTCTAGAGGGCCTTCTATCTGTCACACGCTATTCTAGTTGCTAAAGATACAACCGTGAACATGATAGAAAAAGTCCTTGGACTCATGGAATTTATAGCTAAGTGGGAGATACAGAAAATAAAGTGATCATGTAAGACACAAAGTGTACTGTGATTACGCTGTTACAGAGAAAATAAAGCAAGAATAGGGATAGCAAGCATTAGGGGAGTTACAATTTTAAACAGGATGGACTGGAAAGGCCTTACCGAGACACATGAAGGGCTAAAGGGGGGTCAAGTTCCCTGCCACCCCTGCTACTAAAAGAAGGGGTGTGTTCACCCCCTCCCGCAGACTGGCGGGTTTGCCGTTCTCTAGCCAGCAGCCGCCAGCCGAGGTCCCACTAGGCCTGTGGCCCGGCCCCAGAGGACTGGCAGCGCCCACCTCTGTCTCGTGGAGTTCTGAACTGCCACGCAGGAACTTCTGTGACCTGGAGAGTGCGGTGCTGGGAGGAAGCCCGAGGTGCCCGCGGAGGAGAAGCAGGAAGAGAGGGCGCCCCAGCCGTCCCCTGCTGTCTCTGTCCCCACTGCCCCGAGTCATCCCAGCTGAGGCCCAGACACGGGGGTGCGGAAACAAGCTTTCCTCTCTGTGTCCCGATTCCTTGACCCACAGAATCATAAGCTACAGCAATAATAAACTTGTTATGTAAACCACAAATTTTTGAGGAAGTTTATTACAGAGTGATAGATAACCAGAAAAGAAGATAACTTTTGAGTCATAATCTAAAGCAGTTTAGGAAGGGAACTATTTTAGGAAGAGCATTCTTGGCAGAGGGAACAAAACTTCCGAGCCCCTGAGCAGGTCTGGGGGCTCCACCCGCGGGGAGGAGGCCAGGGCGGCTGGAGCGCGGTGAGGGCCGAGCAGGAGGAGATGGGGCTGCAGGAGGAAGAGGGCGGGTCAGGAGCGGCCTTGCAGGCCACGGTGAAGACTTTGCCTTCATTGAAATGGGGGACCCTGGGGCGCTGGAAAGGGGCAATGGCATGGCATTAGGCACGCTGAGCTACGACTCCTTAAGGACCTGTGAGCCGACAGTAGACATCGCAGCCATCTGTCACCACCTCGGGAGACTTCACTGGGACTGCTCAGGGTGGAGGTCAGGGCTGAGTAGGGTGGACTGGAAGGAGACTTGGTCTGAGGCTGAGCTAATTCTATCTTGAAATCTGTGCGAGCTGGGGAAGCATTAGCCTCTCCAGGTCCCACGGTACAGTGTCTCACCAGTACAAGGAGGATTGTTTTCCAAGTGGGTTTTAGAAACATTAGCTGACAAGAAACTTTGCTAAAAAAAAAAGTATGCCTGTTTGCATGTTTTGTGTGTGTGTGTGTATATGTGTGTATGAATGTGTATGTGTGTATGAATGTGTATGTTCATGCATGCATGTATATGTGCGTATGTGCATGTATGTGTGCTGCATGTGTGTATGAATGTGTATGTGCATGTAGGTGTATGAGTGTGTATGTGCGTGTATGCACGTGTGTGTGAATGTGTATGTGCATGTATGTGTGTGTGCATGTGTGCATGACTGTGTATGTGTGTATGAATGTGTATGTGCATGCAGGTGTATGAGTGTGTATGTGCGTGTATGCATGTGTGTGTGAATGTGTATGTGCATGTATGTGTGTATGTGCATGTGTGTGTGTGTATTGTATGTGGGAGGCAGGGAGCGGGCACTTGTGCCACATAACCTGGAGATTCCCTGTATTATTTCCACTTGGGGAAGATGCATGATACTAGGGAGCAGATTAAAGGGTCTGCTACTCTGTCATGCACCTGGGGACTGACAGCACATACCTTAAACGTCTGCGTCTTCGCTGACCTCACCGATACTTGCCACGTGTGCCAAGCCAGAACACGCACCGGCCTTACCTCGTCGTAGGGAATAGTGTCAATCACTAATCATGTGGAAGCATGTCTCGGCTACAGCTGAGGCTTGACATATACATGTCAGTCCCAGCATCTTGTCTCATCCCTTTCCTTATTTTTCTAGATCTTTCTTTCCTGAATAATAACTAAGTGAGTGTCCACAGCCTGCAGATGTTTGGTAGAGCTGCCACCCATCTGGGGAGGATGTGTCTCAGGGACAGAGGGTAGCCGGTCACTGCTGAGCTCTGGGCCAAGACCTTCCCCCTCCCTCTTCACTCTTTTTTTCCAGAGCAACTTAAGAAGAGCGTTGTGATGCCTGTTCTAATGTTTTGCACAGGAATTAACAAGTGAACAGCCAGGCTCCTGACCTGAAGGGGTCCGAGCTGACAACTGAGCAGTATTAAGTGCAGACTAGATCACCACTCCTTGAAATAAAAGCTTTGGTAAGTACAATTTCATTGCTTTCAGCAGAACGCTCAGGTAATAACAAAAAATATCAGCTTTTTCCTCTCACTTTAGATGTGCGTTTTTTTACATTGTGACCAAGTTACAATGAAAACAAAGGCTTATGGTCTTTTTGATATTATTAAACATGGACTGTCATGGCAAGAAAAAGTCACACACAAAGTACAAGACCAACCCATGGGGAAGGAGGTGAGAAAGGAAATATATACAGCACAAAACGGTTTCTTTTAGAAAGTGAAACTCTCTTTTCCACCCTGGGTAACACCATTTAGAACCTTTTTCAGGTCCAGTAACACAAGTTCTTGCAAGAAACTGTAGCTTGTTGCATGTGCCCTTGATTACAGTGGAGCAGCCCAAGTTTGATCCTCTTGCACGGTGAGTTTTCTCTCTTTAAATTGGACAAGTGATAAGGCCTCAGGAAAAATGATTTACCATCTGACTGAGTAACAGAAAACCTGGACCACAGCTGTCATCTTCAAGCAGTCTCAGCCTGATTCAGCTGATCGAAAGCACACCCCTGGCCCATCATGATCGGCCTGTCCAATGCTCCTTGTGTTCATGTAGTGATGATAAATTAAGTTGTTATTCCTCCAAATCTTCCATTTATTTCTGAAGATGGCTCATTGTAATTTAGCTCAGTTTAATGATAACCCTAAATGCAATATTACCAGTTATTATTTCTCACCTAAATGGCTAATGTTCTCTGACATAGATAAAGTCCTAGGAGAGCTGATGAGAATATGATGAGCAGAACAAAGGCTGCAGGAAATTGTGCCTCCGATGGGATCACGTTTACCCCCCCAGACTTCTGCAGCGCTCGCAGGTGGGGGATCTACGGGAAGTCGGCTGCCCACACCAGATGGAGTGCAGTCTCCTATACCACTTATGGAATGCACATTTTGAAGAAAATTCAGCAATGTATAAAATAAAGCCTTTAATACGTAAGTATTCTTTGGCCAAACGATCTAACATTTAGGAATTTATCTTAAGAAACGTTCATCACAGCAGTTTCTGTAACAGAAAAAAATAAATAAATAAAACGACTGAAAAATTCCTAATAACGTGGGTTTGATTCATTGACTATGGCACACCTGATATTATCTCCAGCAAACACTTCCATGGTGTGGAGTCTCTTAAGAATATTACGAGTTTTACTTTATTTCATCTCCAAAACCAGCCTAGAAAGCAGTGCTATTGTAATGCCTGATGTGCGGGTGAGTGAGCTAAGTCCCCAGCAAGTCAGCGGCCTGCTCGGTCACACGGCTACTAACCGGCTGACCCGACATCTGACCCCAGCCATGGGGCACCACAGTCTACATTCTTAATCTTTATGCATACTGTGTCACGACGACAGAATAGCATTCTATTGTTACAACAATATTGGAGATATGTTCAAAATACATGAGTAAATGGAAAAAAAGCAGGTTACAAAATAGGTTGAACAGTTTGATCCCATTTTTATGGAAAAAAGAAAGAATATATGTGTAAAAAGAAAGAAACTCAAAGGTCTTTCAAGATATGTCCAACTATTTTAACAGTGGCTTTCTAGGGGTAGCATCTCTGAGTAATTCTGAAATTTTTTGTTTTGCTATGTCTTAGTTGTAATTATTGCTTCAAAGATAATGAATTCAAATGTTAAGCCTCTTTAGATATCAAAGCAATGGAAATTTAAATAAAGAAATAAGTTATAATTAAATTATAGTACATAGATTTTGAATCATAAAACCTAATGCTAGCGCTGTTGTGGTGACACCCTACTCACACATTGCTGCGGGCAGTATAGATGGTTACCAGCCTCTAGAGAAGGCAGTGGTATCAAGAGCCATGAACGTGTTCACTTCCCACTTCTGGAAATTACCCTGCACTCGGATTCAAAAGAAGAAAACTGCTTTATGCATTTAGTAAAATATACAAAACTGAAGTATTTCATCTGTGCTTCCTGGTAGGCCTACCATCACTAGGCGTGATAAGGAAATACTCAGAACGTTCTCAGATCCTGCCCCCATCTCCGGGTTTGGTAGGAAGCTAAGGAAGCCAGGGAGACAAAGTTTCTGTTGAGGCGTCAGGAATATAAAAGAATCACAAGGTGCTTGGGCGCTTGGGATTGAAACAATGTAACCATGTATCCCATCCCCCCCCACCGGGACTCCGTGGTGTGGAGCAGCTTGTTGATCGCAGTCATGGAAGTCCATTAGTTTACAGTATGGTATCTGGGTAACCTTTACGTTACGGAGATAGATTAAAATATAACTAGCATCCTGAATACACCTATAGTGACCTAATAGCTCCCACTGCAAAGGTTCCTGGGTGCTGACTCCCCCCTAGCTTTGTAGTAAATGTATAAAAGGCATTGACCCTGTTGCACTCAGGGCTCAGACCTCTGGAGATCACTCTCTGAGCCCACCAGTATGACATAAACCTTCACCCTCCAAGACCTTGGAGTGCCGCTTGGTTCTTCTGTTGGACGATTCAGTCCAGGTTCCGTAACAGGAGGATCTGAGAGGCTGGGCAGGCTCCCAGCATCCCGGTTGTACAGCTCCTTGTGACTAAATGTGTGGAAGAACTCTGAGATTGTTTGAGGAAACCCTCTGTCAATGTCTCGGAAATGCACCCAGCAATACACAGCTGGCCCTAATCCAGTCCTGCCAGCGGGGGTGGGAGGGAGGCCTCTTGGGGGGGCTCTTCAGCTCTGCCTCGGTGGTGTCCTCGGGGACTTTCTCCAGCTTTTGCCACGAGGTCCTGTGAGAAGTGGTTAAGGCCTCCTCCGTGTTGGGAACTCCTAAGTACTAGCACAGAAAAGGCCTCTTCCTCCTGAGAACTGAAAATACCACTTTTTCTCTCTCCTGGATAAACCATACTGAAAGCAAACGTTTTTCCTCTTTCTGTGCTAAGCATCCGTGGGAACAAATGAGTGGTTTGGTTCATTGCTCTAGAGATGCTCGCGCTGGGAAGATGAGACCATGACCCAGCAGAACAGCCTGCGGATGGAGACCCGTGGCCGGGCCCTCAGGAGCTGCCCCAGGCTGCTCGTCTCAGCACGCCCGCACTCAGAGCTCCTGCATCTGTCCCAGCCCTAGCCAGGTCCCTGCCTCTCAGGACCTGCCTTGTGTCACTGAGCCCAGCCCGTAAAACGGTCCAGATATCCTCCCTTCACCCCCGCCTGAGCTACCTGGGCCAGCACTCCACGCAGGAGGCTTGGACCGCAGTAGGTCTAACAAGCCTCACCTTCTTGATCGGCAGTCTAGCTGGTGGCCTGCAGAGGCTGTGGGGTGGGACCAAGAGAAGCCACTGGAAGTGGGACGGACGGGTGGGTGACGGAAGTGCCCTCGCTGAGGCTGTGCAGACCCTAGGCTGCCTTGAAGGACATCCGCATGGTCGGGAAGAGGAGGGCTGACAGCCTGGGGATGGAGAAGCTCCGTCTGCTTCCTGACTGGGGCCAGGAGTGCGAGGAAGAGACGTGCCAGCCTGAACAAATAGGCTTCCTTGGGCGGGTGGGCCCGGCTGAGCAGGCTGGGGTCTCAGGGGCCCGCTCAGGGCTCGGCACAGCCGCCCCAGCACACCTGGGGAAGAGGCGTCAATGTTTGCCAACGCCCCGTGGGCAGGAGGACGTCTCTGGAGAATAGACAGGATGCTGTGAACATCAGAATTATGAAGACTAGATACAACTCTACGAAATGCTTACCATAATAAGAAATCAGAATTAAAATCCTCTCTATAATGATGTGCGAGCTGACTCGCAGGTTTCCTTGATTCTAAGATGCACAGTTTTCACAGTGTTGCTGATTTTCCGTGTTCAGGATGCATTTCACAATCCTCAGTTAACGTTGATTTTTTTTTGGTTCTGAAAAGTGGTTAATAAATCAATGATGCCCCAGCAACAGGCTCTAGAGTCAGTGATAAACGGCCACAACGACATCGGCGTGGGACAGGGAAGTGGAAGAGAGTGTGATCTGTGGCTGAAGCAATGGTGAAGTGAATTTTCTTTCATTTATGGACAATAATCATAGCAAGACTTCAAAACAGAGTCTAGACCTGGGCGTAAAAGCCTGTGTTCAAGGAAAGGGAAAAGTTTTTTCTTCCTTCCTTCCTTTTTTGCCTTTTTTCCCCGTCTTCCTCATTTCCCTCGTTTTCTTTCTTCCTTTCTTTCACTTTTATCTTTAGTCTGTAGCTGAACCATGACATTGATTCAGGCGCAGCACAGGAACGCGGGGTCATAAGAGCTCAGGTGTATGCGTGCGTGTGTGGCGCTCACGCGCACTGCATTTCAGTATTTAGTGAAAGACTTTCCTCACTTCTCAGCTTGGTTTACCCTCTACGCAGGAGTGATAAACCATAATGAAATGCATATTTAGAGCTGGCGCTTTAAAGAAAGCTGAAGAAAACCAGTTCAGACTGTTTTTTTTTTTTTAAAAAGCAGGACTCCGTAAAGAACGGCTGGGCCCCTCTGGGCCCAGTGAGCAGAGCTTCTGTCCTAACAGCCCAGGGGCTCCCTTCAGCTGGGGCACGGGGAGGGGAGGCGGCCGGGGCACGCTGTGACCCTTTCTCCTGTACGCAGGGACAGAACGTGGCTCCTGCTTTGTCAGACTTTAAAGTAAAAGAAAAGCACAGCCACTTTCCATGCTTCCTCAGTGAATATTTCTTCAAAATAAGAGCTGCAGATCCAATCTACTACCAAAAGGATAATTTTGAGCTAGAAGGATTTGTTTTCGATTCCCCAAATCCTCTTTCCCCAAACACCTACACTCAGAATTTACAGTTTTTAGGAGAAACATGTTTTGAGTGCTTGTATCTAGAAAGTCAAGTGCCCTTATCGCACCCAGCCTACAACCTCTTATTTTATTTGGAAATAAGTCTCCAGGTTGTGGATTATGTGGGTCTTAGGCTTTTCTGTTCTCCTGCTTTATTTTTCCTCCCCAGTCCAGCTAAGGGGAAGACAGGGAAAGAAAAATACTACATGCAGCTATCGGCCAGGACATCTGGGACCTCAAGCTTGGTGGAAGAGGCAGCTAACACTCATGAGGATAACTGGCTTAGCCATTCTGCCTACTGGAAGCTTCAATGCTCTCTCCCACCATTTCTGCAGAAAACCAGGAGCTGGTTTTGAGGAACTTTTGCACCCACTTGTTATAGAAACCAATTTTGGCTCCTGGTGTCTTGTCCAGATCACTAAGGATGTCAAGAAAGAGAGATTCTGTCAGAGCCCAGGAATCCCAATTTCTCGCTTTGCAAGGAGGGGTGGAAATGGAAACAGACCACTGGACAGGGTTAAGCTGGATACAGGAGAGACTCATCCTGCCATAATGCAATGCCCTTGGCCCAGAGTGAACCCATCCATGGGACGGGATATAGAATCAGAAATCCTCCTTTGCGTAAATGCCTTTCATGCTCATCTTTTCCTTCCACTCGGTGCTATTTTGGTATCAGATAGAATCTCTCAATTTTAAGAAATTGCAGCACTCAGAGGAAGTTGAACTGACTGAGCCTTGGCCCGCCCTGCCTGCAAATCCTCTTCAGTCAGAAGGGCCTGGGGCAGGGGGACCCCAGGGGTGAACAGCTTCATCCCCCTAACAGTGGGGGGGGGCTGGCTCCCTTGGGTGAGGGTCTAGGGGCCTGAGATAAACAGAACTGGTTTCCTTCTGCTGTCGAGGTGGTTTTGCCTTGCTTTCAATCCTCTGCGCAATGAATTAAATGCCACATTTCCCCAGTGCAGCCAGACAAGTCCCCAGGGAGAAGCTGGAGCTCCCAGCTAGGCTTGTGGAGGGAGAGGCGACCTGCCCCTTCTCAAAACTTGCTTACACAAGGGAGATTCTACATTCTTTGTATCTTACCTGAACTAGAAAAAGATTTTTCAAATATTTCACAGCCCTGACTGGGTAGAGTAAACAAAGTCTTACTATAAATCATATTTTCTAGGGGTATGCTAGGGTGAGCCTGTGGATTTCCATCAACTATCTACAAACCTTGACCTCACTCAAGCTTGCGTTCCCATTGGCGCTGTTAGAAATGCCCACTTCTGCTGCCCTTGGCATTTTCCAGTGCTTGTATCTCCTTGGCGTCAGGTGAGGTGACACTTATTACCACATCCTCTTTGTGCACATGCGTGGCCAGGTGAGCCCAGGGACGGCGCCTGGGGAGCTCCGATCAATCTGCTCCACGAGTAAAGACAGAAACACTACCCGTGGGTGTCGCCCTCAGGCTGGTGGGAAGACGTGACAAAACCTCAAAGTACAGGTCCCCCTTGTCTGATAAACCATGAGACATGGCCGCCTACAAATGAGGGCACACGTTTGTGTGAAGAGCATACATGTATTACGCCAAATAGATACTCTTGGAGGTAAGCTAGCTGATGGCTGACTGGGCTGCACTGAAAGCAGAGATTCAAGCTCCCTGATGTGAGTTACGTCCAGAGAGGAATAGTACCCAAGATCCCTGAGCCATTGTGATAATGACCTGCCCGGGGAGGCAGGGATGAAAGCTTGCTGCCAGCGCGGTCGCTGGACAGCGGAAGGACGCCCGGGGCAGACAGGACCGTCTGTTCAGGAGGCCCCTTCCTGTGGTCCCATCTGCGATGCCCTCTGGCCCCTCCTTCCTGGGTGGCCAGCCTTGCTGGTCCTAGAAATCACATGGTAGCTGGGGCAGCTCGCCTGGCTACTCCTAGTGGAGGCAGGGAGCTCTACCCTCCTCTGTTTTGAGTTGGACTGTGAATAATTCTTTGTAGGTCCTATTTTTTAAACAGCCCTCTTTGAAGCTGACCAATCAGAACTGCGTTATGAAATAAGGTTTGCTTATTTGGTCTTACCTACATTTTTTTTGCCTAAAAGGGCCAAAGAAAAACCTTCAAATTATTCTCAGGGCTAAAGTGCTTGGTCTGGGCCCCAAACTCAAAGTGAGTTTGCACAGTTTCTGACGCGTTCACTCCAACTACGAAGGAAAAATCTGGAGCTTCTGAATGATGTCAGCTCACTCAGTTCCCAGATGTATGTGGTCTTGGTTTGTCTTCATGGCACAGGTGTATCCGTGCAATGACCCAGCCAACATGTGGATTCATGAGCAGCTGCGAAGTTCTAGGCCTGTGTCAGGGTATCTCAAAGGTGACCGGATTTTGAAGGGGGCTTTTCTTATTGTCAGGCTGGACGTGGATATCAAGTACCCCGTGCTATGAAGAGAGGAGTAAACTGAGGGCCAGACCCCCTCTGAGAGATGCCCAAATTCCTAACCTTCACTGCCTCCAGAGGAAGGGAGGGGAGGCCAGGAAGCGCTGGGGCTGTTCCCCTGGCTGAGGAGGAGTGCGACGGCTTCCCTCCACTCTCAACAGGAGGTGGAGCTTCATTTCACAACCTCCATGGAGCAGAGTCACCGCAGGAGAGCTCTGCTCAGAGACTGGTGGGCTGGTGCGCAAGGAAGGCAGATGTCACGACAGCTGGTCAGACAGTCGCTTGTGCGGTGGGCTGGCTATTATTGTCTTGGTGCCCATCTGAGCAGTGAAAGAAGGGAACTGGAGGGGAGGGCAGAAGCATTAAGGATGTCCACCATTTGGTGTGGTCAAGATGGGTCAAGAGGCTATTCTAGAAGGCAGACAGCATTGGGCTGCATTTCATGTATCCCATTCTTGAGGGCAGACACTTGGAAAAGGTTCTGGGGCTCCAGGAAACTGTGAGTTAATCCCCTAAAGGCTGGAGTGAAGGTACAGCTTTGAAGAGGGCTGGGGTCCTCTGCCCAGGGCTAATAACCAACTGCTGGTATATGAGCCTGGAAGAGCAATTTCTAAAGCTGATATCCTAGGATTTCTGCCACTTTAGGACCGGGTAAGCTGTGCTCTCATCTTCAAAAACCTCCCTGACCATTCACTGGAGTTGTTTGCCTGCAAAATATGGAAAGGTCATGTATCTTTTCAGAAGTTGGATATTTCATTTTATTGACCAAACCAGACTGCATGAAAATCTATTTATGAAAGTCATGGTGAAAAGAAATGTCCGATGATATCATAGTCTTATAATTCTTTATTTCTATACAGTAGCCCCCCTGGCCTGTGGAGGATATGTTCAAAGACCCCAGTGGATGCCTGAAACCTCGGATAGTACAGAACCTTATTATACTGACCTTATATATACTTATATAAATTAAACCATACATGCATACCTACAGTAAGGTTTAATTTATAAATTAGGCGTGCAAGAGATCAACAACAATAACAGAGAACAATCATAATGACACAGTAAACGTGATGTGACTGTGGCCCCTCTCTAACTGTCCTACCTCACTGCCCTCATGCTTATCCGTATGATGATCTGAGATGACAAAACACCCCCGACATGGACAGGACCACGGGTGTCTGAGACCACGTGAGGTGACACTGCAGACGACAGGGAGCTGCTGTATGCTTATGTGACGAAGCTTTGCCCCATCAAGGTTGAAGCCCCCTGAAAACAAGCACACCTGACTTCTTTAATGTTACATCCTTAGCATCTAGTACAGAATCTGCCACATAGTAGGTGCTCAACAAATGAATCTTTAAAATGCGACAAATAAAGGCATACAGCATTTATTTCCTTATTTTTTAGCCAGTGATAAAGAGATTTCTATTTGGAACCCATACTGATTTTTCACAATCCCCACTCTGATTAGGTCAGCACTATGTGAAAATGGTTCCACGTGTTCCTGATTCATCTCAGTGAGAGGTTAGCATCAGGCTTCAAAGTTTTCCAGCACACGTATTTCCAGATACAGTTTATTCCTGGGCCTGGGTTTAGCTCAGTTTAGTCCAGTTCATCTTAAGGGAGCCCCGGCCCTCTCTGAGCTGTCACCAGCACACCTCATCATTACTAAACAAATGAGTAGGTAATGGAGGCAGTGAGTCTCCAGCGGAGTTCCTGGAAGGAGAGGAACAGGCCCTTGCCCCTCAGGGCAGGCTCCCTGTTGTGTGACAGGAGCTGGACCACAACAGATGACAACAGCCCAAGCCTTGGCTGGACTATCTTCATTGCAACCGAGGGGAAAGAATGATAAAGACACGGAGCTATGGCGCCATACCCACACCACACCAAGACCACGTATGGGATACGCTTAACGAATACATGCTAAGCGAATGGACGCATGTGATAGATCGTATTGCAAGTGCTAATTAGTATTAACAAGAAATTACAGAGGGAGGTCTCCAGAGTCTTGCCAGGTCATACGGTTTCGGGAACTCCGTCAAACAATGTCCGTAGAGTGTGAACCATGAGAGGGGGCCACCCCATTAGCCACACGCAGGGCATCCCACTTAGGGACCCTTGACACCATCAGAACCACTGCGTGCATCTCCTCCCCCAGAAGACTCATCAGAGAGTCACAAATGCAAGAAGCCCTAATTTTCCCCTGAAACTGGTGACTGATGGGACACACCTGGTCTTGTGATACTCCGATTTGTGAAACAGATGGCTTGGTAACACCCTGCCAGTTAAAGCAATGAGTGCAGTGGGGACCATGTCTGTCTGCCCCAGATCTTACTGTGGGTGATCTAATGTCAGCACATTCTTTCACTTTTGGTCCTGTTGAGAGCTGACGATCTGTGGGCTACACCCTGAATGTGCGTGATGGGGAAGTCTGGACTTGGGGCTGCCCGGTGAGCGCTTTCCGCCAAAGGCGGGGCGGTTCTGGTGGGTGACAGGTTTAGACGTGACCCTCTGTCTCGTTCCAGCTAAAACTGAAGCAAGGGAAGTCTGCTGAAGAGCTTTTATAATATGCTTACCCACCCTGAACAAAAGAGATGAAAAGAAGGGACTTCCTCCCTTTCTATGGACACAGAAGAGTGAGGATAGGTGTCTTGAGCTGTGGCCACATCCCACTATGATGCAGAACAAGCCTGAATACGAAAGGCAACCTGCTCTGGATGGAGGAGCAAAAGGATGAACAAACCTGGTTTTTAGGAACATTAATAATTAATAATATTAAAAAAAATTTATTTTGGTATCATTAATCTACAATTACATGTGCAATATTATGGTTATTAAACTACCCCCTTCATCAGGTCCCCCCCACCAACCCCATTACAGTCACTGTCCATCAGATAATTAATAATATTAATAAGTAGATAAATAGTTGAGTATCGTGGGACTTGCAGTCGAGCTGGCTGAGGGACAGAGATGAGATGTAAGCCCAGACCCCCTGACCACGAGATCCCCAAGGCAGTGTTGTCTGGTGGCCCCTGGGGACCCTTCCCTTTGGCCCCTCAGGGCCTGCAACCCGGAATGACGGGGAGCGAGGCCGGAAACCCCGTGTTGGTCTCCCCTGCCCCTCAAACCCTTTAACACATAGAGCCGCAGAGTCACATGCTGTCCTTAAAAAGTTTCTCCTGGTTAAAAATGGTGGAAAACCATTATTTGCAGCATCTCTGCCTCCTATGCAGCCCCTCTGAAGATGGATTTTTTCCCCCCAAGCCAAGTCTAAACCAGTGGTAGTCCTGCTTACAAAGATTTTCCTAAAATGCTGGTATAAAGCTTGTATCAATTATTCTGGCTGATAAGGTATGGGGCAGAAAGGAAAGAAAGATAAAATCCAAAGGCAGTTCGGAAACCATTGTTTACATGAAGTGGTCTGGTTTCTTCTTTCTCATCTGGATCTCTTTTCCCTGGGTTATTAAAAAGCTAAATCAGCTTGTTTTCTATGTTTTTTTTCTTTTTTCTTTTTCTCTTTTTCATTTTTCATCTCTAGGGAAGATCCTGATGGGAAGTGAGATGGTCACGGGTCCCCCAGAGGAGAAGAGGAAGGGGGAGAAGTGAGTGCCCTGCCGCAAACAGCTCGGAGCATTAGCTCTCTAAAGTCCCAATTCTTCTTAGATAGATTTGGGATCGTTTTCTTTTGTTCCAGAAAGTTAACCTTTTTGGTTATCCATGCACAGCAAATAGTTTCTACAGCATAAAGTCTGAAAGGTAGCAGAGAAAGGGAAAGGGGTTGGGGTGGGGAAGCGTTCTGACCACTCCGTCCCTCGGCTTCGATGCCCCTGGATGCAGGCCTCTTTGGAAGGGGTGCACCAGGACTCTGTGGATTTGTGGTACGGGATGAGGGTGACACGAGAGACGGGATAATGCCCGAAAGCCCTAGAATTCAGGTTCTGTTTCCTGCTGCCCTGCCACACAGCACCAGAGCCCAAGCTGAGGAAAGTCTGCAGATGGTCCCGCTGGGAAACGGGGAGAGCCCAGGGCACTCTCCAGGGCCCTTTTCTTCTTTATTTGTCCCAATCCATAATCTCAGACTTCAGAACTAGAAGCCAAAGGACACAGTGCAAATGTCATGGCTTCTCTGTATTTGTGGGGTCAGGAAGTGCTGGTGGGAGGACCTGTGTGGGCAAAGAGCCTCGGGAAAATAAACACAGCATCCCAGCGGGGCTGCAGGGCTCCTGGGCCCTCACGCACACATGCAACCCCTGGCTGGGCTGCTGTGAGGCCGACGGGGCTACACGCTTCCCGACTCGGCGGGCGTCCTCCAAGGGGGAGCTCCCTTTTCACGCTGTTCTTCTCCCCTCCCTGGCTCACCCTGGAGCATCAGGCTGACCTGGCTGCCTCAGTCCTCAACTAGCTTCCCAACAACCAAGCCCCTCATGCAGGTGATCAGACCTCAGCTCTTCATGTCTCGGACCTGGTATCAGTGGAAGTGATCTCACTTTCTTCAATAAAACGGTCTCTCTTCTCATAGGTCAAGAGACCAAGACTCAAAGATTTTAAAAAAGGTTCTGAGTTCCACTGACAGAAGGTGGCAGACCAGGATTCCAACTGGGGGCATCTGTGTCCTTCCCACTGTCCCGGGATCTTCCGAAGCCCTGATGGGAGGTGTCACGAAAACAGCTCCTGCAGTGGGACAGAGGGGAGGGTGATGAGATCGGGGCTGAACGTCTCCCGTCTCCGCGTCCTGTTGCCACCCACAGGGGACAAGGAGAGTGTGATGATGGGAACTCTATTCCAGACAAAACCATTCCAGTCATCTTCAAATTGATGCACTGAAACCAAGCAAGAAAGGTACCCCGGGAGACAAAGCAGATGTCAATTTGTTGACAAGCACAGCACAAAAGCACCGAGACTGGCAGGAATCAGCGCCGCCAAAAGCCAAGATATCTCACACAAAGCGTGGAACGGAGGTCTCCTCCCCCGAGACGCTGCATCTGTTGCCTCTTGCTGGCCCCTGGCCTTTGGTTCGTCAGGGGCTGACAGCTGATTAAGGCCCCTTCTTCAGGAAGAGACTAACTCCCCTTCTCACTCTCCACCTGCCACACACATATTTAGGGAGACCCACTAGATATCAAGAAGTGCATTGAAGCAAAGTGCACAGATTGAGTTGCAGAGTGACCGGCTAATTCACTGAGGTCTGTGCTGGTTCCTGCTACAGCCGTCCCCCCATAGCTCTGGGAGGTGGGCGGGAGGCTGCTGTGTTTTCACGTTTTTTAAATGGAGGTGCCACGTTCCTCCCCTCCTCAGGGCTCAGCCATGGGTCTACACCCTGCCTGTACGCTTTGCCTCGCTGAAGATGTATTCTAAACACACGCATTAACCTTCCTGAAACCGGGGCTCATCTTACAGCAAAGAGGCATCTTTAACATGGAAGCCCTTGTCACCCGAGTGGGGGGACGTCAGAGTAACACACGTGTCTCTCGCCTGTGAGGTCTGGGATCTCACTTCTGCCGACCCTCGCGAAGCAACAGGAGCTTTCAGACATACCCTGCCCCCCCATACATCCGTAGGTGTGAGAACAAGGACAGAAAGAATATGAGATGTGTTTCCCTGTGAGTTTTTAAGGAGACTCTAGACCAGAGACAGTAACATTTCAGGAAAAGAATTTTTTCAATTCCAAGAGCCCAGAGATTTCAGATAACAAAAGCAAACCTTATTATGAGCAGCGGAATTGGGGAGAAACAGCTGAGGGTCAGGAGGACGCCCCCAGAGGGACATCAGGGGCGTCCTGCTGGAGGACGGGCCACAGTGGGACGGCAGCTGAGAGGGGCTGAGGAGCGGGCGCAGTGCTGCAACAGGGACCCCTGCTCACCGGGAGGCAGGGGGACTGTCCCCCTGGGGAGGATGCCCTGTCGAAGCAGCCGTGAAACCCAGGATGCGCTCGAGCCTTTATGCGATGCCATAGGTACAACACCCACTTCCACCCCAGGAAACCCAAGCCCCCAGGACCACAGGTGGCCCTCGGCAGGTCGAGGGCTGGCGGGATGTGGAATGGAAAGCACCTGGCACCTTTCCTTGGCCAAGGTTCAAAGAGCCCATGCAGAGACCTGAGCAGGCCTGGGGGTGAAACCCGCCCCCCTTGCAGCCGCTGTCTCCAGGAAGGGGCTGCGCCGTGGTGACACATGACTCTGCTTCCCCGGCCGCCCTGGGTTTTGCTCTCTGGCAGCTGGGCTCTCCCTCTCGCACTGGGAGCCAGGCTTGCTTGTACCTTGTCCCCTGCATCAGAGCCTGGCGGGACTCCCACATCAGGCCTGCTCCCTGGAAACCCGGGGCAGATCCCTAATGGAGCTCCCTGATCTGCAGGAGCTCCTCCTACCCTCTGCCTTCAGGGTGGCTGCGCTGCCTCTCGCCCTCGGGCCAGCTTCTTGCCTGATACACCTCATGGATACCCACGGCCCCGCTGCCCGTCCCAGAAGTGCATGGCTCCTTCAGGGCTTGGGAGAAGCAGCTCATTCTAGACAGAGTATGGATTTGGAGTAAGGTTCAGGTCCTGGCACATTCCTTACAAGGGACGTGACCTTTGGCAGGTCATACAACTCCTTGAACCTGTTGCCTCATTTAGAAAGTGGGGATTATAGTCACTACACAGGAAGTACATGTCCAGCGCAGTGTCTGGCTCAGAAGAGATGTATAAATGGTAGGTATTGTCTGCTCCCTCCATAGTCAGCCTCCCTGTTCAAACTCTATCACATGATAGATCAGAGAATCTTTCCTTTGTGAAGCACCTGCAACAGAGCAGGCTGGGAAAGTCTCTAGGATGACTAGATGGCTTCCTCTCGGGAGCCGGGGAAGAGCTGGGGGGAGAGGCACAGCTAACCAGTGCCCCGGGGGGAGCCCTGAGGGTCAGTCAGAGGAGCTAAACCTGCCATCAGGCCCAAGGGGAAAGTGTGGAGGCTGGACCACGGGGCACAGCCTGAGGGCGGATGGACAGGTGGAGGCCAGGGGGCCGGGAAAGAGGGGAGGCCACGGGGAAAGCCAGGTTGCTTTGGGCCCCTGGGAAGTGCATGAGCGCGGCTGGGCATTTGTCTGAGGTAGAGGGGAGGAGGGCACAGAATCCCCTCCAAGTCCATCTGCCCCTGCCTGTTGCTAAACCCAGACGTGGATAAAGGGGAATTGGGCCAAGTGTGGCCCCACGCTTATGAAGAAGTCAAAGTCCTGAGTGAGCAACAAAAAGCAACCTTTTCCCAGTTTTTATACAAATTGGTGTAGCTATGGCTGGAAGCAAACAATTTTCAGGAGAAAATATGTAAAAGAGCAGAAAATCTGTTGGAAGAGACATTTCTATCCTGCCTTCCATAAGGATGATGATGTTATAAATCTGGACCTCATCTTATGTTTACTAGACTTAAAGCTTCACATTTTACCCCAGTCATTAAAATATCTAAAATGAAGAAACCAATGAATAATAAATATTCTAAGGCCACTCAGAATGTCAATGGTGGAGCAAAGTGAAAGATCCTCTAAATAAAAGACTGCAAAGTTAAATTTAAAGAGTTGGCAGCTACGTTACACTGAGAAGTCCAAACTTAAAGTCAAAGAAAAACACTCACTGGGAGGAGGACACACAGTTGGACATTTTAACATCTTCTCTTCTATTATTTCCCCCTCTGGGTCAGGCCTGACACAAGTCCCAGGTCTATATGCCAGGTGAAGACCTTATTAAGTGAACCGTCTTAAAAACATCTGGGTTCTCGCTTAAGCCAGGAGACTTGGTTTTTCAAACACCAGTGGCTTGTTCTCTTGGGTAACTGGTTTAATCTTAAATCTAATTTTCCTCATTGTTCAGAGTCCACAGAAGTATCTAAGCACCCATCTCATAACCCTGCTACTGGAGTTTCTAGAAGCAGAGACACACTTTTCAGCTCTACACCTGCAAGTCTTTACCACTGATCGCGGCACAGAGAGGGAGCTGGGAGTTGTCTGAGTGAGACGACTGATGAACGAGGACACAGGATAATTGATGTAGAAATCTGAAATGGTTAAATTACTTAAAGGGACCACTGTTTTTCCTCCCCTCCCCTCTTTAACTATCTTCAGAACCTCAAGCAGATGAGCTCTTCAAGCCCAGGAGGCAGCATACGAGGGGAAGGATCAGTCTGGTCGGTTCTGAAGGTGACATTTTTTAAATTCACAATAAAAATGTATCTTAGTGAAAAGAGACACCCAACACAAAAGATTTTCATATACAATTACCATTTTACCTCTGAAAATTTAATGCTAAAATGTCATACCTTAGAAATACTTTATAATTATATTGAAACATTTAATAAATTAATCCATATCCTCCCAATAGTCAATGCACTTTGAACACACCTGAGTAAGTTCAGTCTGGTTTACCTCATTTGGTTAATATGCACACACACACACACACACACACACACACACACACACACACACACACACAGGAGAGTGCACTGTATGTAGTTCACTGTTCTTAGTAATTTTGAAAAGATTAATTTTATTCCAAAAGGCCATATCTGGTTTCTGGAATTTGATAATTAGATTTAAAATATTCTGCAAGAGAATGTGATATATTGTGGAAGAGATGGAAATTGGAGGCCCAGAGATTCTAGGTCCCCTTGGAGGGATGACAGTGGAAATGTGGGTTTCCTGATATTTCATGGTTGCTGAAATTTCCTCTAGAAGGAAATGATAAAGCCTCTGTCTGTCTCTGAAGCTCTGGGAGCCCAAGTGGATGGCAGCTTGGAAGGGTGGCGAGTGTCCCCCCCAGGAATAACCCCTTAGCCAATGAGAGTCAGGAGCTGATGGGTGATTGTCTCAGCCTCTCATCCTTGGGCGGGACAGTTCGGAGGGGCAGTCTGTACAGCTCCCCGGAGTGTCGTCTGCATGAGGTCCCAGGTGCCATCAGTGAGAGCCTTCAGGGTCTTCTTTCTCCCCCATCTCGCTCTCCCCATTCCTTCATCCTGCTTTCTGGCATCACCTCCCAAATAAAGTCCCTACACTCCAGCCTTTGCCTTAGGCTCTGCGTTGGGGAAACCCAAACTAAGAAAGAATCAATCACTGGTGCATCTGGTGCAGAAAAACAGTGGAACTCTGGCCGCTCACCACCCCTGTATGGCCACCTCTGTGCTTGCTCCACAGGAAGGCTGTGGAAGGGTCTGGGCTTGGAGACAAAAGAGCCTGTGTTTACATGCCGGTTGTACATCTCACTGCCTTTGTGGTCAAGGTGTTCAACTTGAAGGCTTGGTGTTCTCAGTGTTCTCAAGTGTAAAATGGAGACAGACCTACCTCAGAAGCATCTTGTGATGGTTAAATAGCAGACATACAGGATCTAAAGCAGTGTTCTTCCAAAACCTGGCCCCTTTGCTTAAGTTATTTCATCTTCCCAACTAGGAGTAGATATTCCCCATTTTACAGTGGAGAAAACTGAGGCTCAGAGAGATTAACTCATATAATTCTCCCCCTTAGTCATCCCCTTCCAGCTACACTGTCCTCTTTTGCTATCCTCAGACATACCAGCCCCAGTCCCATCCTCAAAGGTTTTCTTTGTTCTCGCCTCCTAGAACTCTCTTCTCTCTGACACTTGCTTGACTAACTCCCTCCACCCTCTTCCTGTCTCTGCTTATTTTTCATCTTCCCCAAGAGGTCTCCCTCATCACCTTATTTGTTACAGCCCTTTCCAATCTTCCCCAGTCTCCAGTACGTTTTTATCCATTTTTTATTTTTACCTTATTGTTCCTCTCCTTTTAGCTCCCTGCATATTTTTTAAATACTTCTTTTAAAGTTTCTTTCAGACTGTATTATTATCTCCAGTTCTTTGCGTGACACTGACAGCTCGTTACACCTGCTGACGCTTACAGGATGGCTTGTTTCCCTCATGAGCCTTGTAACCATCATTGTGAGCCCGCCTTCAGCAGGAGCCGTGTTCTCTGAGGATCTGGGTGCTCTGGGCTCACAGTTTATCCTGAAGAGCTGGTTTTTTTTTATTAAAGTATTATTGATATACACTCTTATGAAGGTTTCACATGAAAAAAACAATGTGGTTACTGCATTTACCCATATTATCAAGTCCCCCCCCATACCCCAATGCACTCACTGTCCATCAGTGTAGTAAGATGCCATAGATTCACTATTTGCCTTCTCTGTGCTGCACTGTTTTCCCCATGATCGCCCACATCATGTGTGCTAAACATAATATCCCACAATCCCCTTCTCCCACCCTCCACTCCCACCCTCGCACACCCCTCCCCTTCGGTACCCACTAGTTCCTTCTTGGAGTCTCTGAGTCTGCTGCTGTTTTGTTCCTTCAGTTTTGCTTCGTTGTTATACTCCACAAATGAGGGAAATCATTTGGCACTTGTCTTTCTCTGCCTGGCTTATTTCACTGAGCATAATATCCTCCAGCTCCATCCATGTTGTTGCAAATGGTAGGATTTGTTTTCTTCTTATGGCTGAATAGTATTCCATTGTGTATATGTACCACCTCTTCTTTATCCATTCATCTACTGATGGGCACTTAGGCTGCTTCCATATCTTGGCTATTGTAAAAAGTGCTGCAATAAACATAGGGGTGCATATGTCTTTTTGAATCTGAGAAGTTGTATTCTTAGGGTAAATTCCAAGGAGTGGGATTCCTGGGTCAGATGGTATTTCTATTTTTAGTTTTTTTGAGGACCCTCCATACTGCTTTCCACAATGGTTGAACTAGCTTACATTCCCACCAGCACTGTAGGAGGGTTCCCCTTCTGAAGAGCTGGGTTTTATGTTTGCTTCTGCCAAGGCCCTAAGGGAGCCACGACTTTTGTTTTGTACATTAACTTCTTAACTTGGGTTTTTGCATATTTGGTATAATTAAGACTGTGTTAACTATTCCCAGGTGATTCTCTTTCTATTTGTGATTTTAGGTAAATGACGAGCTTTCTTAATGCTTCTCCAGGTTTCTTTTTTTAATTCTCCAATCAGGGCAACTCCCATGTCCATGCGGGGGCTTAGCTGCAAGGCCTGCTGGTCTCTTCTCCTGTCCTCTGGAGGAGTTTCAAGAGCAACTCTCCGGTTCTGAGGAGCCAGTAGTCAAATTCACAGCTTTACAAGCTGGCCATCAGCACCACCTGCCGATGCTCTGGCTGGGTTCCCCTTCTTTATTTTTGGCCCCCACGATCACTTCGTTTTACTTTCAATCCCAGTTCTGTGTTTATTTCAATCTTTTGTATATTTCATCTAGCTCTTCTTTGTGTTGGAGAAGGACAGGGTTCCTTTTATGCCAGATCAGTTTGTAGGGTGACTAGCAGTCTCACCACCTGCAGTCCCTTGTCAGAAATGAAACATACTTCAGACAATGTGGAAATTCATGCCAGAAACCTAGAATATAACTCCATAGTCATGGACGACACTGACAATAACAACTGATGTGTAGAGAGTTTACCCGGTGGCAGATAAAATGCTCGGGGTTCTATTGCATTATCTAATTCAGTCACCCAAACAACTAGGAGGTAGGGACCACCATGCCTATTTTGGAGAAGAGATGAGATTAGGGTGACTTACCAAAGCTGTGCAGCTGGGTAAGTGGCGGACACACCTCGAATAAAGCAGCGTTCGGGCTGCTGAGATGTATTTCCTGAGTCTACCACTTACAGTGTGTATGTATGACTTTGGGCAAAGGACGTAAACTTTCTCAGGAAAGTGGGGCTGACAATAACGATGCTCAGTGTGAAGGTTAAGGGAAAGCACCCTCAGAGAGTCCCGGGCACAGGGCCTGGCTCGCGGGTGCTCTGTGAATGCTCAGGCTCAGTGTTCTCACACAGCGCCCACTTAGAAATTATATTTGTATTGTGCAGGGATGACACTTATCCCCTCTTTGGACGTGAAGGGATGATCTATGCTTCTCCCATCACATCCTGAGGAGTCAGCCCCAGTGCACGCTCTGACTGCAGGCGCCTCTCTGTATACCTTCTGTGAACATGTCAGTTATAAACCCCTGAAACTTCTGTCTTTCTATTTGTATCTTCACACCTTTAAATTCATACTACCTGCTAAGTGATGCACCCATCAGGCTCCGGCTCGTTTCCCAACCAAAGCCATTGTAAGATTTCTCCTAGGCCTCCAGAATTGTCCCTGTAGACACATGGGGGTTTTGGAGGTACAAGAGGTTTATAGGGGGCTAATTCGGGTGAGAGGAAGGGGAGGAAGCAGAATCCGTCAGAGGGAGCAGTGGAACCGCAGCGCAGGGCTGATGAAGTCCTGGCCAGCCTGAGAGGTTGTGGCGCAAATGGCCCCTTGCATGAGGCCCAGGTGGCTAGGCTTTTATGCCGCGGCCTTGCCTAGTCCTCAGATGCCCCAGAAAGGTCATGTCCTTGGGGGAGGTGTTCTGCAACCCGGGAAGACCCTGAAGATCAGTGCTGGTGGTTCTCTGATGACCATCCTGCCTGGTTATCAACCTTCTTGAAGGGGGATGTGGGTGGTGCGTCTCTGCATCTTCCATGGGGGAGATTAAAACCAGACATGAGGTTTCATCAGTATCCTAATGCAACCGTGGGGCCATCACCAAATGACTGCTTTCCTTTTTCTTCCGTCTTGTGTGAGAGTTTATTTAGTAGCTTGTCTTTCCCACATTTGATTATAAGTTCCTGAAGGACAGAGCTGAGAACTATGGATCTGAAGACCCCAGAGTGCCCTTTATATGACAAGGGTACTCCATATAATGTTTGTTAAATAAACACTAGGGGAGAACCGTACTAAGGACTACAGGGGAAAGGGTTGCTCAGTATATCACTTTTGAAAAATTGCTTAATTGTGTAAAGCAAAATATCATACCATGTACTAAAAAGAATGGAAAATGCATTAAAGTGTTAACTATAAACATTGAAACCATAAGTCTAGGAAAACATAGGTAAATATGATTCTAATCCTGAGGTATTCAAATTTTTGGAGAAAGGAAAGAAATCACACAACCAAAATAAATTCATAGTTTACTCATATAATTTTAAAACTTCAATATGTAAAAAATATTAAAGATAAATAAAGAATTTGAAAAGTATCTGTAACTGATCAAGTCTTTTTAATAAATAGTGATACAAGTTGATTAAAATAATAAAAATACCCTCATGGGAAAAAAAGCAAATGACAAGGAAGTGTAGTTCCAAAAAAAGAAATACCAGTGACCAAGAAATAATTAAAAGGGTCTAGCCATTTCAGAGTCAAAGGATTACAATTATAAAACTGAAGAGAAAGTTTTTATCTGCCTACCTGACAAACTTGAAAAGATAATGCTGTAGATAAGACTGGGGAGATAAGATTTCCATATATAAATGGTGGTAGAATAAATTTATGCTCTCTTTTTTGAGGACATTTTTACCATATGCATAAAAAGTGTGATCTAATCACTCTACTTTTAAGAATTTTCTATAAAGAAATTATCTGAGATTCAACAACTGATAAATATCCAACAGAGGAACCAGGATTAAATCAATTATGATTTACTCCAGTTACTGTGAAGCTATGAAAAACCACATCATTGAAGAATGTTTAATGAAATTAGAAAAGGTTTAGATTATAATGTTAAGCTGGCAAAACTCACATGCAACAATGTGACTAAATTCACTTTAAATACACACACACACACACACACACACACATACATAGTAGATGAATAGAAATTAGCAATGATTATGTCAGGGGGTGGAATGATGACAAGGTTTTCCTTATTCTTTTCTTTGTTCTCAATATTTTTACAGTGCCCATATTAATTTTATACTCACAGAACTCAATCACACATGCACACACACACACACCTATGCCTTTTTAAATAAGGGCTAATAACAGAGGAAAGTTCAGTCTGCTCCTGCCTTTCACCAGCCACTCATCTTTAGCTCCCTCCCCTACATTCTTGAAGAAAGGATACTTTAACCCTCTCAGATTCCTCAGTCAAAATATTGGAGAATGTTCCAGTTCTGAGAGCGTACAAATTGCTCTGGAGTGTGAAAGGCATGAGCTTTGGAGTTGCACATGTTTGGATCAGAATCACAGGCCAGCCGGTTACTGGCTGGGTTCCTTGGGCAATTCCCTTATACTCTGAGAGACTTACTTGACTTCTTTGCAAAACAGGGCTAGAAGGTCATAAATATCCACCTAATGGTATTATAGCAAGAACAGTATGGCATAACAGTTCAAAGCACAGATTCAGGGATCAGATTGCTGCGGTCGAAATCCCTGCTGTGCTACCTACTAGCTGTGAACGCAGGGCCAGGTTATTTAAACTTTATGTGACGTGGGGGCCCCTACTTCACGGGAGATAGTAGTACCTGGATTACAGGGCGCTGCGAGAAGCACTTGGAGCAGCCTGGCACATGGTGTGCACTACGGCACTATGCCAGGGCTGCGACTAGTGGGCGAGGAATCTGTGATATAAAGTGCCCCTGGATGACTGAGTCTGAGTGCCCACCGTGTGCTGAGTCTTTCTTAGGAGTCCAGAATATCAGGATATGAAACCTCTGCTTTGGAGGAAGTCAGGCGCTTGAGAAGGAGCTGTACATAGTTGGAAACGAATCCCCAGTCGAGTGGAGTGAATCCAGCTGGGTGCACAGCACACCCCAGAAGCGAAAGGGAGCCCTGCCCCTGGGTCCCTGGTCCTCAAGGAAGCACATGCCAGTGAGGCGAACTGAAGCCTCAGCAGGCGCTCAGGCGTGTCTGTGTGCACCCTCAGGTCCATGCTCCTAGTCAGGCCCCCTTGTCCCAGCCTTAAGAGGAGACCGGGTGACAGGAACAGGAGAGGGGACCCAGACACTCACACCTGTTCTGCTCCCAAGCCCGCTCAGCCACTCCTACTTCAGCAGCCTGGCAGCCTGACCGTGACTTACACTCATATCTGACACAGTTTGACATCTCAGGTCCCTTCTCCTGCTCCTGCGGCCAGATACAGAGCCACACACTTCTTCTCTGTGGCCTGGGTGACCTGGTGACCTCTAGGGAAAGGCTATGACAGCTCCTGTGCTCCGAGCGGCAACCACCCGTCTGCAGGCCTCAGGGGACCCATCGGATACCCTCCCCCCAAGACAGCCGCTTTGTCTGTCAGCCCCTCCATGCCTGGCTCTAACTGGCAGCTTCCTTAGGAGTCCCGTTTGGAAGGTTAAGTCTCTCCAAACGGGGCGACTGGAAGGCCAGCTGCTCTCTGCAGCTGGGAACCCTGCCCTTCCTTCCTCACTCTGTGCATTCCTGCTCATCTCCGGAGACCTGCTGCGCTGTCATCCATCTGAGACTCTCTCTCTGACTGTTTCCCGGCTCAGGCGCTCGCGGACGTTGGCAGCAGCACCTCTGCCCCACCGGGAACATTCAGGATAATTCTCTTCCACACGCTAGACCATGAGCCGTTTGAGGGCAGTTATTACGCCCCTTGCCTGCAGCCCAGTGCAGCACAGCGGGGACTTGACGTACAATACGGGTCCAGTCTATGTGTGATGGATGAATAACGGAGCGAGTAACGATGAGCCGTTCAGACAGGTCAGGCACATAACTGAGTGTAAAGATGGTAGAGGAAATTCCAGGCAGAAAAATATCCTCACACACCCGCTCTTAGGCTGTCTCCTAGGGCTTCAAAGAAGGCCACACTTGGTCTTCTAGAGCTAAGCATATAGCTCACCTCCTTCAGTAAAAGGTGTCCAAACTTCTTTTTCTTTTGTATTTTTACCTCATAAGGAATACATGATTATTGCAAGCTTTTTAAGGCAGATAAACAAAACAAAGAGCCCAACCACCGCTAACTGGTTTTAAGTCAAATTCCTCCTAAGACCTGACACTAGGAGCTATTTCTCACACAGGACTTAATGGCAGCACAGAAAACCAAAACTCTCGAAAAGTTATATGGAAAGTAGGGCAGGATGGTTCATATGTCAGGTGTTTCTCATCAAACACCAATAAAATGCAACTCACTAATGATAAATATTTGAGGTATTAGCTTTTAAGAAATGTATTTCCATGCTAGTGATGGGTGCAAAATAATGTGAATGCCACAGAATCGTATACCTGTGGTTAAAATGGTAAATTTTACGTTAATATTCTATGTTATGTCTCTCTCTCTCTCTCTGCCTCTCTCCCCCTCCATATATATGTATATGCATATGTATATGTACTGGTGTATATGTCTACACATACACAGTGGTTCAGTGGTCGCCTTGGAATTTGTGTCGTTGGCCTGGGACGAGCTGAGAAGGTCCATGAGAAGATCCGTCATGTGTTCTAGCAGAGCCATCTAGCTTTGTTGCTAATATGCCCCTCAAAGAATTCTGAAAAGCTGTGAATCCACTTGAGTACAGCTGGCATCTAAATGATTTAATCCAAGTTTTCATTAGGTGCAAGGGATATAATATCCGACATATTTTAATTCTGCTATCTTAAAACTCTGAACTTTAAAGAGTGACAATTTGATGCCATAGTGATTTAATGCTACCATCTATTGGGAAAAAAAAAACCACATGGATAAGCTTTTTAACAAAATTTTTTAACTTCCTTTTCCCCCTTCAAATTATATCTTCATTGCACTTTCTTCATAGAATTTTGTCCACATGTTATTTTATGCCTTAAAATATTCTATTAATCAGTCTCTCATATCTCTTTGTGTCCATCTTAAAAGTTTTCTATAACCTTAAGTGTTAAAGATTTTAATTCAAATTCAGGTTATCATTATAATTATGAGTACAAAATTGATCAAAACAATGAAATATCTCCTAAGTTTTGATAAGTTTTGGAGTTAAATTTTTAATTCAAAATGCATCTCAGTAAGATGGTTACTCCTGTAATTACTTTACGTATTCATAGATGAATATCGCCAGTTGCCAGAATAAATGAGATTCAGCCTCACCTGCATTTCCACTTTTCATTGTTATAAATGCCTTGAACTGAGAAGGTTTTTCTCATGAATAAACAGACATGAATGGAAGTTTTGTAATAGTGGTGTCACTCAATTTTTTATGCCCTTTCCAAATTGTATGCCAAAATCTCATAGTGACTTACCATCAAAAATTATTTCTAACAATCCAGCAACTGACAAGTCAATTTGGTTCACCTTCAATTTTGTGGAAAACAAAGAACTGGAAAACCTGACTTTCAGTCAGAGAGATCTGCGGACCACCAGGTTAACACGGTCACGCATTTTCTCCAAGTCTACACTAATACTTCAAGTGGCGTTCCTTCGCAGGCTTTCATAACCACAGGACAACATGCCACAGACTGGCACCATGTTTCTTTTATTTGATAAGCAGGGGAAGGATGGGTTCCCAGGCAGGTCAGTTTTAGGACACAGCAGAGGTGGACATGAAGACCTGTGAACCGAGCCTGTGTGGACTCTGGAACTCACGCTTCCTCGAGGTGTGCATTTCCAGGCTCGGAGAGCATTGCCCTAAGTCAGCCAATCAACAGGCCATATAAGGTAGAGAAGGAGATACCTTACTGACCTGCGTTCTGGGATGGAGAAATTCATCAGGACTCCAGGAAGGCGGCCTCCCCTGGGCCACCTGCAGCTGGGCCATTTTCTACATCATTTCACCTGTTCTCTAACAACAGATGCATTTGCACCATTAGGCCTGGTGTTAAGGGTGTCAGAAGACATCATTAAGTTATTTAAGATACTGGACTAATTTCTTGGTCACAGAACTGGCCAATATCTGGCAGAACCAGAACGGAGGGAAGCTGTGATCTGAAGTACCGGCCTCCTTCCCGGCAGGGAGAGCCAGACTGGATGAGGGGCAGAGCGGGGATGGGACACAGTGATTTCCCTTCACAGACTTGCATCTGGCTTTCACAGCTTGAAGGGACCTTAGCTGTTGTCAATGAAAAGTTCGTTCCTGCCACCACCCCCACACCGTCTCATACCTCTTTCCATCCAAATTACTTTCTTAAGAGAAAACACAGTCAATGAAGACTTTGGTACATGTTAACTGTATGTAACTGTATGTAGATATATGTAACATATATACATAAATGTATATCAATGTGCATTGTCATTATACATAACCTCTTCAGTTCCATTTTCTTCCACTTCAGGTTTTTTTTTCTTCTCCAGGAAAGATATTTTAATATGAGTTCAAGGGTATTCTGCACAGAGTCACTATTCCCAATTTTAATTCACCCAGAAAGCACCTGTTTTGGCTTGAAATACCATTAAACACAATTCTCTATGTATGGCCCTTATCTCTCTGTAAATTCCTATCATAAATACCAAACTGCCACCTCGGAAATCTGACATGTAGCCCCAACATAACACCCCAAGATGGAATTTTTATTCCCTCACCCTCCAGAAAACTGCTTCTCAGGGTCCTCTGTTTTTGTAAACAGCACCAAAACACATCGAATTGCTCACACAAAAAATCTATTGGTCCTTCATTTTTTTTCCCATGTCCCCAGTCCCAACCCATTAGAGAGAATATGAAATATTACACCTCCACATTCCCTCCTATCCACTCCCCTCTCCGCTGGACAAAGACGGTGTTCGTCACAAACATCGACAGGTTCCCTCTCGGGGCCCACTCTCCCCTCCCCCTCCATTCTCTATGCAGGAGCAAGAATGACGTTTTCAACATGGAGATCCTATCATGTCACTTCCCAGCTTAAAATCCTTTGTGGATTTCTATTGTTCCTAAAATAAAATCCAAACTTCTATAAAAGCCTAGAAGGTTCTGAGTGATTTTTTTTCACCTGTGGTCAGAATCGCCTGGAGAACCTAAAACAGCAATAGCCCAGCATCCACACCCCAACCCAGCCTAAGGAAATCAGAACTGTGAGCGGAGTCGCGCGTTCCCGCGCATGGCAGGGCTGCTGGCCGTCGCCCAGCGTCACATGGCTTCTGTCCACTGCCCTCGCCGCGCCTCCATCGCTACTGCTCTCGCTCGCGGAAGTCCAAACACAGCGGTACATTTCTTCCTCTGTACACACGTGTGCCTGCCCGCAACCTCTGCCCCAGCTGTTTTCCTGTCTGCCGTGCTTCGTACTCAGGTGGTCATGTTGGTTGACTCCCCCTCATCAGTCAGGCCTCAGCTCAAATATCGCCTCTCCCAAGAGGAAAAGTCACAGAGAATCGGCCACCGACTCATAAGCCTTCCTGTCTGTGTCCACGAGAGCAGGGTCCTCACGTCAGCAGTCACTACCTGCACCCTCCGGTCACTCACATATCCCTCTGTTTCTTGTGGCCAGTGGCTGCCCTTCCGTCCCCTTACCTATGGTGCTGCCATCTTAAGAAGCACCAGGATTGTAAGGCTCTCAGCATGCCGTGCAAGCAGGAGCCACTGCTGACTGCCTCTGAGAAGTGACTCTTCTTCTTGGGGATGAATCCCACCACATGGACCTTTATCATCATCCTTCAGTGACCTTTCCCAAGAAAATACTCACAGAAAATCCAGTTCAGTTTTGGAAACTATTTCTTCAGGGATGCAGCTGACAAACCTCCCATTACTAGGGTGAGTTTCAACTCAGATGCCCAAGCACAGTTTAGCTACGAGGGGTTTCCCTGTCACCCGCCACTTTCAGGATCTTGGTAGGACGTACACAGATGAGTGCTGCCCTGTGGAGCGTGCCTGGCTAAGGCGGAGAGAGGAACGCGACCAGCCCCTCGCCACGCCAGTTCCCTTTCCCACAGGGAAAGTCAGTCCAGAGGAAAGGATGTGTTTTTTTTTTTCAAATTCAATGGCCAGAGGAGGCATTTTTTTCTCATTTCTGCAAAAGCACCCCATGTGGTAGAAGTAGCCCTGGCAATACTGTAATTTTGCTTGTTGTTTATTGCTTTATTAGGCAGATGACAATCCTGTTATTCAGAGACGAAGTATTGTATGCCAGTAGAAAACATATCAGTAAGTCAAAAATCTGCTAGCTAGTTAGCAAAACGTCTAGAGCTCTTTCCACCATCACTTGGAAGCTCACACTGTTGCTTTGGGATGACCCCTGGCTTGTAACCAATACCTTCAGGGCAGCAGCTGGTTCCAAGGTTCCAGAGGGAGAAGTAGAAGCATCAAAGCCCAGAGAAAAGCAGTGATGACTGCCTGCAATGCCCCGGGGCCCTCCGTCCTCTCGGGCTTCCTGCTCCTGACCTGGGAACTGAGGGGCAGCCTCAGCGGCTCCCTGTGGACGCCAGCATGCTTGGCTCGAGGAAGTGGCAGAGCTCTCTGTGAACGAAGGGCATTCTCCCCCCTCTCAGCACAGCTGCCCGGGGTTACTCGGGTCAAAGCCATCTTGCGGGACAGTGCCTGCCACGCGACACCACTCTGGAACCGATAGGGAAAATGACAGTTTTACAGAGCCAAAAGGGGGCTGCCAGTCCCCTTCCCCAAGGCCCTTCGGTTCTTCTTCCTGCCCTGCTTGCTGGGCGCCAAAAAAATCTGCCACGTATAAGGAAGTAAGAAAGTATAAATTACTCCCGTTGCCTGCGCTCGGGGCTCAGACCTGCGGAGATCACGCTCCTCTGAGCCTGCCGGTGTGAAGTGAACCAGCAAGGTTCTTCGGTCCGGCGATCCGGCTGTTTTCCAGCCTTTGCTTCCCCGACCGGGAAACCCCACCGCGCTGGCCCATTGTCGCCGCCGGTCTGGGTGGCGGGGCAGGCGAGCGGGCCGGAGTAGGCGCGCCCTGCCCGGGCTCTCGGCAGTGTCCATCCGGCTGGCCTCGGGCCCCCCTGCTCCGCTGCTCCCGCCAGACTCAGGAAGACCGTGCAGGCGAGAACCTGGGGCCGATGGTGGATGCGGTGAGGCCCCAGGAGAAGGCACCCTGGAGGAATGAGGGCCCCAGCCGAGGAAGAGCCCCAGGGCCCAGCTGCTACAGAAAGAACCCTAGGAAGAGGGACTCACTGGCCGGGCAGGACCAGGCTCGGACTGACAAGGACCGGCTCTCCCACTCCTGGCCCCCAAGAGCCCGCAAACAAAGTAAAAGTAGATGGCCAAACTGCGACTTTCATGGTCGACACTGGGGCTGAGCATTCTGTGGTTACTTCCCCACTGGGCCCCCTTAGCAAGACAACTGCCACTATCCTTGGGGCCACAGGGACACGGGCCATGAAACGGCCCTTCTGCGAGGCCCATTGATGTGACCTGGGGGGCCACAAGGTCCGGCATGAATTCCTCTATCTACCTGACTGCCACATTCCCCTCCTTGGTTGAGATCTGCTCTCAAAACTTGGAGCCCAAATAACTTTAGAACCAACCAGGTGCTCAAGCCTTAAGTTAAATCCAGGCCAAGAGGGGCCAGGGTCCCTCATATGGGCGATAACCACTCCCTGGGAAGAAGAACAGAGGCTATTTTGTGCTCAAGCCTCACCAAACAGTCCACCAGAATTCAGGGCTGCCTTCCCCACGGTATGGGCTGAAGACAACCCACCGGGACTTGCCTATAACCAAGCCCCTGTCATTGTAGAACTGGTTCTGGGGGCCCCAGCCGCAGAGATAATGACAGTGCCCCTTCTCGCAAGAGGTGAAATAGGAATCCAAGAGCACCTGACCAGACTCAAGGAAGCAGAAATCCTGGTCGAGTGCCAGCCGCCCTGGGACACCCCACTACTACTGGTCAAAAAACCAGGAGTGGGGGCGTTCAGGATGGCGGCATGAGTAGGGCGGTGGAAATCTCCTCCCAAAACCATGTATGTTTTGAAATACACCAAATATAACTATCCTAAAAGAGAGATCAAAAGATACAGTACAACAGCATGGCTACATCTACATCTGCGAGAACTCAGCATCTCACAAGAAGGGTAAGATACAAAGCCATGACCCGGCGGGACCCGAGCACTGCCCCCACCCCAGCTCACCAGGGGGAGGAAAGGAGTGAGTGGGGAGGGAGTGGAAGCACAGGACTGCTAAATAACCAGCCCTAGTGATCTGCACCAGGAGCACAGACACACATCGCATGGTGTACTGGATATTAGAGAAAAATAAAAGTAAAATCTGAGATGGAGACTGCGAGCAGGTCCCCACAGCCGGCTCCCCTGGGACAAAAGAAAAGCAGGCACTTTAAAAGTCTTAAAGGGGCAAGGGTTTAACAGGTGGACAAAATCATCCCGGCACATTCAGCCCAGCAGGCTGGAATCTTAAGGAACTTCAGGTGCCCTAACCCCCTGGGTGGCAACGCAGCTCCGAAGCTCCTCATGGTGATAAGCAGCCAGCCTCCCCACCGCTGGCACTGCAAGCAAACCGCTGACCCGCCACTGCTGCTGATGAGCTGGGGAGCAGCCCCGCCCACAGCAACCACACAGAGCCTTCTCCCAGCGCACAGCTAACGGGACAGACCCAGGGGCTGCCGCCTACGTACAGCTGCGCAGCACAGACACAGGAAGCTGGCACAAGATCCAGAAGGCATGAAGGGGCGCCGTTCCCACAGGAGAACACACCCGACGCTTCTGCAACCCCCGCAGTGCCCTAGGCTATCCAGAGGGCTGCCCCACCAATGGCAGCTCAGGGGATTAACCCAGAGACTGCTCCCTGTGTGCGGGTAACCAGCACAGGCAGTGGAGAAGGGCAAGGCGACCAGCAAGCAGGAAGGAACTTTGTTCTCCCAGCTGACACATGCGCCACCTGCTGGCGACCACTTCTATTGCCATGAAAAGGCAGAAGAATCTGGTCCAGTCAAAAATCATTCAAACAACCCTAGAGAGAGGGCCTGGCGAGATAGATATAACCAATCTTCTTGACAAAGAATTCAAAATAAAAGTCATAACCATGCTGATGGACCTGCAGAGAAATATGCAAGAGCTAAGGGATGAAGTCCAGAGGGAGATAACATAAATGAAACAATCAATAGAAGGACTTAAGAGCAGACTAGATGAGGTGCATGAGACTGTTAATGGAATAGAAATCAGAGAACAGGAATACAGAGAAGCTGAGGCAGAAACAGATAAAAGGATCTCTAGGAATCAAAGAATATTAAGAGAACTGTGTGACCAATCCAAATGGAACAATATTCACATTATAGGGGTACCAGAAGAAGAAGAGAGAGAAAAAGGGATAGAAAGTGTCTTTGAAGAAATAATTGCTAAAAACTTCCCCAAGCTGGGGAAGGAAATAGTCTCTCAGAACATGGAAGCCCACAGATCTCCCAACACAAGGGACCCAAGGAGGACAACACCAAGACATATAATAATTAAAATGGCAAAGATCAAAGACAGGGACAGGGTATTAAAGGCAGCCAGAGAGAGAAAAGAGATCACCTACAAAGGAAAACCCATCAGGCTATCATCAGACTTCTCAACAGAAATCTTACAGGCCAGAAAGAATGGCATGACATATTTAATGCAATGAAACACAAAGGCCTTAAACCAAGAATACTGTATCTAGCAAGATTATCGTTTAAATTTGAAGGAGGGATTAAACAATTTCCAGATAAGCAAAAGTTGAGGGAATTTGCTTCCTACAAACCATCTCTACAGTGTACTTTAAAGGGACTGCTCTACATGGAAGTACTCCTAAGGCTAAATAGACGTCACCAGAGAAAATAAAATCACAGCAAAGAAAGCAGACAAACAAAATAAGAACTAAAGGCAAAAAATAAAATCAACTATCCACAAATCAGTCAAGGGAAACACAAAAGAGTACAGAATAAAACACCTAACATATAAAGAGTGGAGGAGGAAGAAGAAGGCAGAGAAATAAAGAATCACCAGACTGTGTTTATAATAGCATAATAAGTGAGTTAAAGTTAGATGGTTAGATAGTAAAGAAGCTACCCTTGAACCTGTGGTAACCACGAACCCAAAGCCTGCAATGGCAATAAGTACATACCTATCAATAATCACCCTAAATGTAAATGGACTGAATCTACCAATCAAAAGACACAGAATAATAGAATGGATAAAAAAGCAAGACTCATCTATATGCTGCTTACAAGAGACTCACCTCAAACCTAAAGACATACACAGACTAAAAGTGAAGGGATGGAAAAAGATATTTCATGCAAACAATAGGGAGAAAAAAGCAGGTGTTGCAGTACTCTTATCAGACAAAATAGATTTCAAAACAAAGAAAGTAACAAGAGATAAAGAAGGACATTGCATAATGATAAAGGGGTCAATCCAACAAGAGGATATAACCATTATAAATATCGATGCACCCAACACAGGAGCACCTACATATGTGAAACAAATACTAACACATTTAAAGGAGGAAATAGAATGCAATGCATTCATTTTAAGAGACTTCAACATACCACTCACTCCAAAGGACAGATCAACCAGACAGAAAATAAGTAAGGACACAGAGGCACTGAACAACACACTAGAACAGATGGACCTAACAGACATCTACAGAACTCTACACCCAAAAGCAGCAGGATATACCTTCTTCTGAAGTGCACATGGAACATTTTCCAGAATAGACCACATAATAGGCCACAAAAAGAGCCTCAGTAAATTAAAAAATACTGAAATTCTACCAACCAACTTCTCAGATCACAAAGGTATAAAACTAGAAATAAATTGTACAAAGAAAACAAAAAGGCTTACAAACACATAGAGGCTTAACAGTATGCTCCTAAATAATCAACGCATCAATGACCAAATTAAAACAGAAATCAAAGAATATATGGAGACAAATGAAAACAACAGCACAAAGCCCCAATTTCTGTGGGACGCAGCAAAGGCAGTTCTAAGAGGAAAGTATATTGCAATCCAGGTCTATTTAAAGAAGGAAGAACAATCCCAAATGAATAGTCTAAAGTCACAATTATTGAAAATGGAAAAAGAAGAACAAATGAGGCCCAAAGTCAGCAGAAGGAGGGACATAATAAAGATCATAGAATAAGTAAATAAAATTGAAAAGAATAAAACAATAGAAAAAAAATCAATGAAACCAAGAGCTGGTTCTTTGAGGAAATAAACAAAATAAATAAACCCCTAGCCAGACTTACTAAGAGAAAAAGAGAATCTACACACATAAACAGAATCAGAAATGAGAAAGGAAAAATCATGATGGACACCACAGAAATACAAAGGATTATTAGAGAATACTATGAAAATCTATATGCTAACAAACAGGAAACCTAGAAGAAATGGACAACTTTCTAGAAACATACAACTTTCAAAGATTGACCCAGGAAGAAACAGAAAATCCTAACAGACCAATTACCAGCAACAAAATTGAATCAGTAATCAAAAAACTACCCAAGAACAAAATCCCTGGGCCAGATGGATTCACAGCTGAATTTTATCATACTTTAGTGAAGACACAATACCCACGTCCTTAAAATTTTCCAAAAAATTGAAGAGGAGGGAATACTTCCAAACTCATTCTATGAAGCCAGCATCACTCTAATATCAAAACCAGGCAAAGACCCCATAAAAAAGAAAATAACAGACCAATAACCCTGATGAACATAGATGCAAAAATACTCAACAAAATATTAGTGAACTGAATTCAAAAATACATACATCAAGAGGATCATACACCATGATCAAGTGGGATTCATCTCAGGGATGCAAGGATGGTACAGCATTCGAAAATCCATCAACATCATCCACCACATCAACAAAAAGAAGGACAAAAACCACATGATCATCTCCATAGATGCTGAAAAAGCATCTGAAAAAATTCAGCATCCATTCATGATAACAACTCTCAATAAGATAGGTATAGAGGGCAAGTACCTCAACATAATAAAGGCTATATATGACAAACTTACAGCCAACATCATACTTAACAGGGAGAAGCTGAAAGCTTTTCACTTAAGATTGGGAACAAGACAGGGATGCCCACTCTCTCCACTTTTATTCAACATAGTACTGGAGGTCCTAGCCACGGCAATCAGACAAAACAAGGGAATAAAAGGCATCAAGATTGGCAAGGAAGAAGTCAAACTCTCACTACAACCCTAAAGAATCCACTCCAAAACTACTAGAACTAATATCTGAATTCAGCAAAGTTGCAGGATACAAAATTAATACATAGAAATCTGTTGCATTCCTATACACCAACGATGAACTAGCAGAAAGAGAAATCAGGAAAACAATTCCATTCACAATTGCATCAAAAAGAATAGAATATCTAGGAATAAACCTAACCAAGGAAGTGAAAGACCTGTACCCTGAAAACTTCAAGACACTCTTAAGAGAAATTATAGAGGACACTAACAAATGGAAACTCATCCCATGCTCTTGGGTAGGAAAAATCAATATTTTCAAAATGGCCATCCTGCCTAAAGCAATCTACAGATTCAATGCAATCCCTATCAAAATACCAACAGCATTCTTCAATGAACTGGGACAAGTAGTTCTAAAATTCATATGGAACCACAAAAGACCCCAAATAGCTAAAGCAATCCTGAGAAGGAAGAATAAAGCAGGGGAGATCTTCCTTCCCAACTTCAAGCTCTACTACAAAGCCACAGTAATCAAGACAATTTGGTACTGGCACAAGAAGAGACCCACAGACCCGTGAAACAGAATAGAGAGTCCAGATATTAACACAAACATATATGGTCAATTAATATACAATAAAGGAGCCATGCATATACAATGGGGAAATGACAGCCTCTTCAACAGCTGGTCTTGACAAACCTGGACAGCTACATGTAAGAGAATGTAACTGGACTACTGTCTAACCCCATACACAAAATTAAATTTGAAATGGATCAAAAACCTGAATGTAAGTCATGAAACCATAAAACTCTTAGAAAAAAACATAGGCAAAAATCTCTTGGACATAAACATGAGCAACTTCTTCATGAACATATCTCTCCGGGCAAGGGAAACAAAAGAAAAAATGAACAAGTGGGACTATATCAAGCTGAAAAGCTTCTATACAGCAAAGGACACCATCAATTGAACAAACAGGCATCCTACAGTATGGGAGAATATATTCATAAATAACATATCCAATAAAGGGTTGACATCCAAAATATATAAAGAACTCATGCAGCTCAACAAACAAAAAGCAGATAATCCAATTAAAAAATGGGCAGAGTATCTGAACAGACAGTTCTCCAAAGAAGAAATTCAGATGGCCAACAGGCACATGAAAAGATGCTCCACATCACTAATCATCAGAGAAATGCAAATTAAAACTACAATGAGATATCACCTCACACCAGTTAGCATGGCCACCATCCAAAAGATAAAAACAATAAATGTTGGCGAGGATGTGGAGAAAGGCGAACCCTCCTACACTGCTGGTGGGAATGCAAATTAGTTTAACCATTGCGGAAAGCAGTATGGAGGTTCCTCAAAAAACTCAAAATAGAAATACCATTTGACTCAGGAATTCCACTCCTAGGAATTTACCCTATGAATGCAGGAGCTCAGTTTGAAAAAGACATATGCAGCCCTATGTTTATCACAGCAGTATTTACAATAGCCAAGAAATGGAAGCAACCTAAGTGTCCATCAGTAGATGAATGGATAAAGAAGAGGTGGTACATATACACAATGGAATATTATTCAGCCATAAGAAGGAAACAAATCCTACCATTTGGAGCAACGTGGATGGAGCTAGAGGGTATTATGCTCAGTGAAATAAGCAGGGGGAAAAAGACAAGTATTAAATGATTTCACTCATCTGTGGAGCATAAGAACAAAGCAAAAAGTGAAGGAACAAAATATCAGCAGACTCACAGAACCCAAGAATGGACTAATAGTTACAAAGGGAAAGGGACTGGGGAGGATGGGTAGGAAGGGAGGGTTAACAAGGAAAAAGGAGTATTATGATTAGCACACATAATGTATGGGGGGGGGGGCACGGGGAAGGCTGTACAACACAGAGAAGACAAGTAGTGATTCTATAGCATCTCACTATGCTGATGGACAGTGACTGTAATGGGGTATGTGGTGGGGATTTGATAATGGGGGAGTCTAGTAACCATAATGTTGCTCATGTAATTGTACATTAATGATACTAAAAAAAAAAAAGCCAGGAAGATGGTACTGGCTGGCTCAAGACCTGCCAGCCATCAACAGGGTGACTGTCTTTCTACACCCAGTGGTCCCAAACCCATACACCCTCCTCATCCAGATCCCGGGGTCTGCCAAATGGTTCACTTGCCTAGACTTAAAGGATGCCTTCTTCTGCCTTTGGCTGCCCTCCCCCGCCCCCACTGAGCCAGCCCTTGTTTGCCTTTGAGTGGACTGAGCCGGACACAGGGCAACAGATGCAGTTGATGTGGGCACGGCTCCCACAAGGGTTCAAGATCTCACCCAGTGCAGACCCTCTGGCTGCTGACCTTGCCAGCTTTCCCAGGGAAGCCACGTGCTGCGCCCTCCTCCAGTATGTTGATGACCTCCCCCTTTCCAGTGTCACCAAAGAGAACTGTACAGAGGGCCCAAAGGTCCTCCTGCAACTCATGTCAGACTAGGGACACCGAGTCTCATGGAAAAAGGCACAAATCTACCAGCAACAAGTCTGGTACATGGGCTTCCTCCTTGACCAGGGAAGGAGGGCTCTAGGGCCAGAAAGAACAGGGTCATCACCTACTTGCCCCAGCCCTGAACCAAGACAGGCCTACGGGAGTTTCTGGGGGCTGCAGAGTTCTGCCGAATCTGGATCCCTGGACTCTCAGCAATGGCGAGGCCCCTCTACATCCTCTTAGGAGGACCGGACCAGGAGCCCCTTGTCTGGACCAAAGAGGCAGAAACCGCCTTCCTAGAAATAAAGACTACTTTAGTGCAGGCAGCAACCTTAGGCCTGCCAGATATAAAAAAAAGCCCTTCAACCTCTTCGTACATGAAAAAGAAAAGGTGGCCCTCGGGTTTCCACACAGACTGTTGGCCCCTGGCAGTGGCTGGTCACGTGCCTGTCAAAAGAACTAGACCCAGTTGCGGCAGGATGTCCACTGTGCCTTAAAGCACGAGTGGCCACAGTTCTGCTACTTAAGGAAGCGGACAAGCTCACTCTGGGACAACAGCTGGATGTCAAAGTTCCCCATACTGTCCTGTCCCTCATGAACATGCAGGGACACTGATTCCTCTCCAAGTCTCGGTTGGCACAATACCAAGGGCTCCTTTGTGAAAACCTGCAGGTCACCCTTGAAATGGTATGGACCCTAAATCCCGCAACCTTCCTCTCCACTGAGGAGGGAGAACCAGATCACAGCTGTGCCGAGGTGACTGATGAAGTCTACGTGAGCCGTCCAGACCTACGGGACCAAGCAATACAGAACCCAGAAGTCACGCTCTTCAGTGACGGTAGCAGTTACCTGCAGGAAGGCGTCCAGAGAGCGGGCTACACAGTGACCGCTGCCACTGAGGTCTGAGAAGCTGAAGCTTTACCAGCCGGGTGGTTGGCACAAGCTGAACTGCATGCCTTAGTCCCAGCGCTCTCCATCAGTGAGGGCAAGTGAGTCAGTATCTATACCGACTCCCGGTACCCCTTTGCCACAGTGCACATACAGGGGGCAGTATGTAAAGAAGGAGGGCTCCTCCCTGCAGCAGGAAAGGCAATCAAAAACAAAGAAGAAATACTAAAACTTCTCAAGGCCATTTGGCTCCCAAGGGAGGTAGCCGTCCTGAATTGCAAAGGGCACCAGAAAGGCAATGACCCCACGGTGCAGGGGAATCGCCTGGCAGATGAAGCAGCCAAACCGGCAGCCGGTAAGAAAACAGGTGAGGTTCCCCCCCTCGCCACGGCCCTAAGGTCCCCCGCAGAAGCCCTGCCACCCAGATATACTAAGAAAGAAACTGACTGGGCTACGACTGAAGGAGCCACCCAGACCAGAGAGGGGTGGTGGGTGCTGCCAGATGGGTGCAGTGCCACTGGGGGGCATCTGGTCAGCGAGTACCATCAGCTCACCCACCTAGGGCAGACCACGCTGGAAGCCCTCCTCAAAAGCAATACTACATCAGTCAGTTACCAACCTTGTGTCGGAGCAGCCAGCGAGCAGTGCGTGACTTGTGCCAAGAATAATGCGCAGTCTGCACCGCGACCCCCGCCAGGCATCCAGAGGACTGGAACCACCCCCTTTGAAGACCCACAAATGGACTTCACAGATGTCTAGCCAAGCAAAGGGTGCGGATACCTACTAGTAATAGTGTGAACAGCCTTCCTGGCCAGGACCGAGCAGGGCTGAGATGCAGCCACAGTTCTCCTGAGGGAAATCGTGCCCCGGTTTGGCCTACCATCCACAACTCACAGTGATAACGGGCTGCTTTTGGGGCAGACACCGCACAGATCTTAACCAGGTCTCTCAACGTCACCTGGAAACTCCACGTGGCTTACACGCCCCAAAGTTCAGGGAAAGCAGAGTGAATGAACTGCACCCCCAAGGGCACCCCGGCCAAGTTCTGTCAGGAAACGGGCCTCCTGTGGCCGGACCTACTACCCCTGGCCCTCCTGCGTTCCCGTTGAACACCTGGAATGCAAGGGTTTTCCCCTTTTGAACTAGTGTGTGGGAAAATGCCCCCATGCCTGGGAAGCCTTCCAGGGAACTTACATCACTAGGAGGTAAGGGACTAAGAGTCTTAGGAGCCGCCCTAAATGAGCTGCAGCAATACACCATGGAGAGAGCCCCGATCTCCCCGGACACCCCAGTATAGTCCTTCCAGTAGTGGGTCAGAGATTGGAAAAAGGACCCCCTCAAACCTCAGTGGACTGGGCCCACACTGCTACTCTAAGCACCCCTACTGCCCTCCAGGTTTCAGGCGTTACTCGGTGGGTCCGCCACTCCCGAGTGAGAGAAGTCCAGCACCCGGACGAAGACAAGCATCGGTGGGAGGCCCAGCCGGACCACGAGCACCCCCTCCGCCTTCGCATCCAACCAGAGCCCTCCGATCGAAGGACATCTGCATGCCGCGGTTCCTGGCCTCTGTCGGCGTGGGGGTCCCTCATCTTAGGAGCCGGGCTCTCCCCTGCCGCCCCTCCCAGCTGGACTTCCCCCCCCAGAGTTGCAATTGCGTTGCTGACTGGGTAGCCACAGGGGGCGCTGCTGCATTTACTTGCTCACCTGTCTCCTTTCCCGCCCCTCCTCCCTTCGCTTCTGGGGAACCTCAGTGCGGTGGCATAGAAACAGACAAATGGGGGACCGGGTTCAGCGCTTACACTGACATGCACACCATGTATTACAAGAAAAACCAGGCTACCCTTTGTTTTAAAGATGGAAAAAGGTACTGGACCAGCACAATAAGTAAACAGGACTCAGTGCAGTTAGAGGAAGAAAGGGAACTCGCATCTGTTGCACCCACCTCACCCACCCTGGGACGTCTGATGGGGGCGCCCAGGATCAGGCGCGGAGGGACGGGGCGAGAAGGTCAAGCACGCCCTTGAAACGCTGGGCTCAGCACTAACCGAAGGGTCAGCCTACCGCAATGGTGACCTCTCAGGGCTCCAACGACTGACCCAGACCCTGTCCATCAGGCTGCCCAAGTCATTACAACAGCCTTCAAGTCAGTACAAAACATCAGCGACCGCACACAGGCCTGCTGGGTTTGCTTGCCATGAACTCACAGGGCCTGTATTGGCCCCCTGGCGCCCTCACACTGGAATTACACCCAAGTGTACTTACACCAAGCCGAAGGTAGTAACCAGACTGAACTAACTGGTCCGGTAGCCTACAACATGCAGCTCCTTTATAATGCAGACAACATAATATGTCTGAACAGCCCAAAGGCGGGCAACATTAGCTACGGCTCTGTCCCGACCTGCGTGTGCCCCAAAACTACACCACCAATCAGTCAGAAACGTATTGTGCCCCCTTAGGAATTTTCCTTCTATGCCGAAGCACCGCCTTCCGATGCCTCCAGGTGAACTGGACAGGTTTGTGTGTACCAGTCTCCTTCACCCCTGACGTATCTGTCTGGTCGGACCAGGAGGTCCAGCAGGCCCTCAGTCCTTTTCCGGAGCAACGGGCAGCCCTGGTTCCCTTTCAGCTAAGTGCAGGAACGCTTGCAGGAATAGGGGCTGGGGCAGCTGGTGTGGGTTCCTCACTCCATGTTCATGGCAAGCTTTCCCAAGAGCTAGACGAGGACGTGGACGAAGCTGCAGACTCCCTCCTTTCCCTACAAGGCCAAATCAGTTCACTCGCAGCAGTCATGCTCCAAAATCGGCGAGCCCTGGACCTGCTCATGGCAGGAAAAGGGGGAGCCTGTGATTCTTAGGAGAAGAATGTTGTTATTATGCAAAGCAATCACGAATAATAACTACAAACGTCAAGGAACTGAAGGAAAGAATATTAAAAAGGAAAAAAGAATTAGAAGTAGGAGGGTCATGGGGAATAGGGGGACTCAGCCGATGGTCTTCCCGGTCACTCCCGTTGGCCGGGCCTCTCGCCTCCATCCTCCTCCCCATCACCGCTGGCCCCTGTGTACTAAACAGCCTTCTAAAATTCATAGAAGACACTGCTATAAGTTGAGCCACCGCTCGTGTACCGGCCTTGAAAGGCTATCAGTCTATCATAAATAAAGATGACACCCCATAAACACAATGTTTTAAAGGGCACCGGAGTGGGGAGTGATGGGGAAAATGACAGTTCTCTAACATGGCCCGCAGAGCCAGAAGGGGAGTCCAGTCCCCTTCCCCAAGGCCCTTCGGTTCTTCTTCCTGCCCTGTTTGCTGGGCGCCAAAAAAGTCTGCCACGTACCAGGAAGTAAGAAAGTATAAATGACTCCCCTTGCCTGTGCTTGGGGCTCAGACCCTTGGAGATCGCTCTCCTCGGAGCCCGCCGGTGTGAAGTGAACCTCGTCCCTGCTGGACATCCCCGAGCACCGCGAGGTTCTTCGGTCGGGCGATCTAGCTCAGTTTTCCTCAGCAGAACCACCCTCAGCCTCCTTTGCTGAAGGAGTCGGTTTGGTCACTACCAACCTCCCTTGTTTTCAGACTTGGGGTTGCACTGAGTCCCCACCTGAGATGGAGTCAGTTGTTCTGTCCCCAGGAGCTTGATAACCACACACTCACTTATTCTAAGCCTCCCCCTCAGGTCAGGAGCACACAGCCACCCACAGCGTTCCGCTGGAGGACGTACCTTCCGAGCCTCGTCCCTGCGGTCTTTGGAGGAAATGATAAGGGCTGGAGGAAGAAAATAAATAAATACATTTTCTCTAAGTTCAAACTAGAATAACTTAGTGCCACACATCCGCCTGCCCTCCTTCCCCCCAGACCCTCCATCAGTAAACGGCTTTAACCTCATTTACTGCTCTCTAGGGAGGATGTATTCAGCCACAGGCTTCCCGAGGCGCTTCCGTTCCTGGTACAAAAAGCTGAAAATGTCACCGCATTTGCAAATGAACAGAAAACTCTCACTCAAAGAGCATATGGGCCACCTCGGCCCAACACACGCCGCCACAGTAGGAGGCTTCCTCTCTCTGCCCCTGCTTTGCTGTTGGGATAACACACATATATACGTTTCCTCTGAGGATGTTGGGCAAGTTTAACTGTCTTTGCAAAGGTAACAACTCATGGCTGCCAACCAGAAGCCCGATGGGTGTTTCTCTAGGGAAGGGCAGAATGGTTCCTAGTCACCCCCAACGGTGCTAGTCACCCTCGGACTCCAGACATGCATTTCCTTCAGTTTCACTGCACCCTGTACGATCACACTCTGGACAGCACAGTGCCTTCAGTAGTTTTAAGCTGACAGTCTGAATGCCAGACTGAGATGCTGGTCGCAAGCTCACCTTCCCTGGCATTCTCCACGTGTCAAGGTGAGGCAGCCTGAAAACAGAATGCCTCCTACCCCGCATGATTTGCAGGGACTATGGGTGTCAAACTGTTTTCTTGGATTTAATATTTCCTGAGTAAGTATCCCCAGACTGACAAGGGGAGGGTTCTGGGTAAGGCAGTAAGGAATAGATCCTGTTTACTGGGGATCAGCCCAGGATTCCTTCAACGTGACTAAACCATGATTCTGCAGTAACAAGGAAAATGGAAATGAGGGGCGTCCAGTTAGAAACCTTGTCAATACTTCAGAGTTAACAGCTATTGAGAAATGGGTCAAGTGTTATACTCCAGTTAGGATGGCAAGCTGGCTGGTCATTGTTCGGGCAACACTAAGGTAGATGTTCTGAGATAGACTGACTGTCGTGCTCATGTATAACGCATCAACGCCTTTTCATCAAACTTGCCGGAATAAGCTGTGCTGGGGCCTGCCTGTAAGTGCCCTGGGCGAATGCAATTGCCCAGTGAGCGGCCGTGTGGCCTCAGATGCCCCACCAAGGCCTCGGTCACAGGCTTCCATCAGCTCCGATGTTCCACGGAGAGGTAGACAGTGACTCGCTCGGTCACCACGGAGGACCCGCCGCGCCCCATGACCCGTGCAAGGCGGTGGGAGGCCGGGGAGGCCGTGGTCTCCACCGCCAGGAATGTCACAGTGCGGCTGTCCTCTTACCAGCAGGGGATGCCTGCCCAGCCCCCCACAGACGCCTGAATGTCCAGAGACATGCAGTTGTGTCCTGTACACACAGACCTGTGACAAAGTTTGATTTATGATCAGGCCCAGTAAGAGAGTAACGACAATAACTGATCATAAATAGAACAATTACAGTATATACGGAAATAAAAGTTACATGGATGTGGTGGTCCCGCTCTCTATCTCAGACAAGAGCGACTCAGACAAGAGCCACACCCACCCTTCTTGTGCTGATAGAGTGCCTGCATGATGAGACCAAGTGAGGCGATGGTGTGGGCTCTGTGACGCAACACCAGGCGCGGCGGAGCTTCTGGTGCTCCATCAGAAGGAGGGTCACCTGCTTCCTGACTGTGGTTGGCCGCCCTCAAGCCACGGAGAGTAAGCTGGACAGGGAGCAGTCTGCTGTAAAAGGGAGTCAGACCCATAAACAGACGGTTACGACACCAACGGGTCTAAGTCTGACGTTAAAGATGCACAGAGAGAGAGTAAAATTCACACCCAGGACACCATGTAACCCAGCCTGTGAAGGGGCGCTAAGAAGACGCTTCCTCACGGCCGAGTGGCATGTGGTGGTTTTGTGAGGTTGGTGGGGGTCCAAGGGAGAAGTTTTCAACACTCCAATTTTCTTTCAACTAGGCAAGTGTCTGAAAGAAAGAAAGCAGCTGCCTCTTATTCTCATCTCAGCCTGATCAAAAAACCAGCTAAGTTGGGACACTTAACTATGCATTTTGTGGTGCAAAACTGGTAACATTTTGTTAATATGGCATTCATGTTCCTGGCATCAGAGCTCGAATTTCACAAAGAAAAGTGGTTGCTTGGGGATTTTTATTTCTTCTTTTTTAACCAAGAATCCAGAAGAAAATCAGTCAGATAAAATCATCTAAGGTTTAAGTCCATTACACTTCTAGATTGAACTTATGTGCCCCAAGTCAATTTAAAGACACTTTTATCCAAGCCCTCCTGACAAGACACTTCCAAACAGGTCAAGATGTATTTATTCCCTTTGTGGAGTTTTGAAAGTCTCTGAAAGAAAAAAAAAATGTCATGAACGCTATTGTGGATGTTTTTAACTTTCTAAATTATCCCACAAGAGACTGGATATCAGTGAGCTAAAAAAAACACAGACAGCCAGGCCTGCCTCACCCCCGAGGTCAGACGCACTCATGAAGGCTTAAGCTCTGCACTGTCTTCAGAGCCTGGCGCAGAGCCGAGCGGCAGCCTTGGCCGCGACCATCACAGTGACCGCATCCTCGACGCGGTATCACCCGCAAGGTGTGTTCAGCCCCAGGCCACCAATCAACACCGTGGGCAAGAGACACTCAGGATTATGACTGACACTGGAAACAGATTATTATTTTCTACCTGCTCTTATGTTGTTTTTAGTTTTATTTTCTAACATTTTATCTCCAAATTTAATTATGAAATAAACTGAAACAGTCTTTCATAGTCCTCTCCCTTTCTCCTTCCCTGGCTGCTGTGACCAATGGCATGTCACTAAGGCCACACGCGATCCAGCTTCCATGGCCGCCTAGCCCACGTTCACCCAGAGTGGTCGCCAGCAAAGCACACCCGGCACGGTGATCAGTGGCCCGCAGGTCATCCTAGGTCTGTGCAGAGGGGGCCGGTGCCAGCAGCCAGGTTCCTGCCTTCCCTATCGAGGGAGAACAGACCCAAGGCCTAGGAATGGAACAGGGCCCGGATATCAGGCCTCGGTCCTCGCTGTTGGTGTGAGCACCTGTGTGTGTGTGTTTCATGTCCCTTCCCAGCAGCCTGTCCGTGTCACCCTGAGAGTTTGTACTCTTTATGTGGCCATTTGATTGTTATTGCAGTTCTCCTGACACCCAGTAACGCAGCTGGCTTACAGTTCTCTGCCACTAGTGCATAACAAGCTGCTTGAAGATGGGGCCCATTTATCTTAAAACCTATAAAGTCTCAGGTCCCTGCAGGTGCCTAGCATGTAGTGGTTGCTCAATAAATACTTCCTGGTAACTGAAACAATAGACAAATGGTTGAGAGGGCGCTGCTGTGGGGTCGTACCTCACAATAAAAATGACAGAAGAAATGATTTTGCCCAAATTTGAGCACCTTGTTAATTCTTTCATATTCCATCAATCTACTCCTGGCAAAAAAAGAAACAATATTCAGGATTCTGATCCTAAGTTTATCAATAGTTTAATTTTACAGACACTTAAAATGTCAGGGCTGGAATGGATCTGAGCCATTACCGCCAGAATAGTTGGCGGGTAAGAAAGTAGGGCCCTCTTCCTACTCTGTTTAGTACGGCGGGTTTTTGTGGGGTTGTCTACTTTGTGCGAGGCGTATCTCCCGACAGACATGCCCATGTGCACGTCGGAAAGGCCTGACTGCAGGGAATCCAAACAGGAAATACCTCAGTTCAACTGGGCAGGCTTTCGGTGCCAGCTGGAGGGCGAGGCCTTAATTTCGTGATGAAGGTTTCGAAGAAATGGAACACGTGCTTGGATATATGCTTGCATGGATTGGAGAGCCCATTCTGGTGCAGGAAGAGAAGGCTGAGGACTAATAACACATGCCTAAGAGGGAGTTATTCATTCGTCTATGACAGGGAATCCTCAACGAGGGCAGAAAGAGAGAATGTGGGACCGAGAGCTATTTTAGGAGTGAACTCATCATATCACCACGGAAAGGGTCATCTAGAAAGATTTCCAAGGGACTCTGATTGTAAAGGAGAAACTAGAGATGAGGAAAAGGACAGAGTTCAAAATAGCACTGGGGGCTTATCTCAAGTAGAGTAAGTATCCAGAACCCTGATGCAGAACATGGACTTATGTTCCCTCTGACAGCCCTTGCAGGCAGCCTCCATCATCGCTCAAGGGGCCTGGGAGGGTGGCGTGCTTCTCTCAGCAATGGCCACAGCAGGGCGAGCAGTCCGTATTCAGGCCGTGCCTGGAATTTTCTAAAAAGCTCATGCTGTTTCCCTGATTGAAATGGGGTCAGGTTTATTTTTGCAGTACACTGCATTTCACAGTAACTTCCTGTCTGATCACTCCAGACCATGGACACCATTGCAGAGGAGCTGAATCTATACAATGAAGGCAAAAAGTTGCCCTGTAACCCTAAACAGAAACGGAAGTAAATTATACAGAAGCTCCTGTTTAGGTCTCTGCCAGTTAAATGTCAGAAGAGAAAGTGAAGATACCATGAGTCATTTTTTTCTTATCAAACACAGGACTCCACCAGGGGTTAACCCTTCAAAGCCAGGGCAACACGGTACAAACGATTCCAGGGTATAATTGTAGTGCACTTCGTTACTCAGGCTTCTAAGGGCTGGCAGGTATTTGGTGAATGCTTGGGGTCAGGGCTTAGTTTGGGTACACTCACCTGTGGCACAGAGCCCAAGCCGGGCAGGATTCAGCATAAACTAACCCAGAAGTCAACAGGGATGCTGAGAGGGAGTGCCGGATAGCCAGGGTCCCCAGACAAGAGAGAAATCATCAGATGGACATTTTCCTGGCCAAGGAAATAGCGTGGGGACTCAGGGACTAGATAAAGGGAGGGTCCACTTCGAGGCAAATTAGGCTCTACATCCCAAGCAGGAGAGGAAAAGTGACAGAGAAAACGTCCCAGAGGAATTTGGTAAGAGTCAGGTTCCACCCACCTAAACAAAGTAGAGTGCAGGCTTCCTTTCCAGTGGGCACCCAGAGACTCAGGGCCATAAAAACGTCAGGTTCCCGAGGCAGAAAACAACCAAGAATATTATGGAATATTATTTGAATAATTCAGATCTCTAGTCTTGGGTGTAGACTAATGGAAACTCCTCTGGTCTGCACAACAAAGAAATGATGACAAGGTGCCCAGCTGCTCCTTTGGGTTCCAAAACTGAAGTGGAAGAAAGAGTCAGCAGATGCTGGCTATGCCCTGAAGGGAGCTGGGACAGGGCCAGGATGGTGCTGACAAGCACTATTAGATGCAAAGACCCAAGCCATACCGACTGATCTCACAGCACTGCTGCGAGTAATGTCACAGAACAGACATTTAGGCAGAGCCCTTAGCAGCATCCCCAAAGCACAAAGTGTTCACAGAGGACTATGCAATCCCCCCAGATCTGCAACCTCCAAGATCTGCAATCCCCCCATGTCTGCAATCCCCCCAGGTCTGCAATCCCCCCAGGTCTGCAGTTCCCCCCAGGTCTGCAATCCCTCCAGGTCTGCAACCTCCAAGATCTGCAATCCCACCAGATCTGCAGTTTCCCCCAGGTCTGCCCTAACCCCCAGGTCTGCAATCCCCCCAGGTCTGCAACCCCCCCCATGTCTGCAATCTTCCCAGGTCTGCAATCCCCCCAGATCTGCAGTCCCCCCCAAGTCTGCAATCCCCCCAGGTCTGCAATCCCCCCATGTCTGCAGTTCCCCCCAGGTCTGTAATCCCCCCAGGTCTGCAGTTCCCCCAAATCTGCAATCCCCCTAGGTCTGCAATCCCTTCCAGGTCTGCAGTTTCCCCCAGGTCTGCAATCCTTCCAGGTCTGCCATCCCCCCAGGTCTGCAATCATTCCCAGGTCTGCAATCCACCCCCCGGGTCTGCAATGCCCTCCAGGTCTGCAACTCCCCCCCATCTCTGCAATCCCTCCCAGGTATGTTAATGTATCTGAAAGCTCAGAACTGAATCAGCAGTGAAAACAAAATACTTGGCTTTATAGATACAAGAAAAAGATGCCATTTTTCCTCTGACCATCTGCAAAGGTGGGCCAGATTATAAAAATACAGAGCAAAAATTCACAATAGAACAGGTCAGCAACCCACAGAGACAAGTGTCTTTGAACGGGTACTTCAAGCGTTGGGTTTTTAAATCCTGGCCTCAGATGAAAAACTTCGGTGAATTCAGTATTTGAATTAGAAGTTTTTGAGGTTGGCTTGTTGGAGAACTCTCTAACTTACATATTCAATTTGTTTTTCACAGATGTAGCAAGAGATTTAAAAAAAATTGCTTTGAATTCAGACAAATTTGAATTCAAATCCTGCCTTTAGCATTAGCCAGCTTGGTGACCTTGGAATTCGGCTAGTGTATAATCTCCCAGAGGCCTGGATATGGGCATCATTTTACCCATATCTTGGGTGCTGTGAGGTGACACGAGCTGATGAAGCCTGTGCTTGGCACAGTGCCTGGCTCATAGTGGGTGACAGAAATGCTGACTCTTTTCCTCTTCTCTGTCCAGTCATCCCACTCAAATTCTGTCCCTTATTTTTTGCCAGAGAACAAAAGTACAAGGAAGTTTGGCTGATAATTGCCTCTTCCAAGGATTTCACATGGAAAAAAAACTATGCATGTAAGTCGTTTTTCTCCTTAAAGAAAATACTTGGACCAGAACACTTTGAAGGGATAGACATCTGGGAATCTTTCCCAAGTAAATAATTTAAAACGTGAGGAAAGATATGAAAAAGCATAGTTAGGCACCTACGCTGTGCCAGGCACTGGAGACGCATAAGATGGTCAGCTCTCCGCCCTCCTGAAGCTTACTCAAGAACTGGGGAGGACAGTCTGCTCAGGAACGTTCATTGCAGCACTGTTTGTAATGCTGAGCAACTAGACCCAATATAAATATTAACGATAGGGAAATGGTTAAGTAAATTTTGTACTTCTAATTGTTAGAACATCATGCCATGTGCAAGAAATAGCTATAAAAGTAATAGACAACCTTAAATAAGAACTAGCCTCTAAGGAAGAAATAAAGGTTCTTATTTAGGTTTGACTCCATTTCTAAGCACCTAAGTTTGTAAGATAGAAGTCCTGGCACAACACACCTTAGTTCTCTTTCCTCACCTTATTTGACCTCTTGTGCCTCATGGTACTTAGTCGATCTCTTTGCCTCTTTCTTTCACACACCATTACTAATCAATCTATACCATCAGAATTGAAGTTGTTGGTTGAAATTCCCTTTTAGCCCTGAAGGTTTGAGATTCTTTGATTTTACCATCAGGTAAAAGTTCTAAGAGTTGATATTACTTCTGCCTTTCCTGTACATTCACACTGAATTTTATCATCACCAACATTTACATCTTTGTGGAAATAAGTTGCTGGCCCTGAAAAGAATCCAAATGAAACTGGGGTGCTGGAGAGGAAACGGTAACGTCAGGGAGTAGGCGAGCATTACAGAAATACAAATTGTAAATATCTGTGGAATATGTGATTTGAAAACTGCTTACGAATGGACGTCTATCTTCCCCGAGTATGACTGCAGCCTTGTGATACAAGACTAGCATCCATTACTTCTTAGACTGCTGTGTAGCCTGACGCACAGAACTAGCACAAAGGTTTCTATTACTGGTCAGCCAAGATCGGGACTGAACGATGGGTTTTTTACCCTCCCCCGTGTCCAATATTCTGTACCGTGTGACTTTTCGACTCACCAACAAGTACAGTGCATTTCTCTCCCCCGATCTGGGCTGGCCCCGGATTGGCCTCGGCCAGTGGAATGCAGAGGAAATGCAGTGTGCCAGTTCTCAGCCAAGGCTGCGTGACACGTGCACGCTGCTGCTTTTTCTCTGGAACGACGCCACCGCCATGTGACCAATCCCAGGCTGACCTGCTGAAGACCAAGGGACATGCGGCCCAGTCAGCCCCTGTCCTTGCAAGTAGCCGGGCCTGACTGCAGTTGAGCACAGACACACGAGAAAGTTCATCTGGAACCAGATTTGCTCAGCTAAGCACAACATAAAAGTGCCGACCACATAATAGTGAGTTAGATAAAGGGTTGTTGCTTTTAGTCACTGCATTTTAGATAGTTTGTTATTTAAGGGAAATAGTCAGGAGCAGGCTAGGTCCCAGAATGGCAGAATTCTGGGCACTTCCCAGATCCATTGGCCTGGAGTCCAGCCAGGAGAACGCTGTGTGCCGGCTCTGTGAGCCCTCTGTCCTCGTTCCTGTCGGAGTCAGCCGTCAGGGGGCCGCAGTGCCTGCTGCAAAGCTGAGATGCGCCTTCCTCTGGGAAGGCTGTCCCTCACTTTCCTTGGTGCCCTAAGGAGGTACAATACTCTGGATAGCTGGTCTGAAGAATGATTTTGCAGACATGTATGTGACAGGGAGCTCTCATGGTTTCCAATTATTTATGGCAAGATAAAAAGGCGGATGGAAAAAAATGAGCATTTGGAGCTACCTGAAACCACAAGCAGGGGTTCCAGCAGCTTCGACACCTCGACTCCAGGGCCGCTTTTGTCCCTGGGCCAATGTGCTGCACGAGTTTTCTTTGTCTGCCTGAAAGAGCCACTCTAAATTTAGTAGCATAAAAAACTCCAACCGTCATTTATTGCTATTATCTTTCACAGTTATGGGCACTGAGCAGGCTCAGATATGTGATTCTCACCCAGGGTCTCTAGGAGGTTGCAGCTCGACTGCACCAAGCGCTGGAGTCACCCGGAGAATTCCCTGCTCCTATTGTGCTGGCCCACACTGGCTGTCGGCTGGAACACCCCCGAGCAGCCGTCGCACATGGCCTGGAATTCTTCGCAGCACGGCGCCTGGGCACCAAGGGCGAGGCGGAAGCTGCGGCCCCTTCGTGCACAGGAGCCATGCGGTATCAATTCCCCTGTGAAACAGACCCTCTGGTTTAGCGCGCTGTCCTCAGTCAGAAGGAACGCCTGGGTGCAGGGAAAGGGGACCTAGATTCCACCTCTCCTACTCACAGATGTGGAAAGTTCACATTTAAAGAAGAACACGTGGGGTGGAAGAAACTATTACAGCCTTTGTTGGGAAATGAAACCTCCCAGATGTGTGAACAAATAATGGAAGTCAGGAAATTCCAGAGTCCCTTTGCTTTTATTAACATGAATTTACTTTTATTAATCACTCTAGCTAACAATAGACATTAAATACTACATGGCCATAGTCAGTCTGGTCATGGGTACAATTAGAATTTGAAATTTTCCATATCCCAGGATTCCTAAAAGCATCTTGGAAGTTAATGAGAACCTGAGGACCTTTCGCTTGGCTGGATGCCATTCTTCCACATACAACTAAATGATATTTAATTTAAAATATTAACCTCCCCTTAAAATATTAATAAGAACATAGTAATTTTACCATCATCAGCCTCTGCCGGGAGCAAAACAACACAGCCAACTTGGTCAGCTGGTATTAAGTCCCAGGTACAGGAAGAGGGAGAAATGCAGAGAATCTTTTAGGTGCTTTGAGAAGCCACAGACAGATCACAACAAAGCTGTCTGTCCCCTATGTCCCCTCCTGCCCTGGCTTCCTGCAGGTGGCCTGCTCCATGCCCCTTGCCTCTGAAGAAGGATGTGGCAGGTGGAAGGGACAGTGAATGGCTTGCAACTCTTCCTGGGTTTTGTTTTAAAAAATTTAGCATCCATTCAGGCAGATGGATAAGAAGGGAGGAACTCTGCAGTTTTCACAAAAGCTCTTAAACTAAAGCAGGAAGTAAAGGGGTTCTTCTCACACACAACTAGGGATTCCACACAGGTAGGAGGCAGTGAGAAGGCAAACAGAAAGGCATGCTGACATTGGAGCAGGGGACATGCATTGCCGGCAGGGCCGTGGGCTGTCGGCAAACTCAGAGAAGGTGCAGGGAGTTTGGGAGCCAGGAACCAGCACTCTGAGAAGGGGGCACTGCACATCTCTAGAGGAGAAATGGCTGTGGTAGGTGTAGTGGGGGGAGATTGCACGCTGAACAAAAGCTCCCTTTTTTCCAAGCTGGATGCTGTAGCCACAAGCCCTCGGGGCCATGAGGCAAAGGATATCTCAGTGACAGCCTTTGTGGGTCATGTGGCCCCTGCTCCTTGCCTAACTCTGTTATCATCTAGACAGAGAGAAAAATAAAATAATAAAGGTAACCTCTGTTAGGAAACCCGTCTAGTGAACTCCAGTACTGAGGTTCCTACCATCTAGACTAAAGGAACTTGATGGTTTGCCAGTTTCTATTATGAAATTGAACAGAATAAACTTCTTTGCCCAATATTTTCAGAAGAATTTGTTGTAAGGATTTTGTAAAAGGGAATCTTTACAATTGTATAAGTTAGCAATTTTTCTAGGTGGGAAGGTGCTTCCCCCCAAAGTATGAATTTGTACGTCTTCTGACTGAACAGAACTTGTATCTTTGATGATGGTAGGCTGTAGCTGTCGCAATGATATCGGGTGTCTTTCTGCAGAGCACATGCATGCACCTGTGTGTGAACTGTGTGTGTGTGTGTGAACCTGTGACAATATTAGGTTGCATGGCAAATAAAAGCTGCCAATTATATGGGGAATTAAGGTTGGCAGATGGAATTTAGGTTGCCAGTCAGCTGACCTTACAATAGGCAGATTATCCTGGATTATTCTGGTGGGCCCAATATAATCACACGTGTCCTTAAAAGTGGAGGAGGGTGACTGCTCAGCGGGTTAGGGAGATGATATGAGAAGGACTCAACCCGTCATTACTGGTCTGAGGACGGAGGAAGGAGGCCACGAGACAACAATGTAAGTGGCCTCTAGAAGCTGAAAAAGAAATGGATTCTCCTTTGGAGCCTCCCGAAGGGAACACAGCTCTGCAAACATGTGATTTTAATCACCGAGACTCATGTCAGGCTTACTAAAATCTGGAATGTAAGATAATAAGATGCGTTATTTTAAGCCACTAAGTTTACAATAGCGATAGAAAAGAAATATGCACTCTCCCCTCGTCCAGAAAGCTTCAATGTATACCCAGGAAAAAGTGAGAACAGAATGCGATGGGTCAATCCACAACCATGTAGTAATAAATATCAGACAAGACTGACAATAACATCTGCCAGGGTTAATGGGAAACCAGTGGGACGTGTGCTAACAGGAAATCAAACGTGGGCAAGCAGATCCAAGCTGCAGTGTGCATCTGTGAGTGCACAGAGTCACAACTGCCCGATAGATTAGTGTAGAGATTCTCAAATTTAACACAAAAAGGGAATAAATAACTTCCTGTGGACTTAACAATGCAGATAGTATTTCCTAAGGGTCATCAAATGATTATCCCAGAGGTTGGCCTGAGGAATCAGGATAATAGGCTACATACCTGCATTAGCAAAAAATATTCTTGTGGGATACACAAGAAAAAGAGAATGAAAGAGGGATTAAAGGAGAAGATGGAAGAGGAGAAGAAAGAGGACAGAAGAGGAAGAGGAGGAGAAAAGGGAAAGACAGAGAGGAAGAGACATGAGTGCGCAAAGACGCTGGTGTCTGCAGAGGAGCGAAAGATGCTGGCTTGGAGCACTGGGCGTGGAGAGAAAAACGGTAGAAAGACAATTCAGGGGGTAGCTCCACACCCTTATCTACAAGTCCTCAGTCTGCTGAGGCCCCCAGACGGAGAGCATCGTGTACACCTCCTCAGGTCGCTGGTGAGTATCAGCGAACCAAGATGACCACAGTCCCAAATGAAGAGTGATTCGGATGGAGGGCTGATGTCATGTTAGGCCCCATTTTAAGGAGTTTAAATATTACAGCATTATCTCATTTAACCTCCTCATCTTTACGTGGTGGCTGTAAATATCCTGACGTGAAACTGAGTATTAAAGGGGTAAGGCCTCTAGGTAGGGATTAACAGTCAGCAGACACAGGAACGTGGCCTCTCAGATAGGCAGTGCCCAAGGGTATTGCTCGAGATTCCAATGTGGGAGGGTGAGGTGTCCACGGGAGGGCTCAGGAATCAATAGTCCTTGCTAGTAATTCTGGCTTTGGTACCTTTGGGTCTATAAAGAACAAATTAGACATTTTTTTTTCCTATGCCCTAATTGATAGTCTAAATCATCCAGAACTATAATTAGGATCCACTGTTCACAGTTCCCCTCAAGGAAATAAAGAAGATGGGAATCAAGCTAGCTTAGGGACAAGAACAAAGACACCGTAGCCCACTTGCTGAGTCGGTCAGCCCGGGGTACAGCTCCCGCTCATGCCAGGAAGAGTGACGGGATCTGAGCTCCTCTGAGCTCCACCTTGAGACCAACAGCCCTGGCGAGAATGACCAGACAGCCCTGGCAATGCTGTGTGCCTGGGAGTGTGCCCAACCTTTCATTCACTCCATTCCATCAACAGACTGAGCACCAGTATGTCCAAAATACTGTTGACAACACTGGTGAGGTCCAGGAAAACAAGATGCCCCCCACCCTACAGGAACTCAAGGCCTGAAAGACCGGTAGACTAAATATTTCAAGATGTACAGAACAGTTAATATGCACGGTGCTGCAGGGAAGCCTGGGGGATACTGGATGTCTTCCCCACCAGGGACCTTTAGAGTTGGATCTCAAAGTATACACAGGAGTTCACCAGAGAGGAAGAAAGTGGAGAGTAAACATTTTAAGCAGCATTCCCACATCTGGGAATAAGCACTAAGAAAACAGATTTTAAAATGAATGCCTAAACATGTTTAAAGCGGATTTCTTCTGAGATTCAAATCTGGAAACAATTTGCATAGTCAACTACTGAAGAACAGTTCAGAAAGTTTTGTTATGTTGATTCGATAGTCTATATATCTGTTTTTGACCTGCAAATAGCAATTTCACATCATTTATCCCAGTGGAATTTCAACCTAATCAAAGTTATTCCAATGAAAATGGGAGAAAAATCTGTGAAAATGGTAGAAATAGAGAACAGAATTCATGAAATAATGGCAAACGAAATACAGGGAACAAAAATTCTATCTGTGATATAAATTCAAGCATGCAGAATGTGCTTCCATATTGACAAAGTTTAAAAAGAAAACAGAGAAGTAAGAGTAGTTGTTACAGAACAGCAGAAGCAGTGAGAATATTATAAATCCATTCATGTCTTACATATATGTGTGTATATATGTATACACATATATATAAAATGTATATACGTATACACATGTGTATATATATATTTAAAGTGTGGTAAACAAAAATGATATTAAATTAACTAGAATCCTTTAATAGTGTTTTAGTAGGTTATCTAAGTCTGAAAGAAACACCTTAACCTATTTCTCTAGGGATAAATGGAATTACCAAATAGCAGACGAATGAAGAGGGAGGGATGTGCAAGCTACGAAGCAGCGGGTTCTAGGGGAAAAGCCCCAGAACACAGACACATTTGCCCCTGCTGCTGCCGCAGTGTGCTGACTCAAGGCTAATTCAAGATGTGATGTGCTTAATTACAGCCGACATGGTTTTGAAATTCTTGTGTTGGAGATATGGGGATACTAAATTTTTCTGTATCTTGGGTTTTTGGCAAGAGGTTCCAACGGTGTCATCTCTCCTGGACCTGACTTCTGTCTGACGGGTACACGGCAAGCATCTAGGCGAAGGCATGAACTTGAGGTGCCTGCCGTTGTATATCCCACCGAGACTTGCTGTGTTCATACATACGCAAAACTGGGTGTGACATAGACACCTACATACGTGGGGCATCTAAGGGTGTCTCTTGGAGTTGCATTGGTCAGGATAGGATAGGCTGTTCTACAGAAATAAACAGCTCTCTAATCTCAGAGGCTTCAAACAACAATAGTATATTCTTTGTTTTTATTACATGAATATCATAGCTTGGCAGAAAGGTTTCAGTTTATGGTAGTAATTCAAGGAATCAGGCTAACAGAGAAGCCACGATCTTGAATGTTGGCTCATGGTTGCAGAAAGAAAACAGCACCCTGGAGGGTCATTTCCTGGGCTGGAGGTGACTCCTTACTCATACTGCACCTGCCAGAATTAGACACAAGTCTGTACCAATGACAAGGGTCCCAGGGAGTGCAACCGTATGGCATGTTTGAAAAGCAGAGAACTAGAAATGCTCAACAAACACTGTTAATGACTACCACGGAGTCCTTTCTGAGACACCATGTCGGAGCGGAAGTCTGCAGGGTCACGGGGAACAGCCACCAGGAGGAGGTCTAAAGATGAGCAACACAATTTTCAGACTACTGGGTCTGGTGGATAAAGTAAGATTAGAAGAATTAAATATACATACTTTGGCTGAGCAGACCCAGTAGGGAGCAACAGTGGGTGGTAGAGGTGGACAGGGTAGCGATCTAAAAATATCCATAAGATATAAAGGATCAGGAGGGAGAATTATTTAGCATGAAAATCAGAAAATATCACTTGGCATTCTAGAAATAAATATGAGGAAATAGGTTCTGGTATCATGAAATTGGACAAACTGCTTACAGTGTAAAGAAAATGAAAGAAACAGAAGCATTGTGGACTTCTTTTTACTTGAGATGAGAAGCAAATCCAGGGGATAAGAAATGGATGAGCACTGGAGATATCCCGGGACGGAGTTTCCCTGGGGAAACTGCCACGTCCCTGCTCGTGGTTGCTGGCTAGAATCCAGCTTGAAGAGCCGGATAGAAGCAGAGACACTGTCTGTAACGTTTCTGAGATTGAGAACAACTGAAGTTTAAGTAAACTGTGGGGTCCTTTACAAGGAGGCTCCCTCTATTCCAGAATGGGAAACCTCGAGAACCTAGTGCTTTATGACACTTGGGTCCATTTAGAAAAAGTCCTGATATCCACTCTACTTATAGTCACTTAAGCTGCTTCTATACAAAGCATTTTAATACGTTTCTAAGTCTAGAACCATAGGTTTTACTGTGTCCAGGACTGACACCGATCCTCAGGGACTGGTGGGTTTTCTCAAACCTTCCGCGCTGGTGTGGTGGCTGTTCCAGAGGCGACAGGATTTGGACGTATGCCTTCCCCTTCGCTTCCTTGTGTCCCCATGTCAGAGATTTGCCTGCCTCATTCTAAAAAGCTTAACATTGAAACTGGGACTGGGGAGGAGTGGATACCTTTCGATACCTAAGCGTGTATCTCTGAGGAGTTTGCTAGCTGGTCTCTTGTTGGCCGTTTCCTGCATGAACACAGAAGGGCTCAGTCACGGACTTCTCCGTAACTTGCTTCTCGAACAGGAAAGAGGAGGTGCTGTTTGTTTGGTCTGGTTTTGTCTTTCTGGATGAAACCTGCTTGTCTTCAGAGTTAAGAGAGTCTCTTCCATGCCCGCTCGCAGACGTGAAACAGGGCTCAACTCACTTCAGAACAACGTGAAACTAAACCGACATGAAAACGTTTAATCTTTGGGTTCCAAGAGTAACTGTAAGTAAGAGAAGAGCCAGCCGAGAGGCTGCTGCCGTGTCAACCCCAGGGCATTTGCTCCTGTTCTCCAGAGCGGAGGTTTGCATGGTATGAACACACTGATTTTCTCGTCCACATGATGACCGAGGAAGGATTTTACCTTCCTAGATGCCAACTACTACTTCCGCCCTGTCATATCAGCCACTTCACATCCACCCCATGCCCCAAGGTGGACAGTTTGTGCTGTTTTTAAATCAACCTCATCGAGGTATCATTTGCACACTGCAAACTGCGTCCACTTTGAGTGGACAGTTGGATGAGCTTTGACAGATGTGCACGCCTGTGTAACACCACCACCAAAACCAGAGCCTAGAGCAGCCTTAGCTGTTCTTTGGGACAAACTATTTCCGCTGTTTCTGAAGATTTAGATTTGTCGAAAGAAAGAATTTTCAGTGCAGATCAGTGACACTGAGGAAGGTGAAGAGATGAGAGGGACTCCTGCCCGAACTGGACCCCGCTGCCCAGGGACAGAGGGCTGTGAGCCCTGTGGGGGGAGCACAAGTGCAGCAGGGCAAAGGGTCGGGAACGTGGGGATGGCAGTACTACAGAGCGGCAGGAACACCTTCCCTGGGCAGGTGAGGCCTGAAGGAGGAGGGGAGTTCCAGCCCAAGGGGCCACCGTGCACAGGTCTTCACGCAGCTGGCGTGGTCAGGGACCAGCAGGAGGCCCACGTGGCTGCAGAGTGATAAATGAGGGGCAAACAGGAGGTCAGAGAGGCTATGGAGGAACCTCACTGCTTCCCTCAGTGGCCATGAGAGGACTCTGGCTACACTGTTATTCTACCATGTGATGTGGTGGTGTGGGAGGAAAGCCGGGCCAGCCGGGCCACGAGCCAAGACGAAAGCAGCCGCGATGTGTTAGTCCCAAGACCTGAAAAGACGGAGCCGCAGAGGCCGACAAAGGTGGAATGATTTAAAAGGGCAGGCCGGAAGGACGCGGAAGTCTCAGAAAAGCAGCCAGGAGGCCGGGAGACATTAAATTGTGTCACTGGTGCTCACAGCAGAAGTCAGAGAGAAGCTATCTGACAGGAATTCAGAGAAGTCCTTCCCCAACCTTCTCCAAGAAGCATTTTGTCACCTCCCCTAAATGAAAAGTATAAATAAAAGAAACACCACCCACCCACATCTGAAAGGTTGCCAGCTCCTGTTGTGTAAGACTCCCAGGATCTTTTCAGCACAAGGCTGAATTCTAATCTGAAAATGTACCATGTCATTTTGCACAATTTCAACCACTTACGTGCCCTAAACCTTTGAGCGTCAACTCCATTTTCAAATGAATACCCCAAATCACTTTTTAAAAACCAGTCATCCGATGAGTCACTGGAAAGTAGGAAACTTCTCGGTGCCTTACTGCGAGTGTCAAGAAGCTGATTTTTCTTTTCAGTAAAACACAAAATTGCTTTATTAGTTGAATGCATGGAAATGCCACAGGACTTACAGTCTTGCCTCCACACATGCGTGGGTGACCCCCATTAGCAGCGGGAGGAGCTGCGGCCACCTACACGAAGGGAAAAGGTGCCTTCACGGGGCAAGGCGACCGACAAGCGGCAGAGACAGCCTGTGGGGTCATCTTGTTGACCTGCATGCCTCAGTTTCCCCCTCTGGTTAATAGGTGTGAATTTTGTGTTCTTCTGTCCGAAAGGGATAGGATAACTAATTAAGGGTTCGTATTGATAGTCACAAATGCATTGACCTTATTATACCGTGTGTCTAGCATTATCTAAGTTCTTTTTACTAAAAGCAGCACCGGATCAACTGAGGGCCTGTTAGAAGTGCAGAACTTCAGGCCTGGAACCTCACCTGCTGAATCAGAATCTGCATTTTAACGAGATTTTCATCTTGTACATTAAAGTTGGAGAACGGTGTCGTCTGTTAAAATCCTAATTAATCTTGGCAACGGCTCCAGGTGGTAGACCAAGGCATCCCCATTTGTCATTGGAGGAGTTGAAGTTCAGTCCTGACACGATTTGGTCCAAGTCAATGAAGTTGCAAAACCAGTATTTGGACGCAGGTACATCCGATTCCAAAAGATACACGCTGTTTCCAGGAATGCTTCAGTGCTTCATCATACACGGGGCCAAAAAAACAAGACTGAAGGAGGAAATGAGGGGAAGCCTTCATGCTTTACCTCACCGCGATGTTTGAAACAGAAGAAAAAGGCCATCATTAGCATGTAGAAAAAGCCATTCAGGTGTGTAAGAGAGAAATAATTCTCAATACAGGCAGATCTGACAGGAGAAATTGTAATTAAGGAGGACCACAAAGACCCTTCCCCGTGTACCTTGTGGAGTAAAAGGACACACACACACACACACACACACACACACACACACACACACACACACCACCACACACACTTCCCTTAGGAAAACCAAATCCTGCTCGGCATGGACATGTATAATTAGATGTTCCCTGGGAGTGAGAAGTAGTAATTAATTCAGTGTTAAACATCACAATCTATTACTTTAACTCCATAGCAACCATGGTTGCCAATAGAGAGAAAACAAAATCTTGGAGTCTATTTTTAAGTGATTACATTGAAATTTTTGAAAACGTGTAAAAGCTGACACCTGCTATTTTTAGGCTAAAACAATAGCCACCGACTCTCTCAGAGCAAAGCTAAATGCTAATGACCAGAGGCGAGGGGCAGGGGACTGTGAGGAAGCAGCCTGAGCAGTTTGTAGACAGACGGGCCTGACCCTGCTCAGAGCACGGAGCCCAGCTGCTCAGTCTGGGAGAGAAAAGTGTCCTTTCAGGCCAAGAATAGATACATTAATGATTTCTTGAAACGCAGTCTTTGGAATCAGACTGAACTAGATTTGAATCTCAGCTTTGTTACGTTATGTGTTTCCTTAAACAAGTTGCTTACTGCACAGATTCCTTCATCTGCTACAATGGGGGAAAAGAATACATTTCATAATATATAGACATTTCATAAGCTTCTTAAAAAAATTCAATGCCAAATGCCCAACAGTGGACATGGCAGGCTGGGTTCCCCTGGAAGCAGGTCCTGAGTTTACTGCTCCAGGTATTTATTAGGGAATGCCTGGAGTCAGCCTCTGGGGAGGGGACAGGACACCAGGTCGCAGGAGGAGCCACTGCCCTGTGACAAAGGCTGGCAAACAGACCCGCTGACCTGGGCGTCCTGGAGTGAACCTGGGCTGACAGCTGTCTGACAGTGGGCTGAGATGGCCACCTCCATCAGTCAGCCGACAGGGCTGCTCAGGGAAGGACACGGCCTTGGGTGAGGGGCTCTCTGCAGCTGAGTCAATCCCCGGACCCGACAGCACTCTCACCAGCTGGGCAACAGACCTTTCCAAGAGGGACCTGGGTGTCACGTCTCTATACCCAACATGTGCGATGCGGTGCGGTTTGCTTTAGTCCATCGCACATGTAACCCTTAAGAACATCTCTTACTAGTAGAGATTCTGGTGTCCAGCAAATCCCAACATGCTTAACATCCTAACAACTTCTGTTCTTAAAAATAACTTCTAGTACTTTGTTAGATCTTGGTATTCAGGGCTCTGAAACCCATACTCATCTGGTTTAAACATCTCAATAATTCTGTGAGGCAATGTTCATCTCCATTTTACAGATGAAGAAACAAGTGCAGAGATTAAGTAGGAACAGTTCTGACCAGCAGCTGGGAGGGAAGGCGGCCACGCGGGACAGGCCTTTAAGGGCACTCGGTGCCGCACCTCTGATGTGCCTGCCCACCATGACTCAATCCGCCAACAATGAACAGCAGACGCGTCAAGGAGCCCGTGCCCCCTTTCCTCCCCTCTACTGAGAAAGGTGACTCGTGTATCTTGCCGACTCACTTATCCTTTAGACCACAGTGTTCCCACATTTGGACGTGTAATCAACCCACATCTCGTCTCCCCCACCCAGAGAGCTGCAGAGGAAGGTGGTGGGTTTACGGAACCTCTGGAGTCCCCTTCAGCTTGAGAACCTTCCACTCAGCATGACAGTCGGTGGCTCGAATTTACTTTGCAACAGGTTTAGAATAAAGGCCTAGATCAGTTACAGTTTATCGGTTGCAAACAATAGAAACTGGCTTCGGCCAATTTACACAAAAGAGCATTTGCTGGAGAATACCAGGAATTTGTGGAATCCATGGAAATTCAGACGACTGTGGCAGGACCACACAGTCCCGTGGCCAGTAACCAGAACCACGAAGCCAGTGGTTTCCTTACTGTAAGAAGACTGGCCAGATGGTGTCCTCTCTGCAAGTGTAGCCACTGTGATGAATGGCTCCGGGATGTTCCTCCCACCCTCATCACTGGCTCAGGACGGAAGGTCTGGAGAGGAGGCATGCATTTGCTGCTCCACAGCTATACCAGGGAGAGGACAGAGAAAGCCTTCAGTTCTCTCTCACTGTAGATGAAGGCACATGGAATTTTCCTCTCACCAAGGCTACACAAACCGGGGAATTTCATTTCATAAAGTAAACTGGGATATATCTGGAAGGGAGATGTGGCTGTGTGCTAGAAAGGCACATTCTCACACTTAGATATGTCCACAGATCAGGTCCCCTTATTCCTTATATTCTTATTCTGTCCAAATCCTTTCAGAATCCTGCTTCCCAGATCCTGGAGTTCTTACGTCTCCCATTTATATTTGATAGATTCCTTTGGAAAACAGGAAAACTTGACCGTCAACCCTGAGCATCTGTCTCTTCAAGGGATCACCTATCCCCTCATCACCAGGAGGAGTGTAATGTTAAGTGACATTTTCAGAAAGTGAGGACGACTTGGGAAATACTCCCATAATCTGGGGAATCGCTATTTGACATGAACGCCTAATAATCAGGGCAGAGAAAGCCAATCAATTCCCAGATTCTGTAAATTCAGGGAAATTAGATTCACAAAACGAAGCGAAAGTCAGTGGAGCTGAAGCTTCATCAATTATATGAAATAAAACCTTTTTTTCAGGTTCTAAAATAAACTGTTCAGATTTTTAACCTCCAATCAGGGCATAGCAAAAGCCATTCAGTTATATGTCTGCAGGAGTCTTACCAGAGCCTCTTTATAGGATTTGGAATTCAGTTCTTTGTCAAGAAATCCTAAAAAGGGATTTGTATGTGTTTCTCATCCTGGTTTGCGCTGATCCTTAAACCAGCATAGACCAATGACTCTAACTTTAGCCACAGCTCAAATGAACCATTTTCCAAAGTGATACATTAACAAGGGTTAGAAAATAATCGTTTTGTTATTATGCTCCTTAAACATTTATCCTACTCCCAAACCCCCGCTTAATTCAGAACTCAGTAATTTAATAGGGTGGAGAGACTTTGACCTTGAGCTTACTGTTCAGACATCAGACTTGACGTCCTTGTCTGCCTTGGAGAGCTCACTGGCCCTTCTACCAGCACAGTGAACCAAATGCCTGCCCAGACGCAATTTTACAGACTCAGCAAGGTACCTTGCTCACAGGGATATGACACATATCTGGGTCACCACCTCTCTCCGGCAGCCCCAGAAAAATCCACCCACCTAAGATATTATTTGGGAAGTATTCCTGTTTTATATGCTTCAACCTGTTATTTCCATCCAGTATTGGATCTCCAAAATGATTTCCGAATTTCTCAGCATGGAGGCAGAAAATAATGTCAACTCACACATCACACACTTTTTAACGCAGGAAAAAGAGGAAGGAAACTCACACTTATGGAAAACCTACTATGTGACAAGCGGCCAGATGTTTCACATCATTCAGTCCTTATGGCCGCCCTGCAGGAAGCTATTCTACATCCTGCTGGGTTATTTTCACTAAGTGGACATTTGGAAATGTTAGCAACTTGCCCAAGGTCCCACAGCCTGTAATTAGCAGAGCTGTATTTGACCCTAACTCTAACCCTCCTGAGCCTTCCACCACCAGCAAGCCACACGTTAGGCCGCACTGCAGCTCAGAAATCAGCCTTTGCAGATCGCCACGCCAATACAGACATCACCAGCCTGAGTTCTCGGGCTTGAAATGCGCCATGTGTTCTGAATACAGACAAGGTCAAAACTTTCATTTTCACGGAGCACATGGCAATTGAATACTTTTCTGCAAGCAAATGATGAAGGGACGACTTTGGAGTATCATTTGAGGCACTTTCTAATGAATGCAAAAACACCTGGAGTTTTAAAATCCTGTGGCAATCACACACTCCTTAAAGGTTAGGCATGGTGGCCAAGCTGTTTTCTTCAGCCACACTGTGAAATATTTAAAGATAAGTACATGTTATGGCATTTAAGTAAGCCCATATACCAAACTTATAGTCTAGTTTCACTCTGATAACAAGAGTAGCATGCCGGAGATGACTTCTCTTCACTTATTTAAATGAAAAGAAGAAACGAGGTACTAGCATGCTCGTTGGTGCTTGTAACTAGATTGTGAGATTTGGATGCACAAACTACTTCACGATTCCTCGGAGCCCGTTTATCACCTGCTGAAGAGAAGATAAGCAGTAAGTTCCGCCTGAGTGAGTGAGCGAATGAGAACCTGCTCCCTTACTTGGAGGACAGAGGACAGAATCTAAGACACTGACTAAGAATCTTTAATATGCTATTCAGTCTATTAAAAATACCAGTCTAGTAAGACAGAAAACAAAATTTCCATAGCTAACCAACTGGATAAGCCATTTAAATTCTCTGGTCTTTAGTGTTTATCAAATTAGAGGTTTGGAGGGACCCATCTAACACCAGGACTATGATTCTATGAAATCCAAAACTCGTTATTCAGATCATACTTACTCTGTGATTATCTTTCTTGCTATCCAATAACATAGGAATTTGACATAAATGGGGCTTAGAAAGTAATGCAGAACTTGAAAAAAGAACTACTTATATCTTAAAAGGCAGCTTACTTGCAGGCTGTCCAGCACATCACCACAGGATGTAATTCAAGTCTTTATTGGACGTCAGCATCCTTTGCAATGTGATGTGACCTGGTGTCCAGGCTAAACCTTTTTTTAAATTGAAGTATTGTTGATACGTAATCTTATATTGGTTTCAAGTACATACACAGGGGTTCAACAGTTACCTGTATTATTAAATCCTCACCCCAATAGTGCCGTTACTGTCAACATAGGAAGATGTTACAGAATCATTGACTATGCTCTCCATGCTGTACTACCATCCCCAGGAACCAACTTATGTTATGATTATTATATGAATCTATGTTCAACTATTCTTACTCCCGAAGAGAAAAAAATGCCTGAATTAATATTTCTGTAGAAACCAGGGACATCCAAAACCCCCAGTATAGAGACAAGTGCACAGGAGACGCTCAGTACGAGTCCTGGATTTTCAAGAATAAATAAGTGAGATCAGTGAGTATTTTAAGGATTAGGACAAGACAGAGGTGATATCATAGACCATGGAGTCTAGTGCTGGTACATAAGCTATATCCTGGGTAAACTGCCTAATTCCTGTAAATCTCCATTTCTCCCCTTGAGAAAAGGGGAAATAACACCTATTTCACAGGGTTGTGGGCAAGGATGAAATGAAATTGTGTGTGTATGTATGTATGTATGCATCTGTTTGTGTATATGTATGGATGTGTGTGTCTGTGTATATGAATGTGTGTATGTCTGTGTGTGTGTCTGTGTGTGTATATGTGTATGAGTGTATGTATATGTGTGTGTACATATGTGTGTATGAGTATGTATGTATGTGTGTATATGTATGTGTGTATGAGTGTATGATTGTGTGTGTGCACCTAGCAGAGTGGCCTAGAGTAGATCGTCTAAAAGCATGTCCAGCGCTTCATGTGTACTAGAGATCTGGGGATCTTTTGATTAACAGTAACACAAATGATTAAAGGATACAACTATATCATTTGAGGACCATCTGAGGTGGATTAGAAAAGAGAAACTCTAAGGATCATCTCATAACTGAGAAAGGTTTGAGCCAGAGTCTCAGAAAGCCAGAGTGGGCCAGAAAGACCCTTAGAGAAGCCTTACTTTTTCCTTTATAGATAAGGTCTCAGGGGGCAAAGATGTACTCATCTCAGATCATGCAGGCCTATCTCCTGTTCCTCTGACTCCGTTCAGGGACTCCCACCGCCCTGAGTCAGCTTCCTGCATCAGAGCTCTAAGAAGGCCACTCTTCACCACCCTCTACCCCATAAAGGTCAGAACAGAAGGAAAACAGCAAGATGGACCTGAAAAAATACTTCTCAAGGGAAATGCCGATCCGACTTTAAGGGTTAGTATGTCCTTGGGTCTCTCTAAGTCCCCTGCGAGATGAGCTCCCTCGCACCAGGTCACTGAGGAAGGTAAAGCGAGTGAAGAAATGTGTGTCAGTTGTTTTTTAAGCTGACATCCTTCCCTAAACATTGCTTTCGTTAGACAGGGTCACCCCCCCGGCTCCCAGCAGCAGCAGGGCTCCCGGGCCGCCTCCGGCAGGCGCAGCACCAGGGTGCTCGGCCTCTCCAGACAGCCTGGAGATTGTCCTGCATAGTTCACAGTTGTAACACGGTATATCTCACTTTAAAAGGGAAGGATCTGAATTGCCTTGAGGAATTCTCTTACGGGATTGAAACAGATGCATCTGAAATTTTAGTGTCAGAGATAGGTATTTGGGGGAAGAAAGGAACTGTCTCAGGGTGACCACTTTAGGAAAACCACCATCAAGTCTGGTCATCCCGGTTCCCAATTGTTTCTGTGCCCAACCGCAGACATTGTATTACTTAAAATATATTCTAGAAAGAAATTACTTTACATTACAAAATGATCTATTTATTCCAAAGTTTCTTCGCTTTGGCAGTGATGGAAGCCTGCTTCGGTACACACAAGCCTTTCACGTGCATATACTCAAGGGGGAGACCAGGCGCGGCAAACCAAGGGTCCCTCCCGGGACAGGCAGGCGGCTCCGCCACCAGAGCAGCCTCCAGTCCTTTCACTGGTACTTACGGGAAACCGCCGCCATGGATGGATAGGGCATAACTGGTAGCACAGCAAGACATAAAACATCTTATGATTTAAACACAAAAGCCATAATGCAAAATTTAAATATGCAAAATAGAGGAGTGAATTCAATCTACTAGTGAATTCCCATATTTTTTGTACCACAATGACTGTAACGTTTTAGAGTATTTAATTTCAGTCTTTAGTCTTATTTCATTGTATCATAAGGGAGAGCATGGGAGTAGGACTGAAATGAAGGAAAGTCATGGCTCTTCAAGTTGGATTTTGTAGTAGAAACCAATAGAAGTTAGTAAGATAAAAAATGGGATGTTCAAACAAGGAGCAGATCCAGACAGAGTGTGACCTAAGTACACAGTAGCTTCCTGACAAACCTTGTAGGAGTCAGACTGTCATCGCCGGCACCTTGGGTGGTTTTCCTACACTGAGGAGTGCTAGAGTTCAAGGATACACTCTGTGACTTGCATTATGCTCTTGAACAACATGAATTGGAGACCAATGAGCTCATCTGTCAATGAGGGAGAAGAAGCAACAACTAATAGCCCAATACAGCGAGTCATATATACGACAGTATCCCTGTAAGTCTAGGACAAGGCTGTGCAACGTCATGTTGCTCCGGTTTTAAATTTGCATGATGCAATTTTATTATTGTTTGATCCTCAAACTTTATTAACCCCTACTCTCATCTGTTCCTGAAGTATGATTTAATGGCAATAAAACTCAGATTTTAAGAGCACAGTTCAAATGAGTTTGGGCAGATGTATATACTAATATAACAAATACCATTATCAAGATATAGAACACTTTTTAATCCAAGCAAGCTTCTCCCTGTACTAACTTCTATCGCCCTAGCTTAGATTTACTAGGTTCATGTACATGGAATCTGACCCATGTAATTGGAACCATATGGTCCGTACTGTTTAATATTTGGTTCCCTTCCGTCAAAAAATGTCTGTGAGATACATCCACGTTACTGTGTGTATTTTTAGTTTGTTCTTTTTATTGCTGAGTGGTTTCCCATTGTATGAACATGACACAATTTATTTATTTCTTCTTGCCCTGAAGGACGCTTGGGTTGTTTCCAGTTTGGGCTATTATAAATAAAGCTGCTATGAACATTCTTGTAGACGTCCTTGGGTGGATATGCATTTTTTTCTTGGATGAATATGAAGGAGGGAAACTGTTGAGTTCACAGATTTTATTCTTGAACGCTTGTTTTGATAAATCTCTCGGTAATCTGGATCACATATCTGAATGCTTCTTGCTGAAAAGTTTGGTAAGGGGTATGTTTATTGAGAAATGGTGTCATTTCTTGAGGACTTACACAAAATGTCTTTTTCTTTAACACAGATGACATCTATTTCCTTGTCTCTCATCTAGTATCAATGTCATTGCTCTAGACGAGACCTTACCGTCATTTATCTGCAGTACTGCACTTTGAAGTAGGGTTGGTGTCTTCTCATCATTGTGGTCCCCCAGCCTGGCACATGGCCAGAGGTTCGCGAATATTTGTCAAATGATCTGTGTCTCTGATGTGTCACCAGACTTACATTTCACTGGTGCAGTTTAGTTACTCCGTCTTATCTACGACCAAACCTCCCCGGAACAAGGTGAAAAGTTACAAGAGCCAGGAAAAGAAATTCAAATCCCAGATGCAGCTGATGAGGTAGTACAAGAAAAGATGCCCAGGACATTAACTACACCATCCTATAAAATGATATTGTAACTACACTATAAAAAAAAAACACAAGAAATTAAGGAGTAGAGTCCCAGTGGGACATTTTTTGACAAATGTTGAAAATACTGAACTAGAATTAATCAGAATTGATACCCCTTCATAAGAGGATGGAGAGAAATTGGTTAGATTTCTGTGTTTAGATAACTTCATACATATCACTGCCTTAGGGACCATTTGCCAGTAGAATTTGGTGCTGCAGTTCAATCAAGTGACAGATTTTAGAGGCGGAAATTAGCAAAATCTTTTGCACACACACACACACACACAAGTCAACACACTTTGGAAGATTCTGGCAAGAAGCGATAGTCATCATTTAGATTTACTTGGCTATACAGGCAAAGAACAAATATTTTATACATCTTTTCTCTTGAATTTGCTAAGTGTTTGGAGTTTTGAAGATTCCATTAAAATATGGCTGCCTGAGGACCATGTCCTCGGAATTTGTGCCTTGCCTACAGTGATTCCTTCCCACATATTCCATCCTGCACTGCCCTCCTGGTGATGAGTTCTTTTTCACCGTGCATCCAGTTCATCAAAAATTCCATCTACCTTCAAAATATATCCAGAATATAGGCCTTTCCTCAGCCTCTGCCCTAGCCCACATTATCATGCCCTCTGACCTGTGTTACTATAATACTTTTCTATCTGGTGACCCTGCTTCCATCCTCATTCTTCTACAGCGTATTCTCAACCCAGCTGACAATGTGATTCCTCTAAAAGATATGACAGATCATTATTACCCTTTTTTCCCTCTGAATACTTCATCTCCTGCCATTTCACTTCTTTACACCCTCCACTCTTGCTACTCAGGCCTTCTTGGTATTCCTGGAACATATTGTAGAACTATGAAGGCCTTCTCTCTCCTTAGTCTTACTTACCACCTTCAAGTCTTTGCTCAAATGTCACCTTTTCAATAAAGCCTGCTTAGGCCACGCTAATCAATCCCAGTACCCTCCTGCCTTCCCACATTTCCTTATGCATTGGCACTTGTCACATTCTTTCTATATATTATGTATTTATTATGTGTGTTATCTATGTCTCTCTCCTAACTAGCTCCACAAAAGCAAGCTCCACAAATTCTTATCTATTTTATTCACTGGCATATCCCAAGTGTGCAATACTTGGCATATAATAGGCACACAATAAACATTCATTGAACAAATGAACCACCTTGCATTAGATGCTTCAATAAGGAAAATTTAGAAGATTTATTGAAAAGTACTGTTAGAATCATTGTCATAGGTCAAATTTTAAATTTTATGTAGAACTCCAAGTAAAAGTTATCCTGGAAATAGAAAAGGGCCTTTAAAGGAAGAAAAATCTACCATTTTACTATGTAGCATATAGTATTGTTAGAAATTCCTCAAAACTGAGAACAGTAAGTTTTTCTTTACCCTGCAAGAAAAATGCTGTCTTGTTCTGATGCTGGTATTTCTCAAATCCAGTGGTCCCTAATGCATGGGATGAATGTTGTGGGCCCTAGAGAAAGGGATTATACATTATATTGTTCAAGCATTGACATTATTCTGAGAATTTATAGCATCACATCTAAAACAAAATAGGTGCTTCCCACATAAGAGTCTGATATAGTACTACTACTTGCATTTAGATACTATTTGTTATTTAAACTGACATATTAAAAATTAAGTGTATCTATCTGAACTACTGAAGCTTTGAACACCACCATCATGAATGGAAAATTAGTATCATTTGCCATAAATAGAAGAGAAATAAAAATACACAAAATGAAAACAAAAAAATATTATAGTCTAGCTCAATATTAATGACCCAGTGTTTTGAGTCACATCTTTCTCTTCTTTGTTAAAATAATGTAAAATGTTAAAAAATATGAAAATATACAATGCCAAAACAAAACTTCCTTTTTGACATCATCTGAATATAAAAACGGTACCTGCCTTACTGTATGATTCCATGTGATGCAACCCCAGGTCCAGGGCATCCCTAAAATCTTCTCTGATGCCTCTAGTGCCTTAGAGGGGTTGGTGTGGACTTTGCAGTCTAAAAATTGGATGTGAATGCTGACTCCATCACTTACTGCCTCTGCCGCCTCGAGCTAGAAAAACTCTCTCCAAGTTCCGTTCTCCCTCATTTGTGAAACAGGGCAAATAGGGGCTATTTTGCAGACTGATGTGACAGTAAAATGAAAGAATATGTGAAACTACCAATCAGGTGCTTTAAAAAGTTAGTTCCCTCATGGGTCAAAAAATATTATTGGCCCTTAATTTCAATGACTAAAATCTTCCCTGGTAAGGAAATAAGTCCTCACTATCCTTACTGTCAAGGGTTCAAAGATCTCTTTAATGGGACTATGGTTCATATTTTGTAGTGGACATTTGTATCAGTATGTCATTATAGTTGGGGGTAGGGAGCTCGTCACAGGTGATCTTATACAGCAAACCCAGTCAGTGTTGAATGGAGAGTGTCAGTAAACAACAGATCAAGTGAGGTTGCTTTGGGAACAAGATGATCTCTGAGTCTCTACAGCTAACAGTGCCATTTGCACCAGAGGAGGGCTGGCTGAGAGAACCAAGATACAAAACCTGGTTGGACTGACATGTGCAATCCTATGTTTATCGCAGCACTATTTACAGTAGCCAAGAAATGGAAGAAACCTAAGTGTCCATCAGTAGATGAATGGATAAAGAAGAGGTGGTACATATACACAATGGAATATTATTCAGCCATAAGAAGAAAACAAATCCTACCATTTGCAACAACATGGATGGAGCTAGAGGGTAGTATGCTCAGTGAAATAAGCCAGGTGGAGAAAGACAAGTAAGTATCAGATGATTTCACTCATTTGTAGAGTATAATAACAAAGCAAAACTGAAGGAACAAAACAGCGGCAGACTCAGAGACTCCAAGAAGGGACTAGTGGTTACCAAAGGGAAGGGGTGTGGGAGGGAAAGAGAAGGGGATTAAGGGGCATTATGATCAGCACACATAATGTAGGGGGGTCACGGGGAAGGCATATAGCACAGAGAAGACAAGTAGTGACTCTATAGCATTCACCACGCTGATGGACAGTGACTGCAATGGGGGAGATGAGGACTTGATAATATGGGTGCATGTTGAAATCACAATGTTGTTCAGGTGAAACCTTTGTAAGATTGTATATCAATGATACTTTAATTTAAAAATTTTTGGTTGGGCTGACTTGCTCAAGAATAATTTATCAAAACTGGAGAAATTTGCAAAGATCATCACTGACTCATCAAGAGCATCCATTTCCAGTTTTCTCCTTCATCCCATGTCTCACCATGATTCCTCCTTCCCTGGGAGTTACACACATTCCAGCAAAAGGAAACTGGCATTTGGAGTATATTTTCCTCATCTGTCCAGCAGCAGAGGCAATTGGGGGCTGATGTATGTCTTTAAATTAGCACTAACATGGTCAATTAAAATTATTTGAATAATTCAAAGAATTAAGCAGGTAAACAAGAAATATCTTTAAACCAAGGAGGATACAATTACTTTATATCTCCATGAAACACTGATTTTAATTCCACATTTTCAAAAGATAAGATGACAATAAATATTCATATGTTTCTCATTTTTTAGAAGACAAAAGCTAGGAAGAGAAATGCAGACTACAGTGAAAGCCTGTGATTTAAATTCCCTTTTTAGATTTTATAATAACCTTATCTTCCTGCATTTTCTCCCTTTATTAGTATCACGGGACAGTCAGATTTAATTATCTCCTTTTAAATTATGTTTCTTATTCCTTTGTTTGGCCCGTTTATTTGCTTACTCCTTTGAATGTGGATTGATGAGGGAGGGGCAGAAAAGTGGAAACAAGAGACTCTTTCTGTGTCCCCTGTTAGGAGAGAAGTTGGATTTTATTTTCTTATATAGATTCCAAGAGAGGGTTCGTTAAGTTTGAAGGTGCGTGTGGCAAAGAAATTCTTTGGAGGAGAAAGGGCTTATTCATTCAATAATTATATCTGTAGAGAAAAAAAGGGGCACTGAATAAACAGGGGTACTGAGATAATTAACTGTTTGGAAGAAAAAAATCAGGTCACATCACTTCTCACCATAAAAGGAAAATAAATTGAAGATGGACTATGATTTAAATGTAAGAATATAAATAAATGAAACTGAAGAAAATATAACTGATCATTTACTGGATTTTAGGATGTAAGAAGAAGAAATCACAAAAGGAAAAAACTAGATTAAAAAAAATTTTTAAGACAAAAAACTGGAAAAATTATTTTATAGCAAGTAAAAATATTATATACGAACAGTACATATAAAGTGTTCATATTAAATAATAAGAAAAACATTTGAATCTCATTTGAAATTGGTCAAAGGTCATGAACAAGTAATTCAAAGAGGAAGAAATAAAAATGACAAATATAGAAAACAATTCTATCTCACTAATAATGAAAATAAAATGTTAGCTTCTGGCTCTGATCAAGATGGAACAGGCACATTCCACCAACTCCTGCTAATTACAGCTAAAACCCTGGACATGCATAAAGCAACTTCTGAAACTCAAATAAGAGTTTCCAAAGTGGAATCAAAAAGATGGTTGGGTTCCTGAAGAAGGAAGGCTGGGGTTTCTTTTTGTCTCATATATATCTTGGTCTGGGTGCTAGAGCTGCCTGCAACTCAGAGCCACAAGAGTACAATGAAAAGTAAATAAATGCAGTCCCAGGAGAAACGTGCTCCTCTGCGCAGGGCTGAGAAGAGGGCAGTCTGTGGGAGAGACCCTGTCACCCGCCTGCCCTGCGAGCACGAGAGAAGCGGAGCCCCTCCACTGCCCCCAGTACAGTGCTGGCATGTGGGCAGGGCCCCTTCTTTGCCTCTTCCCAGTGAGTGCATCCTCCAAAGGGTCCTGTAATGGAGCACAGTCTACGTGCTGCCTGTCCTGGGCAGATGCCAGTGAAAAGGCGGGAGCCCAGGCCTGCTGCAGATACAGGGGAGCAGAGCTCTGCAGGACTCTCCACGCCCCTCACTGACGAATGTGGGCACAGATACCATCTCTGTACTTCCTTCCCTCCCTAGCCAGAGAGTGGGAGGGGATCTCTGGGAAGAGGAACATAGAGAGGGATCCTTGAAATCTGTGTATGAAGTCCCAGGCTTACACCAAAGTGGCCTTTGCATGAATCTGCCCAGAATGAACACAGCAAATGCTTTGAGAACTGAATGATGGTATAAAATACGCCTCAGTTCAGGTTGGACTCCGGGTAGTGCACAAGTGGGCAGAGCAGAATAGCATTTCAAAGGCTTTACAATGAAATTGGCATTTAAACCACAGTACTCATGATTGCAGGTACAAAAATTCTCAACAAAATATTAGTAAACATATAAAAGGAATGATACATCATGACCGAGTGGGGTTCCCTCCAGGATACAAAGTTGATTTAATACTCAAAAATGAGTTAATGCAATCTGTACATTTATAGTCTAAAAGGGAAAATCTACATAGATCATATTGGTTGAGGCTGAAAAAGTCTTTGATAAAGTTTAACACCCATTCATGCTAAAAACTCTCAGCAAAGCAGAAATAGGAGGAAACAACTTCTTCAACATGAGAGAAGGCAGCCACAGAACAACCTGCAGCTCTCACGCTTCCTCCTTAAGATCAAGAATAAGGCAGGTGTGTCTTCTTTCACTGTTCCTGTCTGACATAAAATGTTCTAGTTTGGGCAATAAGGCAAGAAAAAGACATCAGTTTGGAAAGGAAGAAATAGAATGATTCCCTTCATGACTAGAGGTTAGGCAAAGAGTTCTTAGATATGACATCAAAAACATGACCCATAATAACAGAGTTGATAAATTAGACTTTCTCAAAATGAGAAACATTTGTCCAGACAAAGACACTATTAAGAGAATGAAGAGACAAGTTACAGACTGGGAGAAAATATTTGTAAATTGCATGTCTAGCATAGCAGTTGTATCCAGAATATACAAAGAACTCTTTTTAAATTCAACAGTAAGAAACTAAGCAATCCAATTTAAAAAAGGTGTAAAATACTTGAATACACACCCCCCAAAGATCTACAGATGGCAAATAAGCAAATGAAAAAATATTCAACATCACTAGACATATTAAAGATATGCAAATTAAAGCCAAATGAGAACACATACTACATTACACACCTATTAGAATGGCTAAATTAATAAAATATGGCAATACCAGGTGGTCACGAGACGGCAGGCACTGCGTCTCGCATTGCTGGTGGGAATGTAGAACGGTGGCCTCTTTGGGGAAGCGGTTTGGTGGTGTCTTATAAACGAATACTTATCATATGACTGAGCAACTCCCCTCGTAATGTTCACCCTTGAGAAAGGAAAACTTGTATCTACACAAACAACTGTACATACATATTCATAGCCCACAACCAGAAGAAACCCAACATCCTGCACAAGGTGAACAGACAAACTGTGGGATGTTCGTGCCACGAAATCCTGCACAGAACTAAAGGGAGCGAGTCACCGGCCCACAGCAGCGTGGGCAGCTTGCGAGAGCACCACCCTGCGGGAGAAGCCCTCTGGGATGGGACACCTTGTGCGATCCACTCTGTGTAAAGTTGTCAAATGACAACACCGTAGGGATGGAGGGCTGACCAGTCCTCGCTGGGGGGTAGTGGACAGGAAAGCCAGTCACCAGGAAGGGACGACAGAGGCGTGTTCATGGGAGGTGACCGAGCAGATCTGTGTTCTACCTGTGGCAGGGGCCACACAAATCCACACATGTCATAACTTAACAGAACTGTACACCCCTCCCCCGCACAAGTAACAAATGGGAAAGTGCATTAAAAAAAACTGATGAAACCAAAATAATTCCTGTCATTTAGGTGCTACTGGGGTAACAATACCCAATTCCTGGTCTTGGTAATTACACTAAGGTTATTTATATATGATGTTATTTTTGAGGGAAGCTGGGAACTCTGTACAATATTTTTGAAAGCTTTTTTTTTAAAAGAAATATCCACTATATATGTTTATTGTGTTATAACTGACATGTAACATGATATTAGTTTCAGGCACACAGCGTAATGATTCGATATTTAAGAGCTTTTTGAGGTATCACAGACATACCGTAAAATTCACTCATTTTAAATACATAACTGAATGGACTTTAGTAAATTTGTGGAGTTGTAAAAACCATTACCATTAACTGTTTTTAGAACATTTTCATCACACCCAAAAGAAACCTCATCCTTATTTGCAGTCACTCCCTGTCCCATCCCCAGTTGTGGGCTACGTTCTGTCTCTGTAGATATGCCTTTTCTGATCTCTGTGCTATTTTTGCAACTTGTATGTTAGTCCAAAATTATTTCAAAATAAAACCAATAAAAATAATTATAAAACCTATACTCTTAACATTTGTTTTCCTAAAATTTCAGTAAAATTATCAGTTATTCATATTGAACCGCTCTAGGCACATGGATATTTTAAAGAGGTCACATACAATGTATATTAGAAAAGATACAAATGACAAGATTATGGTGTAGTTCTGTTATCAATACTTAGAAGCATTGGTCCTATGAGAATACTGAAGATGATTCAACATAGGAGAGAGGAAAATCAGCTATTATTGGTGACAAATTCACCAGAGAAACCAGTAAGAAATAAACAAGGTATGTAAAGTAATTAACAAGCTTTTTTCTCTAGGTGATATAACATTTAAAAATAACTCCTATAAATATTGAAAAGCAAATTAAAGAAACAATATTAGGATTTTAGATTTAAATTATAATAATAATCATGTTGATGAAAATTAAAGTATTTCTTAAAGCATTTTACCAAAAGAAAAAGAAATTTTTTGATCAGAGGAAAAAACAATAAAAATTTCATAGAACAGGAAAAAAATGAACTCAAGTGACAGGACATTACGAAAGCGTACTTCAATACTTCTGCAAATTCTAAAGTTATATGTATGTTCATATAATGTGCCTATATGCACATATGTGTATGCATATATGTAGCAAATATATGTGATTTACAATGACAATGGTAGTGATTTAAACTATCAAACTTCTGAGTTATCATTTTATTCAGCCCAAAGAAATAAAATATATTCTTAGTTTTCAGATCATAAAATATAATGCCTTTTAAAATAAAGTAATTGTAACCTAACACCTTATTCAACAGTTAAATAATGATAATGGGAGTATGTATTAGTGCAAATTTTTTAGAAAACAATCTTGTCATATATATCAAGAGCCTTAAAATAATTTATCGCTTGGTTTCAGAAACTACTTTTGTGAGGAAATAGGAAGTGTGGATAAGAATAATGTGCAAAGATGACTTTTATATCTTTGTATTTTAATGGTGAAAGATTTTTTGAAAGAAAATATTTGCATTGTAATGGTAAAAAATTTTTTAAATTCCCAAATGTACATTATAGAAGACAGGTTAAGTAAGTTACAGGTCCACACGTTTAAGGTCGTCTTTAAACATCATAGTGATGGCAGCAATATACTACTATGGGAAGATGCTTACAATAACATAAAATGAATTTCAAAATCAGGGCATAAAGTTATACATAAGCATATATTAGAGAAAATATATTCATATTTTGTTTAATTTATGCTATTTAATATATTTTTAATAAGATCTTGATAAACATGTGTTTACTTACATTTACACATAGATTATATATTATCTGATATTTTATTTTATATATCCATATATTAAACATCTGTTTTATACAGTTACTATTTATTTACATACATCTATCACAATATTGGTAGTGATTCTTGTGAGTGGTAGGATTATAAGTCGCTTTTTCTTGTGCCTTATATTTTTGTCACATTTGGGAGCATGCTTATGTGTAACATATGTAAACATGTGATAATATTATAATCAGAAAAACGCTAAGCCTTGAGAGTGGGCGGCCCTGGCATCTAGTTGCCGGTTGCCCACTGGCCAGGTAACCCTGGGGACATTGTTTCAGCGTCCCAGTCCTCTGCGCTCCTTTCCTGTCAGAGCCAGAGCTAGGCCACATCACTTTAGCCCTGTTCTTTCACAGTTCGATGGCCTGGCATGTGTGAGGCGCTCTATGAGGCAGTCCCCGATAGAAAAGGGGGGCTCAACAGGCGGAGAAAGACAAGTACCAAATGACTTCATGCATTTGTGGAGTAAAACAACAAAGCAAAACTGAAGGAACAAAACAGCAGCAGAGTCACAGATTCCAAGAGGGGACTAGAGGTTACCAAAGGGGAGGAGTGGGGGAGTGGGTGGGGAGGGAGGGAGAAGGGGATTAAAGGGTATTATGATTAGCACACGTAATGTAGGTGGGGCACAGGGAAGGCAGAATAGCACAGAGAAGACAAGTAACAACTCTATGGCATCTTACTACGCTGATGGACAACAACTGCCATGGGGTGTGTGTGGGGGGGACTTGATAATATAGGTGAATGTAGTGACCACAATGTTGCTCATGCGAAACCTTCATAAAAGTGTATATCAATGATGCCTTAATAAGAAAAAGAAGAAAGAAAATGGGGGTTCAACCTCAAGGACCTCCCTGTGTGGTCAGGAGGAAATGATGGTGGACACATATAAACCCACATAGCACAAGGGAGCTGCATTTGGTGAATGCCGTGTGGGTTAGCAGAGGGGAGCAGAAACATTTCTGAAGGAGTTAGCTTAATCAGCCTTATCTCTTCTACTCCCAGTGCAGCTGATTTTCTCCTCTATAATTTTCTCAATTGGCTTCCAATTTTACTCCATTTAGTCTTTTGGATCATTATTAGTTTTTATTTCAGTTTCCTCTGCAGTGAGCCCTGTCAGCACTGAAGAGTGACACAGAATCAGTGAATTGCAATCCAAGAGAACAAATCGCAGCTCCGTTAGCAAATATGTTGGCTAAATGCCGGCCTCAGTAGAAAACAGTCAACCAAAATATTTATCAACAGGATTTTAATTCTACAGTTTGATTTACATTTCTGCTCAGCTGAGTTGCGTGGTATATCTAGCTGGTTAACTCTAGAATTCTAATAAAAGGGCCTTCAAAGCAGCAAGACAAATATTTGCGCCAGCATTTCAGTTGCCAACCGCAGATGATGGCATGGCTCGTGAACACGTGCAGACACCGCCCTGAATCCCTGGCAGCCCTTTATGAGGTCCCCTAGGGTGTTACAATCTAGCTTCTTGAATCATGCCACTTGAATGTCCCTGTGTCCCCGGAGTGGGCTTCTAAGACACAAATTCTGGTGATGAGATGAGCTGGTCTTGGTAGGAAATGCACTTAGGGTTGTTCTTCTGATAACAACAACACAAATAGGTATTCACACTATCTCAGTGGGGAAGGGGCTTTGGGTGTGACGGTTTGTCTGGATATAAGGTCACCTGCTGTGCCATCCCCTTGGGGCACTTCCCTTCCACCGTTTCTGCTACCTCCCTGCCACCTGCACCGTGCCCTGCTCCTGAACGGAGGTCCTCAGCCATCACGCCGCCGAGGAGAAACGCTGTCTGTCCGGCAGGTTCCTGAAACAAGCACATCGCCTCCATCGTACGGAGGCTGGAATTGCTTGAAAGGAGCCTCGGAGCTCCTGCAGCAACAGGGGATTAAATGGTCTTGAGGAGTTTTCCTGCCACACCGGGAGGAAATGTCAGAGGAACCAGGAGAGAGATAAGGAGATGGAAGCCGAGATAGAAATAGACCAAGATAGGGATGGTGAGAGAGGGGGTGCGGGGCAGAAACCAGGGTGTCGGGGCACGAGCTGAAGCCTGTCCCCGCCCCTGGCCGACATGCAGCTGCCCCAGTAGAGCAGAAGGGGTGGAAGAGCATGTTGAAGGAGAGAGTTGGGGAGGAAAGGTGTGTTTCAGTTTCCCAGCGCCCTTACAGGGCTTGCAGAACTTCCTGCAGGGAATGGGAATGGGACAAAGGGGACAACAGGCTGAAAGAAGCCTGTAATTGGGACGAGAGGGACGCAGACAGGAAGTCAACAGGGTCCACAAACACCTGCGGGGGCTACTGCTCCAGCGGTGTCCAAGCTGACCCATGTCCCCGGGCTCTCAGCGCAGTGGGCACAGATGTCTCTGCAGAGGGGCCGGCGGGGCCAGGTGACAGCAGGGACCCGGCATCCTTCCTCTGAGCCATGCAGCTACCTATGTAGCGCCCCTCTGAGCCCAGGCTCCATCCCGGAGGGAGGACAGGAGGAGGACACTCTTGAGGATCACCCAGATAGGAACTTTCCATTTTGGATTGGCTGAACTTAAGTCCTCAATGTACGCTTTGTACCAATGCGGTTTTTTAACTTGGATGACATTTTTGTAGACTGTAAATGACAAAGTCACCTCCAGCAGGTAAGGTTAGGATCATTCCTATCACCCTGAAGTGGAAATGAGAGTTCAGGAATAAGCCACGTTCTGCTGTAGAAAAAGTCATATCTTTTCACATCTGAGTTGTCACTGAAAAATTTAAGCCGTCTACATATCTCTAAAAGTAACTCGAAACATTTCATTCTACCAGACAGGCATCTGGAGAGAGCTGAGCAAGAGAGAGGAACAGAGACAGTGCACGCTATTTATTCACCTGCCAGGCAGACACGGCATGCAAGAACTAAGCGCACACTTAAGGAGCTGAGCCTGGATGGCTGGCCTCGGTTCCAGTCTCACCCCTTCCCCAGTATGCAATGGGACACCGCCCTGCCTTTAACCTTCTCCACATCTTGGTTTGCCTGTTACTAAAAATAAATAAGGCTCAAAAATATTAGTCATAAAATATATTGCAAAAAAATGCAAAATGACAATAATTAGATTCAGAGAAGAACAGACTGTATGTCTCTCACCCCCAACCCCCTACATGATGCCCAAGATCTTCAGAGACTTCTGGAAAGAGGGGCAGTTGCTGGCATAAATCCAGAGAATCTGAAATTTATTTATGCAGGAACTGAGCGGGGGTGGGGCTTGCTGTTGGAATTATGCAGGAATTATGCACGCTTCTGCTTTTACAAATCCACTCCTCTCTCAACATATTATAGGAGTTGTCGTCCCTTATTTACACACCACAGGATACACTGCTCAAAACAGGGCAAAGGGATACGGAAAAGTGTGTTTACATTGAAAGTATGAGTATGCATCAACTCCACACATTGTAGATACATATTTTTAAAGATAAAGTAATGTGTGTTGGCAATTCCATGATGAAAGAAGCTTTTTTCCCCAGATATTCAGCAAGCCATTTGCACAAGCAGCACACTGATTATTTCTAAACTGTAGTTTCGAGTTTTGCACTAGTTCCAGCTTTTAATCACTCCAAGCCTCAGTTCTCTCCTGCATGATGGGGACAATGAGACCTCCCTTGCAGGATGCTGTGAGGATGAATAATACACATACATACAGCACTCAGCTCATAAGTGTAGCACATTGTAAGGACATCTTCCCCTTCATCCTCAGGTGACCCTTGTCCTCATTTCCTTAGCCCAATATTGTTAAAGGAGACTGGAGGTGCTTTTGCCATGAAGACTTTACAAAGAACACAGACTCTTTTCCCCTGACCTGGTCTGAACATGGCCCTGACACACACGTAGTTGAATGTCCCTTGAACAGAGCAGTGGAAAAACTAGGAAAGCAAGTGACAGGGCAGCAGTAAGGAAGGAAAAGAAAGCTGTAGGAGGAAAATTAACTGAAAGGAAGGTTTTTCCCTCCATTTCCTTTTCTTTGCGTGCCCCCTCTGTACATACCCTCAGCCCCACCCGGTGGTCTGGCCCGTCTGTGTTCTAGGTACAGCAGACGCAAATGTCTGTGCACTTTTTAAGGCCTCTGTGACATTTTCCTTGAGTCCCCCAGAGATATAAAAGCAGTTTTCTTCCTCTGTAAATTATCCCAAGATTCTCTGTATGTTCCATATATGCCACATTCTCATTACTCATTTCGAATCCACTGTATCCGCCAAACTAGCTCCTTGAAGTTGGTATAACAAAAAGAATTGTTACTGTGCTATTACGGTTTGTTATATGCCAGGCAAACAGTTTTAATAGAGATGATCTTATAAAACATTCACAGCAGTTACCGTGTGAGGTACTATTATCTCCTTTCTGCAGATACATCAGCGGGGCTCAGGGGGGATGATGGAGAGGAGGTCGCAGATCAGAAAGAACAAAGGGGCAGCACGGTCCAGGCTGTGGTCCCCGGGCCTGAGCTCTCAGGACCCAAGCTGTGACGACCGTGTCTCCCGGCCCTTCCCCCCCAGCACGCCTCACGCTGCCGGCATGGACACGCGGCTCATGTTGGTTGTCTGATTCCATCCTTTAATGGCAGCACCTGTACGTACAATCCTGCTGCATCTTCCCCAGCCTCGGTCTTCATCTTTCTCCTTTGAATTCCTTCAGTATGGCTCCCACAGGACCCTGAAGCATGTTCTGTGTGCTACCCAGGCGAGCGCTGAAAGAAGTGCAACTCTACGAGCTCTGAGTTTTATCCCGTCAGCCAGTGCCCACGTTGCACCTTCATTATTCAGTAACCATGGCTTTCCTTACTCCTTCTTTCACGCTACATTTCACTATCAGGTGAGATTAAAAGATGATTTGGAGAAACATCTAACAAACCAAGAAAAATAGATTCTTTCAATGTTTTGATTCCATTTGTGCATTGTCGCTGGGTTTAGGACTTGCTGAAAAGCTTTATTAGCAAATTGATTTAAAGTACTGACTCTTCACTATACATGACTATAACCTAACCGCCACCATCATCATTAACTCGCACTGAATATTAATTCTATGCCGGTTACCATGCTCAACCATTTAGATGGACGAGCAGATCCAGAACTCAAATGCAATGTTCACTGACCCCAGAATTTTTGCTCCTTACATGTAGTTCTGCCTTCCAAAGGCTGCTCTCCCCACCCATTTATCTGTGTTCAAATCTTCTGAAGGCTAAAGTTAACTATAACATGATTCCATTAACCTACTGACTTGGCTGTAAGAGACACACCATAACTTTAAGAGTCTATGATGGTCAACAGGCACAGAAATGGAACATGGGTCCTTAAAATGTCTAAGGACATTTTTCTGCTATTTTAATGTACTTCCTTTCACGTAATAGGCACTTAGTAAGCATGCTGATTGAATGAATGAATGAACAATCGGTGAAACAGCAACTTGACCAGCATGGACTTGCTGGTCCGTATCTTTCTTGCTCAAAGACTATTTAGATATAATTCAATTTCCTCTAGCATTTAATGTGGCAAAAACTGGACACCATTGATTCTGGTTCCCTTTAGGACATTTAAAAAATTCCAAGATGTGTATAGGCTTTACACTTTTGCTTGCAACAAAAATTTACCACAAAGTTGAGAACTGAGTTGTTCTCCATGATTTTTTATTGAAATGAAATAAACCTTTCCAATTTGCATCCTTGATTCTAGTCTTGGTTCTGGAAAGTTAACTGGACTTAGATTAAACATCTGTAGTCTGACAGCATAGATATCAATAGCACAGGGATTAGAGCCAGACTGCCTAAATTCTAATTTCTACAAGCTGTGTAATTTTGGGCAAAGCATTTAACCTTTCTGGGTCTATTTACTATATGTAAAATGGGGGAAATAATGGAGGTTATGAGTTAGTATAGGTAAGTCACTTAGAAGGGCTTGGCAGGTGGTAAGTATATATTCTTCAGGAACACCTACTATAGTTTCCAGGACCCAAGAGGCATTCCTTCAGTACAGAGTGTCTGGAATAAGCGATGTCCCCACTGCCCCTTGCCTGGACTTCCAGCACTCCTCATGGAATAAATGAGCAGAAGCCCCCCCTGTGTGTCCCACTGCTGAGCTCTGCTTTTCTCCCTCCGTCACTGTTATTGTCAGAACTCGTAAACCCTGTGCCTATCACTCCAGCTTCCCACACAGAGCCCACTTGCTCAGACCCCCTTTTCGTCCTGGTGACAGGGGATGATTGGTTTCACCAGAGATGCAGCACAAAAGGTGTTAAGGGTCTGGCCTTCTTCAGGAGGTGGATGCAGTGATGAGTCTGATTAGCATTCACTAGGGACACTTAGAGAAGGATGGCAAGGAGAGAATAAACTGGCTGCTTCGTGAGCTCCTGTCCACACAGCAAAAAGACGTTCCAGTTTCTGCCTGGTTCAGACCCCAGCAGGGAGGTGAGACGGCATTTCCTTGTTCTTTCCCACTGGCAAACGCTCCCAGAGGCAGACTGCCTAGAGATTCTCCACCCAGCTCCATTAGACCCTTCCTGAGCGACAGTCCTCAGTGCGCTGCTGTGCTGCACACTTTCCTCTTCTGCGCGTCCAGTGATACTGCAGCATGGGACCTCTACGCGTCAATGCTGTTTTTATTTTAGGCGACTTGCTTTGTTTCCACCCTTCCTTAGCAACTTGATTCTAGCCTTTGGGACCCAGCCATGCCTCTGCACCAAATCTCCAGATTCTGACCCAGTTATATTCCTATCTTCCCTATTCCTGTTACTATGCTGTGTAACAAACATCCCAAACTTAGTGGTGGAACACATCCATTTAATATGTGCATTGCTTCTGTGAGTCCCCCACAGTATGACAGCAAATGACCCAGAAAACCAGGCAGTAATTCTAATTCCTCCTGAGATCTAGCCTGGAAGTCCCGTCACATGGCATTCACTGTGGCCACAAGCCCACCCAATCCCAAATCTTGAAGGGAGAGATATCAAAGTCCTATCATAGGAAGGGTGTGAGGGAATCTGCTACACCCCCCTCAGACTCTCACTAACGTCATCTGCCATATCATCTCATCTCTGGACCCTCACAGGTGGTTTCCTGCCACGCTGTCACCCCTCGGTCCCACTCTCCCTCCCTGGATGTGCCAGAGGTCCAGTGGCCCACCTGTGCCCAGCTCTGCTGTCCCCACTATTCCCAGTCAATGTCAAGTTTGTCTGTCATAAGCCTTACGTATGTACCCTTCACTTCTGTCTCTCTTCCAACACAGAAGCAAATTTTGTTAGTCAAAACTAGTATTGCTAGTTCTAGACACTTAATGCTCTTAATGATTTATTTTCCCACACTCCTGGGCATATATAGGATTGAGTATAACTGAAATGCATTGCTGGCCCTGTCTATTCAGGAAATAAATCTGCTTATTTTCTGACTTGGGCGGAACTGGAAAGAGAATCATGGATCAGCAGAGGCTAAATTCAAAGCTTCTGCTAATCAGGTGTCAAATGTCAAAACAACAGGGTTTCATTCAAATTCCACATATGAACATTTGTTTGGGTGGGAAGGTTTGTCTAGATAGGGCTAATGAATGTTTACATCTAGCACAGAGATATGGAGATTCCTATCCACTGTAGAGACCCAACTGTTCTAAAAAAAACACCCTACTTTTTAAAGAGGGTTCAAAAAAATTCAAATGGAGAAAGAAAGCAGAAATTAACTGCAGCAAATGGACATCAGACAAGATGTAAGGGAAAAAATGATGACCATGGATTTAAAAAAAATAATTTTATCGGATTTTTGAAGACTACTTGGACTGTACCAACCAGGATCAAGAACAAAATTAAAACCTCTCACCCATTTGCTCATAACCCAGCGATAAATAGAATGTACAGTTTAGTGACCACTTTTATGTGATGGTTAGCCATTTAAGAGTCTGATTTAGGAATGAACTGTCCATAGTCGGTACCCATGTATCTACTGGTGTGTAATAATGTCTGGAGTGTGTATTTAGGTGTCAGCTGGGGCTCTTAATTGCAAGGAAAAAAAGAAAGTGAGAGAGAGGGAAAGGGAGGAAGAAAGAAACAAAGGAGCGGAGGAAGGGAGGCAGGGAGACAGTGAGAAAGGAAGGAAAAGGGAGAGTGAGGAAGGAAGAGCACCACGTCAGGAGGACTTGGAGTTGCTCACAGGAGAACACAGGGAGGCCTGCAAAGGTGCTTCGAGGCTGCGAGCCAGGAAATAAGGACCAGCGCTTCCCCGTTCAGGTGATTCCAAAGAGAAGCTACTGCCCCTGCGGCCACAGCCACCAGAGAGAAAGAACCCCTGTCACCTGTGCCTTGTTTCACTAGCTTTTGTGTCAAAACCCAGCACCAGCACGGCCACTTTGCAGAGCCTGATACTTGCTGGCAGGGTGGAGGTTTGCGTGCCCAGACTCACAAGATGGAGATTCCCCAAGTACAGAAATAGGTGTGGCAGCTGGAGCAAATGGAGTTACTGCCCCACTTGATAGCACGGGCTTCTATCTCTCTGCCCTGGACGTGACCCACGGCCATTCAGCCAGCACAGCAGCCTGGGCGAGTCAGCAGAGGCCGGAGGTGCACAGCTAAGAGCACACTTCCATGCACTCGACAGTCATTGGTCTTGCCACTGATTTTATTTAACGAGATAGAAGGTCTCCTGGAAACAAAACCTGTAACATAGTCAACCAACCAGAGTTTTCTCGTTCTTGCCTCCCCTTGGTCACCTCTATCACTCCGAAGCCTTTCTGCGGCGACATCAAGGGCTTTCAGACGGCAGTCACCTTCAACGAATAAGCTGTTCACAACTCTGACATTTAACTGACAATTGAACCGACATTCCCGGACACCTACCATGTACATAGCCGCTTGCACTGCTCCAAGGCTTTCAAGATCTAGGTACTTGCTGAACATGGTATGTCAGACCTAAAATTTATGCCACTTAGATGTTCCCAATGCTTCCAACTTAAGGACTCAAAATTGTGCTGGAGTGCTTCCCTTGTCCCATCTGGACCCACCCTCTCCGGCCCTCCAGCCTGCTCGCTGCTCCAAAGGCCGCCCCAACCTCCAGCTTCTGGCTTGGTTTGGCCCATGGGGGGCAAGGGCGGGAAACGGGAGGGAGGGTGGCAGGTGACACTGGCGCTTGCTCCCTGGCTCTCTGCCTGCTTTCCCCCCGCCAGCAGCCCCTCTGTCACTCTGCCTCCAGCACTAGAGCGCCCTCTCCTCCCACCCCAAGGCCCTGGGTGGTGTTGGTACTCCATTTTTGTTAATGGTCTTCAAATTGCCCAATCTGCTACCAGCTCTTCCCTGCCATGACCTTCAGGTATGTTAACTAATAATAAGACTGTTATGCTGCTCAAAGAGGTAATACTTTTTTTTTTTCCATTTTTAAAATCCTATCACCATATCTGCAGTTTCCTTTGGAGAGCATTCAAAAAGGTGGATTGATGAGTAGAAATATGATAAAACAAATATAGCAAAATGTTAAAAGGAGAATCTTGGTGGTAGGTATATGGATATTCATTGTAAAATCTCTTCAACATTTCTGAATGTCTGAAAATTTTCACAGTACAGTGTTGGGGAAAAGTCTGTCACTGCAATATGGAATAGACTTAATAAACAATAAAGGAATGTGACAAATTTGATGAATGGACCACAGGTGAGAAAATATGGGGGAAAAAACTGGCATAAGAAGAAGCAGACAATTGAACTTGTCTAATAACTGTTAAAGAAATTGGAAAAGTTCTCAAAATATTACCCCCTACACCACGCTAAGTCATTGCGATCTTACAGTACGTTTTCTAAAGCATAGAAGGAATTAACAAACAAACCCCATACTATATAGTCAGTATTATTTGTTTGCATTTTTCATTAATTCTTTAGAAAAGATACCTACGGGTACAATGTCTAGTTCAAAGAGTAGGAAAATGCTCGCAAATCGTGATTCCCTGGGCTGGTTTGCAGTAGGAGTAAGTGGCACTGCGCTGTCACCTGCAGAAGTCCCCACTGCCCAAGGCTGCCCTGCCCTCTGCGTCTCCTGTCTCTGGGCTTGCAGGCAGAGCCGTGCCATCTCCTCTAGGGCTCTTGCCAAGCAAGGTGCTCGCATACATTTTTTTACATCTGTTGTGGTAGCCATTGTTAATTTGAGAGAAAACTGGATGACAAATAAGGGTGACTCACAAGGAATTGGAATGCAGAGAGCAGTGCAACCCTGCAGAACAACAAAAGGGCTCCTTCCCAGATCTGATTTCTGAAATAAAGGGGGAACGAGCTAGGAACCCCCAAACTCACTTTCTCTTCCTCTTTAAAACTTCTGGTTTCTTGGGCTGAGCCAGCAGTGTTTTCACATTCTCCTGGGTCTCATGGCTCTAGGGAGGCTGCATAATAACCGGACATAATATTGCACTTAATCATTGAGTTACCAGATTTAATACCACATGAGTTTCTAGGAAAGAGGAGTGGGAGAAAGCATATTCAGAGAGTAAACAGGGAAAGGGAAAGTTCTGTAGCTTTTATGTGATCGCAGGACCCATCGGGCCAGCGCCGTCGCAAAGAACAGCAACGATAGCGCAGCGGGCTTTGGAACTCGCGGCCCCGAGGACGTACCGTTAGCAAGGGTCACACATCCCCAAAGTCGGTATCAACCACAGCGTCTCAGCGGCAGTGTCACCACTGCCGTTTCCCAGAATGTAGATGGGACAGTCACAGATGCTACGTGTAGGTGGGGCGACGGGCTCGGACACGGGGACCCCTGCTCCACTCCCTGTACTGGCCGAGCACCGCCGAGAAAGGCCCAGTCAGGGGTCAGCCTCAGGGAGCACAGGGGTGTGCAGAGAACAGACACGCTGTTGCCTGGAGAGGAAAAGTCACCACCCCAGTGTGAAAGGGGCAGGCAACGCAGGGCAACAGAGACGCAGGTCCAGGAGGAGCAGAGACGGGACGCGCAGGCCGCCGCGGAGTCTGACAACGCAAGCACAGAGCTGAGGAGGGCACCAAATACAGAATGTGGAGGTGCACAGACCAGCCGTGTCACCGCGGGCAAGGTACTGGTAAGTGAGCCTTTGAGCCTCTGGCCTCCCATCTGTAAACTGAAATTCCACCACCTAAATCACAGGCTTTTCTGTAAAAGTTCTTTTAAATGATACATTTGGGGCTAATGTAATGCCAGACACATAAAGGAGGCTCAAATATTGATCCCTGCTGTCACCCAGACATCAGCCGGTCTCACTGCCCATAAAGACTAGGGGCTTCAACTCCATACGATGCAGAACCCGAAAGGCCCCTTCACGTTTGCAGCATTCTCAGGAACGTCTGTACGTGTGAGCGTATGTGGGAGAGTGTGGGAGGGTGTGCCCTGGGAAGAAAGGGCAGGCGGGAGATTTAACTCAATAAATCAGATTACAACAATGTAGTTTCCTTTTTTTTCTATTAAGTCATCTCATTTCTTCTCAATTTTGGAAGAAAACATGCTAATTAAAAGTAACACTTCCCCTCGAAATATACTTTCCAGTTATTCCCAGTCCTTCGGGCAGGTACTCTGTCAATTCAAGCGTCACATCCCCCATCAAGGGCATTCTCTCTTTCCTTAAAGGATCTCCCCCTCTTCACCCTCCTATGAGTGTGTCTGGGAGCAGCCCTGGTCCTGTGCTGCCCTTCCTGTGGGCCCTGGGGACCCCAGGCTGAGCAGTCAGGCAGTGGGCCTCTGTCCCGGGTGCAGCCGCTCCGCACAGAGGGGTCACCTGTGCTTGAATCCAGATTCCCCGTGCTGACCCGTCCTCATCAGCTCCTTCGGGCTTAGCCGACCTGAGGGCTACCTGGGACCCCAATTTAATTACCAGCTTGTCTTGGCCTCTCTGAAGCCCTTGGCTAGAGCAGGTGCCTTTCAGATATAAACCATATTGTCACTGAGCACAGGATAAAATGTGGTCTTTTCCTCACTACAGGCTATGGGAACAGTGTAGTGGATGTTAAGGGAAAATAGTGTAAAATCTTCCTTCTACACTACACAAAGCCACGTTAGTCCTACTGAATGGTCACCACGCATCGACAGCAGGTACCTCTGCCATGTTTTTTCCCAGAGTTATGAATGGGAAGCAGGTATAAATCCTCTCTGCTTTTGGTTTTCTCCTTCAACCTCTCTGGGATTTCTTCCTCCCAGTTCCCCCAGCCAAAGCCCATGGGACGGAGGGGCTGGCTTCAGAGGGGAGCAGGGACCTCACCTAGCTCCATCTCCTCCACACCCTGCTGACGGTGTCCAGGGCCACTGTTTGCCACATGGCACCTTTCTCATGTTCTCCGTCTCGATCTTCTCTGCATCCGAGTTCAGAATAAAATTCTATGATCAGAGCAAGATAGTCTAGAGTCTTGACATACTCAGGGGGGCTTCTGCAATTTAAGAAACCCTTTCGTCTATGAGACAATAAGAAGTACATTGACTCTGATTGCTTTAATAATCCCAACACTCTTTCAGGCAGAAGGTTCCTCTAGTTGAATATGGAGGTCAAAAGCAAATAGGAAAGAGGAAAATAAATTAATATATTCTAAGCCATTCTTCTTGCATCAGCATCTCCTTGGTTGTCTCTTACGCCAGATTCCCAGTTCCAACAGATGAGTTCAGGCCCTGGACCACCCTGCCTTGATGCACCTGCCGTCTCTAATCTTTCCCCCCGACTCAGAGAGTCCTGGGATTTACACATGCATCCAAAAGCAGAAAGCAGACCTGACACAAGGCATTATGACATAAAGAACACACTTTGTTAAAGGGCGGGAAGGATACATATGAGGGATTTATATTTCAGGAAAGCAAACTACTAGAAATGAAATTAAGCCATTTACTCTTAAACGTCTATCACTGGTGATTTTTCGGTGGCAGCTTCCCACTTCCTATCCCAAACTGTCTGCCTTTCTGCCTCTGCCTTTACTCCTGACCGTGTCCGTCCTGACTGTTCTAAGGCAGCTCTCCCAGCTCCGGCGTGCATGTGAGTCACCTGGGACTGCGCTACAGTGTAGACTCTGACCCAGCGGGTCTGGTGTGGGGAGGGCCTGAGGTTCCACCTTCCCGACGAGGTCCGGGAGTACGCTCGCTGCTGGTCCAGGGATGATACTCTGAGTACAAGGCTCTCGGGAATTCCCTGTTTTCCAGATCAGTTCTGCTCTCCAGGCTCTATTGCTCTGCTGCATTTCCAAACCCACCTTTCCGCCCAACAAGTAGAACCAGTATTTGGTATAACCACCCTCCTCGGAAAAGAGCTCCATTCAGTCGGGTGGTTTTGTTTCCTTTGTGGCGCGGCCACCATCCTCCAGTGATCTGCGCGTGACAGGAAGCACATACTACCCGTGGCCAGTCTTATTTCCTGCCTCCTACCCCTTCCACACCCCCACTCTTATTTTCTCCATGTTTCATCTCATCTGACTAGTCTCCACCCCAGAATACTTCTCCTTTAAGAAAGCACTGCTTTTAAGCTGGCGTCCTTCAGGCCTGCACCGTGTGAGCAAAAATGGCAAACACAGAGGTGAGGACTTCTTGTTAAAAATAAGAAAGGAAAGGGGGAAGGATGCTAAGCCAGTGGAGCTGGAGTTTGCCAAGGAGGCTTCTAAATTTGTTCTGCTGTGAATTCAAACTGGGACACTGGGAGCTTCATATCTTAACCGCTCTGTTAGATGATCAGTAATTAAAACTGCCTCCAAAAAAAAAGCACTGAAGATTTGCACCCAGCCCATGTTTGGCTCATTTGAACACAGAGGCACTTGAGAAATGTAAAGTTCTTGAATCCCTCCAAATTGCCCAAGCACAAACCAGACTAACAGCACCAACTGCTTCTAAAATAAGATGCAGGTGTTCAGAAAAATGTAAAGCAAGCTGCTCATTTTAAATCGCTCTTCACTGCATGAGCCCATAGGGAGGGAGGGTTGAGGAAGGCACTTCCATGGAACCTCATGGGCGGGATTACAGTGATGATTCCAAAAGAGAAATCAACAAAAAATAAAACAAACACAGATAGCATCCACCTCCTCTTTCTGTTTCAGTGGCCCAACCAAGGCTGGAGGAGCGAACACCTGTCCTCAGGGGAACTCCTGGACTAAAGTCCCCCTCACTGCGCCCAGTTTTTCACCCTCTGTGATTCCATGCCCTTTGCTAAGTGGCTCTGAAGTTCCTCCCCCTAAAGGTACAGAGTGTGTTTACCTGCACCTTGACTCTGGCCTTGCCCGTTACCTCTTTTGGCCATAGAACGAAGAAGGAAGGACTGAGCCCAGGCCTTCCAGGGCCTCCTCGCTCTGGGGGGCCGTTGCCATCACCACAACAGGCCGTGCCCTGGGTGCCCTCTGGTCCCAGGAGGAGGATGAGAAATCCACGGAGCAAAACTGCCCTGAGCAAGAGGAAGATGAGGGAGCCCAGCCCGAGTCCTCTGCCCCCAACCGCCCACTAGCGCCCGAGCTGAGCGCAGCGCCCCTGTGCTGCTGGCCCCACAGCAGTAGCAGGCTGATGGTGCCGAGCCAGGTGCTGAGAACTCGGGCGGTGCCCTTGGGCTGGGGCTGTGTGCTCGCCTTTCAGGGGGAGGACAGACGTGACGTTTCCCTGTGGGTAAAATCGGGACTCGCCATGACTGGTATCTCCTCAACACCGGGGACACCAGTTGATGTCATACTCTACCCAACTCATCATTTCAATTTACCTGATTTCTAAAACACTTTTTTAGTTTTTTGGCTAAGATTCAGGACTCCTCCCATCAACTTAATGTTAACTAGATCTTAAGCCAGTGCCTTTAAAAAAATGATTTTTAAGGGTTCTTATGCGGGGTCATGTCACCTTCCAAAAAAGTACACTTTCCCATGGGGACTGTGCCTATAGGAAATGAAGACATTCTGCTGTTTGTCCTGGGAGAGAATTCACTGGATCAGAAAGCAGACAACACTGGATTTGAATTCAAACTTGCTAGCTGTGTGGCCTTGGACAAGTTACTTAACCTCTCTGAGCCTCGATTATTTGATCTACAAAATAAGACCTAATAAAGCAGTTAAATTAGGTAAAGGGTATAGAACACCCAGCATGATACCTGGTAATACATCAGTGGCAAATATTCCATAAATATTCATTTCTTTCCCACTCTGATTCCACTTCTCAGCTTATGCCAGGAGAGACTATGGCAATTTGGAAGAACAGCCATTTTGGTGCTAAACTAAGGTTGTTTGATAATGATTTCCCAAGCACATCATGTGTGCTCGGCACAGCACTTTACTGGGGACACAACACAAGTAAGACACGGTTCCTGGCCTCCGTGAACTGAAGAGTCTGGGGATGCCCTGGGCTGGGCACTGTGTCGAACACTCACATGTATCACCTCATTTAACCCCCATAACAATCCCATGAGATCTTATCTCCATTTGCAAAGTAGTTAAACAGCCCTAAATCGCAGCTAGTAAGTAGCAGAGCCGGGATTCAAACCTTTGTAGTCTGGCTCATGCTCTCAACCTGCTGCAATATTATCTATTAAAGTCAAACATGCAACATGTTCCAGATGCAGCGATTCTCCTGCCTGCTGCTTGCCCTGCATTTGTGCGCAAGACGACACGGGTAAGAACCTTGCCTGAAGAACCAATTATCATATTGACCAACTGAAACAACATAATGATGGAACGTACTGAAAAATGTGCACTGCATGCCATTTATGTTAATATTTCAGATTTCTTTAGATATATGTACGTATGTATACCAATACCTAAGAAAAGTCTCCAAACGAGCACCCTCTTGGGAAGTGCCAGGAAAGACAGTGGGTGGTTCAGAAGGATTTAAGCATTACGTATAATGTCTGAAGTTTGAAAAATGAGACTCTATTTGTATATTACTCATTCAATTAAAAATTAATATTTTTAATCTCTCCTTAACAACAACATCAAAAAAACGAGAAACTCCAAAGGCTGATTTGAAGAATAGTCTATGAGCTTAGCACTGCTGTGTAACAGTGGGACAGAGGAAATATAATTTGCTAAAAAATTAGGACTGGAAAATCATGGAACATAGAACAATTATTCTTCAGATGACTCATACATACAGAAAGGCTCCAAAGTACTGAGGGATTAACATGTCAGCAAATAAGGGTCTGAATACACTTTAAATATATTGCAATTTTATGTCAAATTTACCTCAGTAAAGCTGAAAAAGGTAAGGGTTTAACTTCCACCATCACATTAATGGAGACTGGATAGATAAACCCTCAGAGAATTTTCATGGGAGTTGGTGGGGGTGACTAGGCATCCAGTGCTGAACAATTTTAATGTAAGCCTTCAAGCAAACAGCAAAAAACAGTAATTATTAGGAAGAAGAAAGAAGAAAGCAGCAATCCAGCAGAGGAAACAGTAAGCTTGGCCTGAGAAGACCTGGTTTCTATTCCTAGCCTCCCTTCAATTCAGTTGCTACCACAGATGTGTAGGACTCTGTACCCGCAAGAGGTCTTAGGGCCACAGAGCTTTCTTATTTTACAGATGAGGAAACAGAGACATGGGAGGCAGGGGGTTTCTCAAGATCTTGTAGCAGTAGAGCCAAAACCCTTTCCTGATCACTACAACCATCTCATGAGTGAGCCTCCATTCCGAGTGAGAAGGAAGCCATAAGGACATCTGTCCATGCCATGGACTCCACACCACAGACTCCGCGCCACGGACACCACACCTCAGACCCCACACCACCGACTCCACACCAGAGACTCCGCACCACGGACTCTGCGCCATGGATAGTTGTAAAGGCACACATCTGCAAAGACAATCCCCTGTGCAGATGCAAGGCTATAAGCCCAGACTTCTTATTAAGCAAATGATAATTGAAAGACACATGACATTACTCTTAAAAGACACATAGGGGAACCAACACATGTACATTCATTTGTTTATTCATGAATCCTTTTATTCTTCAAATAACATATTTTCTCTGCATTTATTGGGTATCATGCATGTGACACAGTGATGGGCTCTTTCAGCAAGTAGAAGAGCATGATGGCCATGTGTTCAATGCAGTATGTAAAATCCAGCAATATGTAAGAAGTATGCTACATCGTGACCAAGTGGGACTCATCCCAGGAATGCAAGGTTGGCTTAACATTTTAAAATGAATCATTATAATTTACTACATAATATAACAGAATAAAGGATGAAAAACATATATCATCACAAGGATGCAGAAAAACTATATGAAAAAATTCAAAAACCTTTTACTGTTCCAGAACTTCTCAGAATACTGGAAACAGGGAGCTTCTTGAATGCAATAGAGAGAGCATCTTTGCAACCTGGAGCCAACATATTTAATGGGGAAACACTGGACACTTCTACCCAAGACCAGGAACAAGACATAGATTTCTACTCTCACTGCATCGATCTAACAGTGTTCTGGAAGTTCCAAATAGTACAAGGGGAAAAAACAAAAGCCGGGAAAGAATTATCATTACTCAAGGCAATATTATTGTCTACTCAGGAAGTCCTCTGATAAAACCAGCAAATAAATTAGCAACTCACAGGATACACTGTCACACACAAAAATCAGTTGTATTTCTGTTTACTAATGATTTAAAATAAAAATCTAAGACAGCATAAAAATAAAATGTGTATAAATAAATTTAGCAAAACAGGTACAGACGCATTCAGTGAAAACTATAAAAAAGTGATGAGAGAATTTTTTTTTACTTAAAGAGATATATCATGTTCGGATATATGTGTTAAAATGTTAATTTTCCCCAAATTGATATAAATCCAAAGCATTCCCAATCAAAATACTAGCAGACCTAATACCAAAACTAGGCAAGGACACCACAAAAAAAGAAAATTACAGACCAATATCCCTGATGAACAGAGATGCAAAAATACTCAACAAAATATTAGCAAACAGAATTCAAAAATACATCAAAAAGATCATCCACCATGATCAACTAGGATTTATTCCAGGGATGCAAGGATGGTAAAATATTCAAAAATACATCAATATCAACAAAAAGAAGGACAAGAACCACATGATCATCTCCATAGATGCCGAAAAAGCATTCGACAAAATTCAACATCCATTCATGATAAAAACTCTCAAGAAAATGGGTATGGAGGGCAAGTATCTCAACATAATAAACACCATATATGATAAACGCACAGCCAACATCATTCTTAACAGCGAGTAGCTGAAAGCTTTTCATCTAAGATTGGGAATACGACAAGGATGCCCAGTCTCCCCACTTTTATTCAACATAGTTCTGGAGATCCTAGCAATGGCAATCAGACAAAATAAAGAAATAAAGGCATTTAGATTTGCAAGGAAGAAGTTAAACTATACCTGTTTGCAGATGACATGATATTGTACATAAAAAACCCTAAAGAACCCACTCCAAAACTACTAGATCTAATATCTGAATTCAGCAAAGTTGCAGGACACGAAATAAATACACAAAGATCTGCTGCATTCCGATACACTAATGATGAATTAGCAGAAAGAGAAATCAGGAAAACAATCCCATTCACAGCCGCATCAAAAAGAATAAAATACCTAGGAATAAACCTAACCAAGGAAGCGAAAGACCTATACCCTGAAAACTACAAGACACTCTTAAGAGAAATTAAGGAGGACACTAACAAATGGAAATTCATCCCATGCTCTTGGGTAGGAAGAATTTATATTGTCAAAATTGTCATCCTGCCTAAAGAAGTCTACAGATTCAGTGCAATCCCTATCAAAATACCAACAGTATTCTTCAACAAACTAGAGAAAATAGTTCTAAAATTCATATGGAACCACAAAAGATCCTGAATAGCCAAAGCAATCCTGAGAAGGAAGAATAAAGTGGAGGGGATTACGCTCTCTGACTTCAAGCTCTACTACAAAGCCACAGTAATCAAGACAATTTGGTACTGGCACAAGAACAGACCCATAGACCAATGGAACAGACTAGAGAGCCCAGATATAAACCCAAGCATATATGGCCAATTAATATATGATAAAAGAGCCATGGATATACAATGGGGAAATGACAGCCTCTTCAACAACTGGTGTTGGCAAAACTGGACAGCTACATGTAAGAGAATGAAACTGGATTACTCTCTAACCCCTTCTTTTTAGAAGAAAACATAGGCAAAAATCTCTTGAATATAAACATGAACTTTTTCCTGAAATCTCCTCAGGCAAGGGAAATAAAATAAAAAATGAACAAATGGGACTACACCATGCTAAAAAGCTTCTGAACAGCAAAGGACACCATCAGCCGAACCAAAAGGCAACCTGCAGTTTGGGAGACTATATATCAGAAACGACATATCCAGTAAGGGGTTAACATCCGAAATATATAAAGAACTCATACGCCTCAACACCAAAAAGCAAATAACCCTGTTAAAAAATGGGAGGAGGATATGAACAGACACTTCTCCAAAGAAGAAATTCAGATAGCCAACAGGCACATGAAAAGATGCTCCAAATTGCTAATTATCAGGGAAATGCAAATTAAAACCACAACGAGATATCACCTCACACCAGTGAGGATGGCCACCATAGAAAAGACAAACAACAACAAATGCTGGCGAGGATGCAGAGAAAGGGGAACCCTTCTACACTGCTGATGGGAATGTAAACTCATTCAACCATTGTGGAAAGCAGTATGGAGGTTCCTTAAAAAACTAAAAATAGGAATACCATTTGACCCAGGAATTCCACTCTTAGGAATTTACCCTAAGAATGCAGGAGCCCAGTTTCAAAAAGGCATATGCACCCCTATGTTTATCACCAAACTATTTACAATAGCCAAGAAATGGAAGCAACCTAAGTGTCCATCAGTAGATGAATGGATAAAGAAGAGGTGGTACATATACCCAATGGAATATTATTCAGCCATAGGAAGAAAACAAATCCTACCATTTGCAACAACATGGATGGAACTAGAGGGTATTATGCTCAGTAAAATAAGCCAGGTGGAGAAAGACAAGTACCAAATGATTTCACTCATCTGTGGAGTTTAAGAACATAACAAAATCTGAAGCAACAAAACAGTAGCAGACTCACAGAACCCAAGAATGGACTAACAGTTACCAAAGGGAAAGGGACTGGGGAAGATGGGTGGGAAGGGAGGGATAAGGAGAATAAGGGGCATTATGTAGGGGGGTGCACGGGGGAGGAAATATAGAACAGAGAAGACAAGTAGTGACTCTATAGCATCTTACTAAGCTGGTGGACAGTGACTGTAATGGGGTATGTGGTGGGGACTTGATAATAGGGGGGAATCTAGTAACCACAATGTTGTTCATGTAAGTGTATACTAATGATACCAAAAAAAAAATACTAGCAGAATTTCTTGAAGAAATTGCCAAGCTGATACTGATTTTTTTGTAAAAATGCATATGATTCAGAAGGGCTAAAATGATCTTGAAAAATAAGAATGTTGGAGGACTCATATTATCTGAATTCAAGATATACTATGAAGATGCAGTAATCAAGAAAGTGTGATACTATTGTAAGGATAGACAAGTAGTTAAATGGAACAGAATAGAGTCTAGAAATGAATCTACATGAACTTTTTCAATTGAGTTTCACCAAAGGCACCAAAGCCATCCAATATGGAAAAAAAATTTAAACAAAGCTTTGCAACAAGTGGCATTGAAACAACTGGATATCCATATAAAAAATAATTTCAAATCCTACCTCATTCTGTAAACAAAAATTCATGTGTCATGGATCATAGGCTAAAATAAAAGCTGTGGCCATAAACCTTCTAGAAGAAATCACAGGACAATATTTCTGTGGCTTTGGAAAAGGCAAATATTTCTTATATAAGACACAAAATGCAATAGACAAAAAAGAAAAATAGTATGTTGGATTTAATCAAAGCTAAAAAGGAGATTTTTCTTTTAAATACACTACTAGGAAATGAAAATGTAGGCTATAGAAGACAATATTTGTGATATGAATATTCACAGTATACAAGCAACTCCTACAAACCCACACTAAAAATACAAACAACCCAATTCATAAAAGTATGAGCAAAGATGTGAAAAGACACTTTACAGAAAAAGATACACAGTGGCCAATATACACATGGAAGGATGCCCCGTGTAATATAGTCATGACAGAATACAATTTAAACCAGAAAAAGTAACATTTCATGCCCACTGGAATGGCTAAAATAACAAAGACTGATAATATCAAATGTTGACATGGATGTGGAATAACTGGAACTCTCATTCATTCTTCGGGGAGCACAAAACGGTGTGACCACTTTGGAGGACTATTAGGAATGTCTTATAAAGTTAAACATATATTCAGTCTATGGCTCGACAGTTTCATTTCTATGTATTTTCCCAAGAGAAACAAAAATACATGTTCATAAAACACTGTGTAAGAATCTTCATGGCAGCTGAAAATGGAAAATAGTCCAAATGTCCATAAATGGAAATGAATAAAAATATTTTGGCATATCCAAATAATGGGTAAACTATCGATGCACAACACTGACGAATCTCCAAAACAGTATGTTGAAAGAGAGAAGCCAGACACAAAAGAATGCATTGACATGAAGTTGAAGAGTGGAAACGATGAATGTGTGGGACTAGATATTTGAATGGTGGCTGTCTTCTTGAGAGGAAGGGGCTTGGAAAGGGGGACGGGTGTGAGAGGACTTTCTGGGGTGACAACTATTCTCCACGTTTGGGTGGCAGCTACAGAAGCATATGTAACTCTCAGAATAATATGTGCTGCATCACACCAGATGGATCTGAGCACTTGGTACATGGGTTACTTCAGTTTCTGTAGAAGAGGAAAAAAGGGTTCCAAAATCCCAGTTAGGAAAGGTATTTGTACATTCCATTTCAGGACAGGTAACTAACTTTTTTGAGCTCCAGTCCAAGGTGAAACATCAACATTTTCCATTCCGTTACCAAAACGAGTGTCCAGCATCATCAGGCAGGGACTGTGTGCCTGCGTCTGTTCTGCTCTCCCTTCTGCCTTTCCTCCCTCCTCTGTCTCTCTTTCTCTTTCTCCTTCCTTCCCCTTCTCTTTCCTCCCCATTTCACCTTCCCCATCTCCATCATTTGAGGGTCCCTTTCCAGAAAACTGGAAAGAGGTTCATTTGAAGAATACAATTTCACTCAACACAAGAACTTAGATTTTGTGTGACCAAAGCATAACAAACACACCCAAATGCTTGCCTAGCATACCTTTCTACATGGGTTAGACAAGTCTACCACCAGGCAATGGGGTTCTTAAAGTTCCTTTGGGTCAGGATTCCAATGAAAAGGCAGGTTCTAGAGAAATTAGCTTTTGTTTCATGTCAGTCCATTTCTTATGAGCCTCTTTCTGTGCTTTAATTTCCAATATTCAAGAGGGTCTTGGGGGCCCTGATCTCAACTAATCCATCCAGGGTAGTTGGATTTCTCTTCCTTGGTTCCCAAGACACACACCCCCTCTATCATGGGACAGGGTCTCATGCTCCCTTAGTTAGACAAAGATGACCTCTGTGGAGGCAAGGAGACCTGGTCCTGGAACTAGCCCTATGAGCACAGCAGCGCTGTCGGTGCCCACCAAGGCCGCGTCCTGGGGGCTGGCACAGACACAGATCACCAAGACCAGCCACCTGCAGCTTCCAGGCACAAGCAGAGGCCCTGGCTCTCGACTTGCTGGTAACTGCACTACATCCACAGCACCCGACCGTAAACTCGATGCTACGTGTGCTTCAGGAAGGTTCACGTGTTTGAAAGATCCCCCTTCTGCAGTTCTGTTTCTTTTGTTAAGATCTGGATTGGGTTCAAAAGTATCAGCTCATTGTCCATCCCACACTCACTAGCTGCCTAAGTAAGTGAAGCATGGGTTCCTGCCTTTCTGTTTGCTCTGCCATTTTCCTTCCAAATGTGACTCGTTAGGGTGGTGTGGGGTGGGTGCTGGCGGGTGTACAGAATATTGCAACTATTTAATTTTGAAGCATCTGTTTTGGCCTCTGTTGATAAAGCTCTCCACTTGCAGACTCTGCTGAGTTAAACCAATCATCATACATCTGGCAGAATGTGTCATCATTACCGTACAGCCAAGCCTGATCCTTCCTAATAAACAGATAGTGAGTTCATATAAAATAAAATTTATTGGAAGTTTCTTCCTGTACTTGGTCTCATATGTCTGCCTTTCTGAGTCCTCAAATATGTCTGAGATTCAAAATTCAAGCCAATAGGCAATTTGTTTAGACTACTCCCTTTATTTGCCAAGATACTATACTTTCCTCCAACACAGGCCAGGAACTTTTGGTAACATAATCTGATAGAGATAAAAGGAAGATGACCAACTATGTGGTTCTTATCTATAAAGTCTACTCGATTCAGCAAACATTTTTGGGTCACCCACACTATGTGCAGAATATCAGAAGACAGAAACAATTCCTTGATGGGGGTTCTATGTAAGTACCTTTCATAATGATCATGCACTCATTCTATCCAAGATATTTTGTAAAAGGCAAAGTACCCCAAAATGCCATTATGGATGAGACACGAAAGCAAAGGCATTGTACATTCTAAATACTCTATAGATTTCTTCTGGTTCTAACAGTCGACAGTTGTAAAGGACATGATGAATGCATGCAATAGTAACATGGGATGTTCACATGTAGTGTGTGCACTAAGGTTTTGGAAGAGGAAATGAACACCTGCATGAATAAGGAGCATGAGATGGAAAAGACTCCTGAGAATAAGGCGGCCTTGCAGAAGATGTCCAAAAAAGGACTTTGCAGGTATTATCTTTCTTGGCTGATAATTGCTAATATTTATTGAATGCCAATATGTTCCAGGTACTATTGTAAAGCTTTATATGCTTTAAAACATTGCATCTTCCCATGAGGTAGATATGATTGTTCCCATTTTAAAGATGAGCAAAAAAAAAAAAAAATCACAGAAAATGTACCTAATTTCACACAGCTAATAAATGGCATATTTGGGATTTGAACCCAGTCAGGTTCTAGAGTTCAAGGTCTTCCGTGTGATGGTACATGATTTCAGTTGCTCAGTGGAAAAAACAGGCCATGCTTTTTGTCAATTATTTGTTTACAAAACATGGTAGCTTTTCCTGACTTGGACTATGTGTATATTCCACCTGGAAGTTATGCTAAATCTTTGCATTAAAGGTTTATGCTATGAGAGAAACAAAGGTCATGAGTCCTGTTCTTTCATTCATGTGCTCCCTACTCTACTTTAAACAAGAACTTGAGAGATACTTTGTTCAATGCCAGTGCCAGATCCTAGGGTTTCAAAACTGTATTCAAGGAACTTAACCATTCAGGCCCATAGGCATTTCATATTTTCAGTTGTAAACCTGACGGTGGCTGGTCTCCTTCTCTCCTGAAAGCCTGCTGTAGAGCTCTGCAATGCAAACCAGGAGAAGCGAGGAGAGGGCTTCCAGCAGCATTTTAAGAGCTCACAGTTCACAAAAACCATTTCTTGTTTGTCAAGTTCCCAAAACAAGTCCAAGGAGCCCCAGGACTGGCGACCATCTGCCTGGACAGTAGAATGCAGTGAAAAAGCAATGAACTAAAAAAAAAGAACTGAATTAGCTTGACTTGGGAACATGTCTGTCTCCTTGGGTTTTATTTTCTTTATTTTACAGAAGAGTTGGGTGACTGGGAATTCTCTGAGGCCTTAGAGACGGCTTAGATGCGGCACTCAGTGGCTACACAGAACCAGGGCTGGTGGCCATCAGGACGTTAGGTTCCTCCTGGTTCCTGCTTTCTGGGGAAGGGCCACTGACAGACGCCCTCCTGGAATATCTGAGGGGAAACCCCGTTGCAGCCTGGGCTGCCTCTCCGTCTCCCACCCTCCCGGCCGCTTCATCAGCTACAGTCCTCACCTGATGATGTTGCAGAATTCTCTGAGGAATCACCATCACCCCACTTCTCCTGACAAAGACAGCACAGCAACTTCAAGCAGTTGCTAGGTGGTTAAAAAAAAAAAGGGAGCAAAGAAACTTACACCAGATGTAGCCTATATAAATACTCCCACACAGGCGTTTGGAGGGAACAATTTCTCCAAATTATGCAAGTATGTCTCTTTTCTTATCAACTCAATTTTTTAGAATAGCTATACACATTTCTTCAGGGATTTTTATTAACTTTAAAGTATCAGTTGTTCATGAGTGTGAGTTAACTCACACAATTATATATTCAAACTTTTCTTAAATTCTTGAAGTCAAAAGAATGAAAGGTTGGACCACGATTTGTTCTCTAAGAATGCAAGCAGTGAAGAAAAGATGGATGACTTGCATCATGCAGATAATGCATGGCGTCATCTCTACCCCAGCTTCACACTCTCCCCCTTTCGGCCCTATCGTCAAATCCCTGAATGAAAAGCGCAGGTGAGTTTGGTGTCTCCTTATTGATGACGTCCCTTCTCCTGGACTCTAATGAACTAGTGCCTGAAAGCAGGAAGCCCCAGGCTAAGAGATAAGAGAACAGAGAAGATCTGGTTATTACACAGAGCCTGGATAAAAATGCTGGTTGTGTTCGCAAAGAGGCAGCGTTTGATGTTTATTGAAAACACAAAGGGGGCTGATTTTCTTCCCTTGTACTTGCCATTCATGGAAACCCCATTACGAGTGGACGACATAGGTAATATCATATTCTAGAAGTTGTATCAATGAGGTTTCAGATATTCTTTCCTTTGAATGCCAACACATCCGTGAAACATTTGGAAATAATACGGCCAAAGTCTTCACAAGCCCACAGCAACTTAAAGACCATGAGTCCCCAAACCAGCACATAACAGCCCCACAATTTCAGTAGCAAATAGGACAGAGGATCCAGGCGTTGTCGCAACAAGATTCACTGTGTAAACCACTACAGCTGGTCTTCATAACACATGCGTATCTTGGAGATACCCAGGGTTCGGTTCCAGATCCCCGCAATTGCGAGTATCACAATAAAGCGAGTCAAATGAAGTGTCTGCTTCCTGAGCACAGTCTTTTAAGTGTACAACAGCATTATGTCTGAAAGAATAATGCACACATCTTAATTAAATGACTTTATTGCTAAGAAATGCTAACCATCATCTGAGCTTTCAGGGAATCATAATGACTGATCACAGATCACTATAAAAAATATAATAAAAATCAAACAGCTTGAGATATTCTGAGTTACCAAAATGTGACACAAAGACACAGGAGCAAATGCTGCTGGAAAAGTGGTACCAACAGACTTGCTCAATGCAAGGTTGCCACAAACCTTCCATTTGTAAAAAAGCAGAGTATCTGCAAAGCACAGTAAGACAAGGTGTGTTTGCAATGCCATTTATCACCAGCCACCACTCCTTCACAAAAGCATGCAATCACTTCAAGCCTGAGCAACCCCAGTCCTCTTAAGCAGTACTTCTCAACATGGCAGTAAGTTAGAACCACTCAGAAAACTTAAAAAAAAAACAATTGTAATGTCTGGATTCTACCCAGAAAACCTTAATTTCTTAAGGACGGGGACCAGGTATTAGGTCTTCTTTTAGAAGTACTAGGAAATTCTAATGTGCAAGCTATTATCAGATATCAGAGATAAAAAATATTAACCACTCTTTGCTTTATTTATAAAGGACGTTTATACCAGTTTAATCATCTTAGCATCAGAAGTCATGAATGAGACCCATACTAAGCATGACCTTATATCCCGATTTGTCCAAGATAACCTTGCTTAATGCCTGTTGGGGGAGATCCTCCTGAAGATGGGGCCGCTAGTTGGTCCATGAACTGGACCCCAGAAGTCAGAGGCTCCTCCCCACCTTCCCTGTACTTGGAATGTTAGCTGTGCTTCCTTCTCTGCTCCCAGAAGCTGCCCCAAGGACACAGCCTTGAGAGAGGGATGTGGTGTTCAGAGCATCTGGATGGTATATGTGCCCGGACCCAATTAAGGCTTCTATATAAACTTCTAAGATTTGGCAGGCGAGTGTGGAAATCTACTGGTCTGACAGCCACCCAAGGACAAGCCTCGTATAGAGGTCCCCTCGCTTATGACCCCTGCCACCTACTGGCCTGGGGCAGCCACCTCTTTCCTGGTTTCTCCCTGCCCACCTCGCAGAAGGGCCGGTTTCAGATTACACGTGGACTCTCTGAGGAGCTTGTGAACCAACCATGTCTGCTGTTTCAATGTAACTATTAATAGCCCTCCTTTTCCATTTTCAAAACTAGGTGCTTAGATGGTAATTCATATGCTGACCTACCCAGGAAGCACCCCAAGGAAGCCGGTCACAACCCCACTGTGGCTCCAGGCGCTGCCTGCCCTTTCCTGCTGGCCCTCAGATGCTCTTGTCCACCCAGCACCCTTCATGGGAGACCACCTGTAGTTTGCCTCCTTTCGGCTGCTTTTGAAACTCAAGCCAGTACTTGCTTTTAACCCTCTTCCACACTGCTTTCACATCTGTGTTAGTGACTCCCAACCTCAGAGAGGTGCACCAGCTTCTGAGAGGTTCTCAAACTGCACATTAGAAACCCCTGGGGGGGTTGAAATTTTTAAACACCTAGGCTGTATCCCAGGACAATAAAAGTAGAAGCTCTGGGGCTGAAGCTCAGCGTCGGCATTTCTTGAAGGTGATTTTAATGTGTCGCCAAGATCGAGAACCAACACTGTCCAGATGATTAAAAAGAACAGCTAATATCGCCAACCAATGAACTCTGTCGCATTGAAATTATGATCTGATTCTGTTCATACCCAAACTTCTTCTGTTTCCCAGGAACTTTACAGCAAAAGGCAAAACTTGTCAGACGCACAGAGAAGCATGGGCCCTGCTTGAAGGAACTGAAATGAAGCTGTTCCAATAGAACCGAGGCCAAAAACTAATTAAAATAGAAAATGTCAAGACAAATCCATCCACCAAATGACTCATCATTCCACACTTTCTCATTCAGCAATTATTTCCCCTTTCTTTTCCTTCATCTCAAACAAATCACCTTCTCCTGGGTTCCCTCCATCTCTGGCATACACGGAACAATGACAACCCCAAGGTCATTATTTAGACGAGTCCTGAGTCTACAGTTACTGTGATGAATCTTACAGCAAAGCACGCTAACAAGAGTCTGTCTGGGAGACAAACATGGCCATGAGGAGGAGTCAGTGTCCCAGAGGTTGAGGCCTCCTAGGCTGTAGACTTAGAAACGTAAGAGCATCACTGACTTATGGCGGCTATTCTTTGGAAAGCCTTTAGATATTATCTGAGGATCACTGGTTATACACAACCCAAGGAGAGGAGGGCCAGGACTAAGGAAGTCAAAAGCTAATCGAGCTCATTTAAATTATTGCTTTGCTTTATTATTATTATTTAATTTTAAAACTTTAAAAGAAATTGCAGGCAAGAGAGGATTAAAGATGGCGGTGTAAGAGGTGAGACAGAGGCTTCCTCCTAAAACTGCATATAATAAGAAAATATAACTGATACAACTACTCCTGAAAGAGCAACAGGAAGGAGGACTGCGCCAGACTGCATACACCTGCAGACAAGAGCAGACCTCACAGAACAGGGTAATGTACTAAAGCCGTGGCCCAGCAGGAACCAAGCCCTTCCCCATTCCAGCTCAATGGTGGGAGGAAGAGAAACGGAGCAGGGAGGGAGTGGAGACCTGGGACTGCTGAAAACCTAACTCCGGAGATCTGCTCTGGGAGCACAAACCTACATTTCATGGTGCTTGCATGATACTATTGTAATTAGGGAGTTGGAAAGGTAAGACAGGCAGAATTCCTGGAGAGACTGAGATTCCAGCTGCTTGTGGAAAGCAGAGATCCATATCTGGCTGCTCTGGGACAAAAGAAAGGTGGGTAGTCTGAGAGACTTCCTAACAAGGAAGCCCTAGCAAGAGGGCTGCTAAAGGGGCAAGGATTGCACAGAGCTTACGGCTCAGGAGAGAGGACAGGTAGACAAAATTGTCCAGGTGCACTCTGCCCAGCAGGTTGGAGCTTTCATGATCTTCAGGTGCTCCAGCTCCCTGGCTGCTTACACAGCTCCAAGAGCACCCTCCATGATAGGCAGCCTACTGCGCCTTTCTCCAGACCAGCCCCACCTGGCTACAAACCGGCAAAACCTACCCTGGCGTTAGCCCAGCCAGAGGGAAGATCTGTCCACAGCAACTACAAATGCAAAGCATAGAGGCTTATACCTGTGTGCTCGGCCCACTGGTTCAGGCAGTGGAGACAGGCATAGCAGCCGGGTAGCAGGAAACAGCTCTTTCCTCCCCCCAGGCACCAATACCACTCCCCTGTGACCCCCAACATTGCTTCAGGGCTCAGCAGCTCCAGAGAGTAGAGCTTCTGGGCACTAGAGGGCGCCATACACAAATATGAAATGCCAAAGGAACCTGGTTCAGACTAAAATTATTAATACAAATCCTGATAAAGATTTAAACGATATGGACCTCATGACTCTCCCTGAAAGTGAGTTCAAAATAAAAATCATTAACATGCTCATGGAGGTACGGAAAGACATTCAATAAGTCAGGAATAAACTTCGGTTGGAGATCCAATCCTTGAGGAGTACAATGGAGGGTACTAAAAGCAGACTGGATATGGTGGAGGAGATGATAAATGAAACAGAAACTAGACAAGAGGAATACAAAGAAGCTGAGGCACAGAGAAAAAAAGGATCTCTAAGAATGAAAGAATACTGAGAGAACTGTGTGACCAATCCAAAAGGAACAATTTTTGCATTATAGGGGTACCAGAAGAAGAAGAGAGAGAAAAAGGGATAGAAAGAGTCTTTGAGGAGGTAATTGCTGAAACCTTCCCCAATCTGGGGAAGGAGATAGTCTCTCAGGCCATGGAGACGCACAGATCTCCCAACACAAGGGACCCAAGGAAGACAACACCAAGACATATAGTAATTAAAATAGCAAAGATCAAGGATAAGGACAGACTATTAAAAGCAGCCAGAGAGAGAAATAAGATCACATACAAAGGAAAGCCCATCAGGCTATCATCAGACTTCTCAGCAGAAACCTTACAGGCCAGAAGGGAGTGGCATGATATATTTAATGCAATGAAGCAGAAGGGCCTTGAACCAAGAATATTTTATCTGGCAACATTATCATTTAAATTTGAAGGAGGGATTAAACAATTTCCAGATAAGCAAAAGCTTAGAGAATTTACCTCCCACAAACCATCTCCACAGGGTATTTTGGAGGGACTGCTATAGATGGAAGTGTTCCCACGGTTTAATAGCTGTCACAAGAGGTAATAAAACCACAGTAAATAAAGTAGAACAGCTAATTACAAAGCAAATGAAAAAATTAAATTAACCATCCCCAAAGTCAATCAAGGGATAGACAAAGAGTACAGAATATGATACCTAATATATAAAGAATGGAGGAGGAAGAAAAAGGTGGAGAAAAAAAAGAACCTTTAGATTGTGTTTGTAATAGCTTATTAAGTGAGTTAAGTTAGACTCTTAGATAGTAAGGAAGTTGACCTTGAACCTTTGGTAACCACAAATCTAAAGCCTGCAATGGCAATAAGTACATACCTATCCATAATCACCCTAAATGTAAATGGACTGAATGCACCAATCAAAAGACATAGAGTCACTGAATGGGTAAAAAAACAAGACCCATCTATATGCTGCCTACAAGAGACTCACTCACTTAAAACCCAAAGACATACACAGACTAAAAGTGAAGTGATGGAAAAAGACTTTTCATGCAACTAATGGGGACAAAAAAGCAGGAGTTGCAGTACTTCTTTCACACAAAATAGACTTCAAAACAAAGAAAATCACAAGAGACAAAGATGGACATTACATAATGATAAAAGTGTCAATCCAACAAGAAGATATAACCATTATGAATATCTATGCCCCAACACAGGAGCACTTACATATGTGAAACAAATACTAACAGAATTAAAAGGAGAAATAGAATGCAATGCATTCATTCTAGACTTCAACATTCCACTCACTCGGAAGGACAGATCTACCAGACAGAAAATAAGTAAGTAGACAGAGGCACTGAACAACACAATAGAACAGATGGACCTAACAGACATCTACAGAACTCTACACCCAAAAGCATCAGAATACACATTCTTTTCAAGTGCACATGGAACATTTTCAAGAATAGACCATATGCTAGGCCGCAAAAAGAATCTTGGTAAATGAAAAAAAGATTGAAATTGTACCAACCAGTTTCTCAGACCACAAAGGTATAAAACTATAAATAACTTACACAAAGAAAATGAAAAATCCCACAAACACATGGAGGCTTCACAACATGCTCCTAAATAACCAATGGATCAATGACCAAATAAAAACACAGATCAAGCAATATATGGATACAAATGAAAACAATAATTTAACACCGCAAAATCTGTGTGACGCAGTGAAGGCTGTGCTAAGAGGAAAGTATATTACAATACAGGCCTACCTCAGGAAAGAAGAACAATCTCATATGAGCAGTCTAAACTCACAATTAATGAAACTAGGAAAAGAAGAATAAATGAGGTCCAAGTAAGTAGAAGGAGGGACATAATAAAGATTAGAGTAGAAATAAATAAAATCAAGAAGAATAAAACAATAGAAAGAATCAATGAAAGCAGGAGCTGATTCTTCAAGAAAATAAACAAAATAGATAAACCTCTAGCTTATCAAGAAAAAAAGAGAGTCTACTCACATAAAAAGAATGATAAATGAGAAAGGAAAAATTACTGTGAATACCATAGAAATACAAAGAATTATGAGAGAATACTACGAAAACGTATATGCCAACAAAGTGAATAACCTAGAAGAAATGGACAGCTTTCTAGAAATATACAACCTTACAAGGATGACACAGAAAGAAACAGAAAATCTGAACAGACCAATTACCAGCAATGAAATTGAACTGGTAATCAAAACCCTACCTAAAAACAAAACACCTGAACCAGATGGCTTCACCACTGAATTTTATCAAACATTTAGTGAAGACCTAATACCCATCCTCCTTAAAGTTTTCCAAAGAGTAGAAGAAGAGGGAATACTTCTAAACTCATTCTATTAAGCCAGCATCACTCTAATACTAAAACCAGGCAAAGACACCACAAAAAAAGAAAATTACAGACCAATAGCCCTGATGAACATAGATGCAAAAATACTCAACAAAATATTAGCAAATTGAATTAAAAATACATCAAAAAGATCATCCATCATGATCAAGTAGGATTTATTCCAGGGATGCAAGGATGGTACAACATTCAAAAATCCATCAACATCATCCACCACATCAATAAAAAGAAGAACAAAAACCACATGATCATCTCCATAGATGCTGAAAAAGCATTCGACAAAATTCAACATCCATTCATGATAAAAACTCTCAACAAAATGGATATAGAGGGCAACTACCTAAACATAATAAAGGCCATATATGACAAACCCACAGCCAACATTATACTTAACAGCAAGAAGCTGAAAGCTTTTCCTTTAAGATTGGGAACAAGACAAGGATGCCCACTCTCCCCACTTCTATTCAACATAGTACTGGAGGTCCTAGCCACAGCAATCAGACAACACAAAGAAATAAAAGGCATCTACATTGGCAAGGAAGAAGTTAAACTGTCCCTGTTTGCCCATGATGACATGATATTGTACATAAAAAACCCTAAAGAATCCACTCCAAATCTACTAGATCTAATATCTGAATTCAGCAAAGTTGCGGGATACAAAATTAATATGCAGAAATCTGTGGCATTCCTACACACTAACAATGAACTAGCAGAGAGAGAAATCAGGAAAACAATTCCATTCACTATTGCATCAAAAAGAATAAAATACCTAGGAATAAACCTAACCAAGGAAGTGAAAGACCTATTCTCTGAAAACTACAAGACACTCATGAGAGAAATTAAAGAAGATACCAATAAATGGAAACACATCCTGTGTTCATGGATAGGAAGAATTAATATTGTCAAAATGGCCATCCTGCCTAAAGCAATCTACAGATTCAATGCCATTCCTATCAGACTACCAACAGCATTCTTCAACAACCTAGAGAAAATCATTCTAAAATTCATATGGAACCAAAACAGACCTCAAATAGCCAAAGCAATCCCAAGAAGGAAGAATAAAGCTGGGGGGATTATGCTCCCCAACTTCAAGCTCTACTACAAAGCCACAGTACTCAAGAAAATTTGGTACTGGCACAAGAACAGACCCATAGACCAATGGAACAGACTAGAGATCCCTGATATAAACCCAAACATATATGGTCAGTTAATATATGATGAAGGAGCCATGGACATACAATAGGGAAATGACAGCCTCTTCAAAAGCTGGTTTTGGCAAAACTGGACAGCTACATGCAAGAGTATGAAACTGGATTATTGTTTAATTCCATACACAAAAGTAAACTCGAGATGGATCAAGGACCTGAATGTAAGGCATGAAACCATGAAACTCTTAGAAGACAACATAGGCAAAAATCTCCGGAATATAAGCATGAGCAACTTCTTCCTGAATGCATCTCCTCAAGCAAGGGAAACAAAAGCAAAAATGAGCTCATGGGACTACATCAAACTAAAAAGTTTCTGTACAGCAAAGGACATCATCAACAGAACAAAAAGGCATCCTACAGTATGGGAGATTATATTTGTAAATGACATATCAACAAGGGGTTAACATCCAAAAAATATAAAGAATTACATGCTTCAACACCCAAAAAGAAAATAACCCAATTAAAAAATGGGCAGAGGATATGAAGACACAATTCTCCAAAGAAGAAATTCAGATGGCCAACAGACACATGAAAAGATGCTCCACATCACTAATCATCAGGGAAATGCAAATTAAAACCTCAATGAGACATCACCGCACACCAGTGAGGACGGCCAGCATCGAAAAGACTAAGAACAACAAATGCTGGCAAGGATGCGGAGAAAGGGGAACCCTCCTACACTGCTGGTGGGAATGTAAGCTAGTTCAACCATGGTGTAAAGCAATATGGAGGTTCCTCAAAAAACTAAAAATACAAATACCATTTGACCCGGGAATCCCACTCCTTGGAATTTACCCAAAGAATACAACTTCTCAGATTCAAAAAGACATATGCACCCCTATGTTTATTGTAGCACTTTTTACAATAGCCAAGATATGGAAGCAACCTAAGTATGCATCAGTAGATGAATGGATAAAGAAGAAGTGGTACATATACACAATGGAGTACTACTCAGGCATAAGAAAGAAACAATCCTACCATTTGCAACAACATGGATGGAGCTGGAGGATATTATGCTCAGTGAAATAAGCCAGGCGGAGAAAGACAAGTGCCAAATGATTTCCCTCATTTGTGGAGTATAACAATGAAGCAAAAAGAGAAGGAACAAAATAGCAGCAGACTCAGAAACTCCAAGAAGAAACTAGCAGTTACCAAAGGGAAGGGGTGTGGGAGGGCGGGTGGGGAGGGAGGGAGAAGGGGATTGAGGGGTATTATGTTTAGTACACATGGTGTGGGGGATCACGGGGAAAACTGTAGCACAGAGAAGGCAAACAGTGGATCTATGGCATCTTACACTGATGGACAGTGACTGCATTGGGGTGTCAGTGGGGACTTGATAATATGGATAAATGTAGTAACCACATTGTTTCTCATGTGAAACTTTCATAAGAGTGTATATTAATAATACCTTAAAAAAAAGAAAGAAAGAAATAGCAGGCTCTGGAATGGGAAGTAGTCAAGACAAGCTGTATATTCCCCCAGGATTTCCTTTACCTGGAATGGATGATACACTAAGAGAATTGAGGCATCTGAAAATTATATTTACTTCTTTTTATTGAGACTCTGCATATAGTTTATATGAAAGATTTAATGGATGCAGTGTGGACATGTTTTAAAGGGTCTAGATCTTTGAGTAAGTTAGACCTGAGTTTGAATCTGAGAGTCTGAGTTTAGAGTCTTGGTGAGGAAGTAAAACACAAACACATAAAAGTAACAATTTCAGAGGAACAGAGGTGTAAACAAATCTAAATTTTGCCTTTTACTATAGTAAAAAGTACATAATGTGAAAATTGGTGCTTTCTTTATCCCTCTCTCCCAGTCCCCAAAGTAGAGCTCTGGCAGTGGAAAAGGAAGAATGGATATTAGGCAGCTAGGAATTTCTGCCTTATAAACCCAGGTTTAAAAACCCAGGTTCAAACAGGTGACTTGTAATAAGATTGGATAACATGGAGATGGGGTATATTCATAAGGTAATTGCTATTTTGTGAAGTGACTGTTTCCCACTTGGCATGGCAAAATTGTATGAATTAATTAAGCTGTCAGAGGAGATAAAGGCGGGGAAGCGGCACACTGTGCCTGACACAGCAGAAAACGGGTTGCCAGGACAAAGAGTCAAAGTCTTCTTAAATGGAAAAGCGCAAAGAAGGGAGCAACAGGGAAAGGCTGGAAGAGTAAGACATCAACCAGCATTAAAACCAAGCAGCAGACATTGCGTGCACGGAGACCTCAGCAGCGAGGCAGGGCACGCCGTAGAAAGTCCGGGAGAAGTCAGGGAGCGCCGGTGCTGCTGAGGGCCGGGGGTTGCCTCCAGCGTTCCTCGGGGGCAAAGGGTCCCATTTTAAAGAAGAAACATGAGAGAGGATATGGAAAGAGGCTGGGACACTTGGGAGGACTGACACCCCAACTGGGGCCCCTGATACAGAGTGGCAAGGAGAGCACCAGGAGCCGATCTGCTAGGACCCTGAACTGCGCAGGTGCTGCCGGGACACACGGCACGCTGACCAGGTTCCAGGGTGGGCTGTGAATGGGTCACAGTGTAACCGGGACACACGGCACACCGACCAGGTTCCAGGAGGAGCTGTGAATGGGTCACAGTGTAACCGGG
>JAQQAC010004778.1:2841372-2883550 GCA_029783875.1 Phataginus tricuspis | reverse complement strand
TCTTGGATGTCATAGAAGGTGACATGGCTTCTGCCCAGCCCTCTCTTAGGACAAGTCCTTGGGAAGCCAGACACCATGTTACAAGAAGCTCAGGCTGTGTGAAGAGGCCATGTGCGGCTGTCCTGGCCAGCTACGCCAGCGAGACCCCCAGCTGGCACATCACAGATGTGAGGAACTGGGCCGTCGGGACATCTCAGCCTTAGCCCTCAAGTTTTCTAGCAAAGACCCAGACATTGTGGAGCAGGGACAAGCTATTCCTGACATGCCTATCTTAATCCTTGACCCGCAAAAACTGTGAGAGATAATAACTAGTTTTTGTTGCTCTAAGCCACTAAGGTTTAAGGTAAAGTTTTACATAGTAACAGAAAATGAACAGAGACGCCATCTCACATGGCCTCACAGTATCCATTTTTAATGAAGTCATAGCTCTTATCATGTTATGTTACAATTAACTTACCTTATCACAGTATTGGAACTCACCGATGACTAACACCATGTCTTGTCGCATGTGTGTCTCCCAGACTCAGCACAAACAGTAAATCAATATTTGTTGGGTAGAACAGTTTTCAAAGGACCTGTCTCATTCAAAGGACCTCTCCACCCCTGACATGTTCCATCCTGTATGACCCAAGGTCAACATAAACAAGAAGTGACAGTTACTGAGCCCCTGCTAATACCAACAAATGTTTGAAAGGTTGCATGGGCATAAATATATTTGACACCAATCCCAGGCCCAGCCCTGTGAAGGAAGTTATTTTATGGAAGAGATGCAAGGTACTAGTGGCAGAGTCAGGACTCAGACTTCCATAGCTTGTGCCAGCCTGGAGCTTACCCGCCTCCCAGTATTGGGGCTCACAGGGTGAGCGCTCAGGCAAGAATGGAAAGCCTCCTCCAGGCAGGACGGCAGGACGAGGATAAAGCGTAACATTAGCCACATCTTGGTGAGTGTAAGAGCTTAGCTGTCTTACAGGACGACCCAGACACCTCGCCCTGTGACTGCAGCCTTGGGAAGGCAGGTGGGTGTGCCAGTCATTACACTCGCCTCTCAGTGTCAAGGCCACCCTCCTACATCATTCTGTGATGGTGCGGCAGGGCACTCAGAAAACTGCTTCCTGCTTTGCCGGCGGCATCCCTGTTAGCCTCTGCCAAGAGGGTCGCTGAAGGTGAGCACGGAGCCGCAGAAGGAGGAGGAGGGGCTGTGCTCCGGCCCGGCCCGGAGCTGCTTCCTGTCCCCAGGAGCATCGCAGTCTCGCTCCAGCAAAACTTCCCACCCAACCGATGGCACTTCACTCCCTTGGTGTGCTTCCCGTCCGCACGGGGCCAGCCTCCTCGCCCCCATCTGAGACACCGCACAGTCTCCCGAAGCTCGGAGGCCAGAGGCTTGCTCAGTGCTTTCTCTCTGTGCTCCCAGCCCCAGGTGCAAAGCTGCACCCTGCAGGTGCCACATCTTTCTGACACTCAGTGTCTCCTACTTGTCTTTTCACACCTTTAATTCCTAGTAAGCAATTCCTTATGCTAAAGTTTATCTCCCAAAATGATGTGTAGTTTCTTGTGACTGGATCCTCATTGACACTGTTGGGGTTAATAATTATTACTCTGGCAAAACTGCATTCGGAGGTTCAGCCAGAGAAACCTGCCTTCAGGACACTCTAATACGACCTCTCTTCTTGATGTCCCCATCTTTCAGATCAAGCTCTACCTCCCTGGCTCTGTAATACAATGCTGACGCGACTCTGAGGCACTTGGTATTCCTGGAACTTCACTTGGAGTAAAGTTCTGTAGCAAGGGAAGTAGCACACTGGGATGCCCCATTCATGCTCACAAATATCTATGAAACACTGGCTATTAAAACATCATGTTGTAAAAACTACATATATACAATTTTTATTTCTTAAGCATACCTCAACAAATCTGGGTCGAGGGCACAACATTCACTTTTGTGCTAAGTGCTAGGAAGTAGGTAATATCACCTGCCCAGGCTCTGTCCCTGAGGAGTCCACATGCTAGAAGAGTGGCTAACTCATAAATGCATCATGTCAATTCAGCATGGTGAGAGCTTGGGTGAGGTGCGCACTGGGCACAGGGTAGGGTAGCAAAAAGGGTGGAGAACCTCTGCAGCTCCTCTACAACTCCCCAGCTCCCTCTTGCACTGCGTGTCTTTCCCCCACTCTAAGGACACTCCTGAGGAAACAGCTGGCCCACAAGACTATGGAAAGAGTGGGGGTAACAAGATGCTTCCCCCAATCATTTTGCCATACACAGTATCTGACTGTCCAGTGTGGGATGCACCATTTCACCACTTGATCTCACCTTTAAAACTACTTTAGTTTCAAAGCTAGTCAGTCATTCAGTAGCTCATTTGACAAATGTTTGTTGAGAACCTCCAGCATCCAGACACTGGGCAGAACACAGGGCGAAATAGGGAATGGGACAGTCCCAGCCCTCGAGATGCTATGGTGCATTTACAATGGATCATTTTGAGAATTTACCGGTCTTTTCCTTTCTTAAACTCCTTAAGCTGCTGTAGAGTTGGAAGTAAGAAGGCCCTTTTGTTGGTTCTGTGATCTTGGCCAAAATCACAAGGTCTCTGAGTTTTGGTTCTTTGAATTACAAATGAAAGTAACACCATCAACTTGGCAGAGCTGTTGTAGAGGTTAAGTGAATTTATGTACAAGAAGGCACTACATACAACTGGGTTCCACCTAAAACAAAATGATGCTACTTCATTTTCCTTGTTATATTTAATATGCTCGTTTCATTTACAAAGTTGTTTCATTGAAAAAGTAGTTACAACTTTATGCTAATGAATTAAACTTCAAAGTTCATATCTGGAATTCCTAGCAACAATAGGAAAAGTTGGAAAGATTTTACCTTAAAGCCAAATTAAGTCTAAAAGGAAAATTACATGTATATTATTGATGACTATTTCTCACATACCTATCTCCACTGTTAGACCCAAAGTCTTTACAGAATATAAGATCTTCAAACTGACATTTAAGGCCTTTGCTATTCAGCCATGACTAAGATTTGCCAACATGTTATCATTTAATTGTCACAGCAAACCTATGACTTGGGCATTATTCCTATTTTATAAATAAGGAAACAGAAGACTAAGATGTTGAGTTACTTGCCTAGGCTTATCCAGCAAATACACAGAAAATTAGGTGATCACCTTTAAGTCGATAACCGCTAAAAGTCATGGAATCACTTAATAACATGACATCACAGAAGGCATTAAATAATACTTGATTACTAAAAAAAAGAAAAGGCTAAATGAAAGAAAGTGTCTCTATGAGATGCTGAAAAAGATAATGTATTGAACAAACTATTTTGTTTGTACACGTCCTTGTTTTTGTTTGTTTAGTCTAAAGGTTTGTAAATTTTGTTGATCTTTCTATTGTCTTTCTAGTCTCTTACTTCATTTATTTCTGCACTAATATTTATTATTTTCTTCCTTCTGCTAACTTTGGGCTTAGTTGTTCTTTTTATAGTTCCTTGAGGTGTATAGTTAGGTTGTTTACCTGAGATCTTTCTTTTTTCTTACTGTAGTCATTTATTATTATAAACTTTCCTCTGAGTTCTGAAATGTTCTAACTCCATTTTCATTGTCTCAAGATATTTTTTGATTTCCTTTCTGATTTCTTCTTGACCGATTGATTGTTCAGGAGCTGCTTAATTCTCACATATTTGTGATTTTTCCAGTTTTCACCCTGTTACTGATTTCTACCTTCATACCATTGTGGTTGGAAAAGAGACCAGATATGATTTCAATATTGTGTTTCTATACACTAAAAGCAAAGTATCCAAAAGTTAAATTAAGAAAAAAATATCATTTAGAGTTGCATCAGAAGAATAAAACACTTGGGAATAAACTTAACCAATGAGGTGAAAGATATGTACACTCAAGACCTTAAGGCATTTATGAAAACCATTGAAGAAGATATAAATAAGTAGAAAAATATCCCATGTTCATGGATTGGAAGAATTAATGTTAAAATATCTGTGCTATCCAAAGCAATCTAAAGATTCAATGTAATTCCTATAAAAAATTTCCAATGACTTTTTTCACAAAAATAGAAAAGTAATCCTAATATTGGCATGGAACCATGAAAGATCCTGAATAACCAAAGCAGTCTTGAGAAAGAATAAGAAAGGTAGAGGCATTAAACTTCTGGGTTTCAAAATAAACTACAAAGCTATTATAATTAAAACACTGTGGTTCTGGCATAAAAAGACACACAAAGTAGTGGAACAGAATAGAGAATCCAGAAATAAACCCACCCACCTCTATTCAACTGATCTTTGACAAGGGTACCAAGAACGTACATAGGGAAAGGATCGTCTCTTCAATAAATGATGTTGGGAAAACTGGATATCCACAGAGAGAAGAGAAAATAAATCAGACATTTAGCTTACACCATGTATAAAACCTAAATTGAAATGGATTAAAGACTTGAAGATCTAAAGCCATAAAACTGCTGGAAGAAAATATATGAGGTAAACTGCTTGACATCAGTCTTAGCAATCATTTTTGGGGTTTGACACCAAAAGCAAAGGTAAGAAAATAAAAAATAAACAATATGGATTACATAAAACAAAAAGCTTCTGAACAGCAAAGGAAACAATCAACAAAATAAAAATTCAAACTATGGGGTGGGAGGAAATATTTGTAAACCATATATGAGACAATGGGTTAATATCCAAAAAATATAAAGAATTCATACAACTCAATAGTAAGAAAACAAATAACCCATTTTATAAATGAACCAAGGACCTAAATAGACATTTTTCCAAACAAGACATGTAAATGGCCAACAGGTAAAATGTTCAACCTTACTAATCATCAGGGAAATGCAAATCAAAACCGAATCAGATGTCACTTCACACCTGTTAGGAAGACTATTTTCAAAAAATAAGAGACACGTGCTGGCACAGGTGTGGAGAGTGAACCCTCATACACTGTTGGTGGGAGTGGAAATTAGTGTAGCCACTATGGAGAACAGTATGGTGGTTCCTCGAAAATTAAAACTAAAGCTAACATATAAAATCCTGCAATCTCACTTCTAGGTATATGTCCAAAGGAAATTAAATCAGCATCTTGAAGAAATTTCTGTTCTTCCATGTTCACTGCAGCATTAGTCACAATACTCAAGATATGGAAACAACCTATGTGTCTGTCGATGGATCAATGGATAAATAAAATATGATTCATATATATATATATGAACATTATTCAGCCATTGTAGTGTGAACACTGACAGTTGGTTTTTCTTTCTTTCTTTTTTGTAATGCAAGTGCCTGGCTTAAGCTTTGCCAAGGCATCCACTTTAAAGAGGGTTCCTTCCACCACCCCCTAGATAAAGAATCGGGCCACCTCCCTGCACTAAGGTACCTTTGATTTTTAGAGATCTTGGTTGACTTCAATAAGTGACCATTTGTCTCACTTAGTATTTTTCCTATTTCTGTGCTTCAAATTCCAGCTCTCATGTTTTAAATTCACCAATAAAGAGCGAAACCCTTGGCCCCTGCCCCAATAAAAGCGGAACCCCAGGCGCCTGCCTGTTCTCTCTCTGTCCTTGATCATGCTATGTGGCCCCAGGTGTGCTATGGGATTCCCAGGTCTTGTAATAAACCTTTATTTTTTCAAAGTTCCCTGAGAGTTGTTGCTGAATGGCATCTTGTAGTCATAATATGAAACACAAGTGTGGTCCAACCACGACATTGGTCACCTGGCTCACAAAACATCCACAAAGAGAGAAGGAAGTCCTGCCACTTGTGGCATCATGGATGAACCTGAAGGATGTTACGCCATGAAATGAGCCAGTCATAGAAAAATAAGTACTTCACAAGGGAGAGATGGGGCATGTTGGTCAAAGGGTAGAAGCTTAACAGTTATAAAATGTACAAGTTCCAGAGAACTAATATACAGCACGGTGACTATAGTTAGTCATACTATTTTGTATACTTGAATTTGCTAAAAAAGTAGGTCTTAAGTGTTCTTACCATAAACATAATAACAATAATAAGGTAACTATGTGAGGTGATATGTGTTAATTAACTTGGTTGTGCTAATCATTTCACATATATTAAACTATCCTATTGACCTTAAAAATCATGTACTGTATAAATATGTACAGTTTGTCTTTGTCAATCATTCCTCAATAAAGGCTGGAAAAATATTTTTAAAAAGAAACTATTCTGCCTTCGGTCATGAGAAATCTTACTGGGCTTTGAAAACTTAAATAGGCTGCTATTTTTTCTTGCTTGGAATTTTCATTTTATTTTTTCATTAGTACAGTGAGAAAAAAAAAAGAGCTACTTTTCCAGAGGCAGAAAAGGTACCCTATTAACCAATAAAAAACAAATAATACTTATCTAGTTCATACAGAACTGGAACCAAACGGAAGTCATGCCCTTCATTTGGTGAAAGCTTTCATGACTGTGAGACATTCTTTTTCCCTTTTTCATTGAGTGTGTGTTTTGCCATCAGTTTTACTAAAGGTTAATCTGTGTGGTAACTGACAGGAGTGGGTACAGTCTAATGAACCAGGTGTAGGACACCCCTAATCAGAGGAACACCCAGGACAGCATGGCCGGTGGTCGGCTCTCTGAGCCACACCCTGAGCCCCAGGTGGAAGATGCTGGCACCAGCCAAGGGCATTATCTGTTTTTCAAAAGCCATTCAAGTGCTATTTTCTTCAAGGCTACACAGTAGTTGATTATACCATGCTGCATGTGTCTTCTCTTCTTAAACAGTTTATAACACACATTGTACCTTTGTTCCCTTGATACCAAACATTCTGAATCCAGTATTTCCACCTTAAGCATCTTTGTTGCAACTATTTTCTCTGCAAACCTTTCACAGCATAACTCATTTGCTGTAAAAATGATAAAATCACAAAAATTTTAAATAGGGGCATTCATTGAAAGGGGCATAACAAAACATGAAAAGTGAATAACAAAATCAATGACTTTATGGTAAAATTTAAAAATTTTGAATACATTTTAAATGTGTGCAGATTCAAGGCAGAGAACGGATTCATTTTGGTGAATTGTAAGCACTTGTCTTCAAAGTCTTTCATTCATAGTATTATACATTTCTTTTCTTTTTTTTTCTTTTGCTCCTTGATTCGACTCCTCCTTCGGCACTGCATTTTTCCTCTTTCACTAAAATTTCTTCCTTCATTAAGAAGGTGCCAGTTCCCAGCTACTGGGAGGCATATTTGTGACTGAGCTCTGTGCTGTGCTGTGGAAGCCTCCGACACGGCTGTTTGTTCCTGGCACATGGTCACGTTCCTGCTGACTGCTGATGGATGTTCCAAAGTTCTCTGGGAAATGTGAATTCAAGACTGTGCATTGCACAATCTGTTGTGAGGGCTAAGCTTTATCCGACATACAAGCGGGGAACCATGGAGGAGTGAAGCCAAACCAACCGCCAGCCGATGTAACCAAAAACTGTCTAACCAAACTATCAGCCATTTTATCTTTTACAACAAAATCGTCTTATAGCCAATTAGTTATGTGGGGAAAGTACTTGTAACATGGATATGGCCAAACTCCCTAGAGCTGATCCAATACTCCTCTTTCTGCTTTAGGGACTACAAAGTCAACCACTGGTTTCCTAGTCTGCCTTACAGCTGCTTGTAACCGATGACACAGTGATCATTAAGTAACCACTGAAATGCAAGCAAATCAGGACTCTGGGGACAAAAACTTGTCCATTAAAAAGGGTTTCCAAAAAGAGAATCTACACACATAAACAGAATCAGAAATGAGAAAGGAAAAATAACGACAGACCCCACAGAAATACAAAGAATTATAAGAGAATATTACGAGCATCTATATGCCAACAAGCTGGAAAACCTAGAAGAAATGGACAACTTCTTAGAAAAATACAGCCTTCCAAGACACACCAAGCAGGACACAGAAAAACTAAACAGACCAATCACCAGCAACAAAATTGAATTGGTAATCAAAAAAACTACACAAGAACAAAACCCCCGGACCTGATGGATTCACCTCTGAATTCTACCAGACATATAGAGAAGAAATAACACCCATTCTCCTTAAAGTTTTCCAAAAAATAGAAGAGGAGGGAATACTTCCAAACTCTTTCTATGAAGCCAGCATCACTCTAATACCAAAACCGGGCAAAGACCTCACTAAAAAAGAAAATCACAGACCAATATCCCTGATGAACGTAGATGCAAAAATACTCAACAAAATATTAGCAAACGGAATTCAAAAATACATCAAGAGGATCACACACCATGATCAAGTGGGATTCATCTCAGGGTTGCAAGGATGGTACAACATTCGAAAATCCATCAACATCATCCATCACTTCAATAAAAAGAAGAACAAAAACCACATGATCATCTCCATAGATGCTGAAAAAGCATTTGACAAAATTCAGCATCCATTCATGATTAAAACTCTCAACAAAATGGGTATAGATGGCAAGTACCTCAACATCATAAAGGCCATATATGACAAACCCACAGCTAACATCATACTTAACAGCGAGAAGCTGAAAGCTTTTCATCTAAGATCGGGAACAAGACAGGGGTGCCCACTCTCTCCACTGTTATTCAACAAAGTACTGGAGGTCCTAGCCACGGCAATCAGACAAAACAAAGACATACAAGGCATCCAGATTGGTAAAGAAGAAGTCAAATTGTCACTATTTGCAGATGACATGATACTGTACATAAAAAACCCTAAAGAATCCACTCCAAAACTAGATCTAATATCTGAATTCAGTAACGTTATGGGATACAAAATTAATACACAGAAATCTGTGGCATTCCTATACACTAACGATGAATGAGCAGAAAGAGAAATCAAGAAAATAATTCTATTCACAGTTGAATCAAAAAGAATAAAATACCTAGGAATAAACCTAATGAAGGAAGTGAAAGACCTGTACCCTGAAAACTACAAGACACCCCTAATAGAAATTAAAGAGGACACTAACAAATGGAAATGCATCCCATGCTCTTGGCTAGGAAGAATCAATATTGTCAAAATGGCAATACTACCTAAAGCAATCTACAGATTCAACGCAATCCCTATCAAACTACCAACAGCTTTCTTCAATGAACTGGAACAAATAATTCTAAAATTCATATGGAACCAGAAAAGACCCAGAATAGCCAAAGCAATCCTGAGAAGGAGGAATCAAACGGGGAATTACGCTCCCTGACTTCAAGCTCTACTACAAAGCCACAGTAATCAAGACAATTTGGTACTGGCACAAAAACAGAACAGAATAGAAAATCCAAGCATTAACCCAAACATCTACAGTCAATTAATATTTGATAAAGGAGCCTTGGATATACAATGGGGAGATGACAGCCTCTTCAGCAGCTGGTGTTGGCAAAACTGGACAGCTACATGTAAGAGAATGAAACCGGACTACTGTCTAACCCCATACACAAAGGTAAACTCAAGGTGGATCAAAGACCTGAATGTAAGTCATGAAACCATAAAACTCTTAGAAAAAAACATAGGCAAAAATCTCTTGGACATAAACATGAGCGACTGCTTCATGAACATATCCCCCCAGGCAAGGGAAACAAAAGAAAAATGAACAAATGGGACTATATCAAGTTGAAAAGCTTCTGTACAGCAAAGGACACCATCAGTAGAACAAAAAGACATCCTACAATATGGGAAAATATATTCATAAACGATGCATCTGAGAAGGGGTTGACATCCAAAATATATAAAGAACTCACGCACCTTAACAAACAAAAAGCAAATAATCCAATTAAGAAATGGGCAGAGGACATGAATAGACACTTCTCTAAAGAAGAAATTCAGATGGCCAACAGGCACATGAAAAGATGCTCCACATCACTGGTCATCAGAGAAATGCAGATTAAAACCACAATGAGAAATTACCTCACACCAGCGAGGATGGCCAACATCCAAAACACAAACAACAACACATGTTGGCGAGGATGTGGAGAAAAGGGAACCCTCCTACATTGCTGGTGGGAATGCAAATTAGTTCAACCATTGTGGAAAGCAGTATGGAGGTTTCTCAAAAAACTCAAAATAGAAATACCATTTGACCCAGGAATCCCACTCCTAGGAATTTACCCTAAGAATGCAGCAGCCCAGTTTCAAAAAGACAGATGCACCCCTATGTTTATCGCAGCACTATTTACAATAGCCAAGAAATGGAAGCAACCTAAGTGTCCATCAGTAGATGAATGGATTAAGAAGATGTGGTACATATACACAATGGAATATTATTCAGCCATAAGAAGAAAACAAATCCTACCATTTGCAACAACATGGATGGAGCTAGAGGGTCTTATGCTCAGTGAAATAAGCCAAGCCAAAAAGGACAAGTATCAAATGATTTCACTCATATGTGGAGTATAAGAACAAAGAAAAAAAAAAGTGAAGGAACAAAACAGCAGCAGACTCACAGAACCCAAGAACGGACTAAGAGTTACCAAAGGGAAAGGGACTGGGGAAGGTGGGTGGGAAGGGAGGGATAAGAGGGTAAAAGGGGTATTACGATTAGCAGACATAATGTAGCGGGGGCATGGGGAGGGGTGTACAACTCAGAGAAGACAAGTAGTGACTCTATAGCATCTCACTACGCTGATGGACAGTGACTGTATTGGGGTTGGCAGGGGGGACCTGATGAAGGGGGTAGTTTAATCACCATAATATTGCACATTAATTGTAGGTTAATGATACCAAAATAGATTGTAAATAAATAAATAAATAAATAAATAAATAAAAAGGGTTTCCAACATGGACGACACAGCCCATCCCTATCCTTCCTGTCTATAATGTAGACATTATACTTGACAATTCAACAACCGTCTTGAGTCCAGGAGGCAACAACTACAGGAGAAAACCCCATAAGCTAATAAGGATGGTACAGAGAAGTATGGGGGGAGCCCATGAGGAGGCCCGGGGAGGCAGGGAGGGGCCCGAGGCCCTGATGGTGAGGTGGAGCGAGAAACCAGCACAGCACTTCCTGATTCTGTGAGAGTAACTAGCCCCTGTTTGACCAAGACCCTCCAGCCTCGTTTTCTCACAGCTGGGAGCATTCTTAGCTGATAGAGGGGTGATATGGCACACTATAAGGCCTATGCTACAACAGGTTGGTGACCACAGCTATCATGAGTCAAGAGCAGCATTCTGAATACAAAGATATCAACAATATAAGTAACAATTCTAGGAGTCCACAATAAAAGAGTGATGGCAAAAATGTAACAAGGATACCATGATTATTACTGTAATAACTACCCTAGGAGTGAATTAGAACTAGGTTGAAAAGAGAGTAACCGTAGGAGTTGGGGACATATATGCAGAATGGAGACACAACTAAAGAAATCTTTAAATAAAATGTTTCAGACAGAGATATTTCACGAAATAGGACACGCACGTACCCAACAAGTATATGCAAGTGCTCGTCTTATTCAATGATATGCAGGTTTAAAACATAATAGCATACCTACCAGAATGACTAAGATGAAAAAGATAGTCAACATGAAGTGTGGAGGAAGATGTGGGACAATCACAACACCCATGCATTATTAATGGGAGTGTATTGTTGTACAACCATTTTAGAGAAATACCTGGAAATACCTACTAAAGCTTAACATACGCTCACCCTGTGACCTGGTAATGAGACTCCCAGATATTTATCCAAAATCAACACATCCATTTGCTCACAAAAAATCATCAATAAGCAGGTTTATAGCAACATTTTTAGTAATAGACCTAAACTGGAAACAGCCTAAATGTCCATTAGCTGAATGGCTAAATCAATGGTAGTATGTCCATGCAATGGAATAGTATACAGCAGTGAAAATAAATGGACTACACTATGTGCCATGCCAGATATCACAGTTAAGGAGCTAAATGAAAGAAGCTTGCCACTAAAGAGTACCGACCACATGCCCTATTTGCATAAAGCCAAAGATAGGCAAAATCAGTCTGTGCTATTAGAAGCCAGGATTGTGGTTAGATGTGGCCCATGCTGAGGGGCAGTAAACAGAAGGAGGCACAAGAGGGGCTCTGGAGGGCTGTCATTTTGTTTCTTAATCTGGCTGCTGGTTTTACAGGTGGGTTCATTTATGAAAAGTTTTTGAGCTGCAACTTGTGATTTATAAAATAGAAAGTTTATCTAAAATAATTTTCAGAGGACATTCCTCCAAAAACAGGCTTGAACAAAAATTTCTCACCAACTAGATGATTCAAGTAACAAGGAGATATATCCTCGACCCACTTGCTATCAATAAATAAAACTTTGCATTAAGTAGCAATGTGCTACAACTAGGTAGGGTGCACTGATCTCTATGGAGCTTGTAAATGGTCAAATTAAACACCAATGAAACACCAACAATCCCCACAAAGAAGAGCAAACCTCATTCATCTATACATTCAAGAGCATGTTAGTGCCTACCAGGTAGCACACGCTGTCCTGGGAGCTGGAAATTCAGAGATTAGTAAGGCAGATAAACATTTTGCCCTTATGGATCTTATTTCACTCCACCTTAAGTTCCTGAATGAAAAATACTGAGACGTTCATTTTTTATTCTGAAAGTTTCCATTCAAAGTATAACTGAAACTGCCTCCTAGTGTTTGACTTCATGAGTCAGTTGCATTTGGTGAACCCGCTATACAGTTAATCATGGTTTGAATTTAAGGGTGTAAAGGTGTATGTGCATGTATGGAACACCCAGACTCACAGTGCCTGCCGGAGATTCTCAGTGAGGGCAAACCACACTATCTGTAAGACTAAGAGACAAAAATAAGGAATAGGCGAGTGAACAGAGCCAGGGTGGAACACTATAGGAGAGGGTACGAAGTAAGGGTGTGTGTATCTAAGGCTGAAATCTCGTGACTAACATAAGTCTATCTCCATTGATGGGTTTTTCTTAGGGTCTCCCATGTTCCCAAGCGTGATGTAAAAGAAGCCAGCTGTTTCACCTGGCGTTGCCATGCCCTGTCTCCTGTGGGTTATCTGTGGGACGTGCTGGCACGCAAGCAGTCTCATTCAGGCTCAAGGCTGCATCATGGTTATTCTCTCTTCAAAGGATTAAACCCTCAAAACTGGTCCCTGATCCCCCCTGGAGCATCCCTTCCTCTCCCCACTGAGAGCTGTTGAACACCATCTGTTCAAATAAGATGACTCAGAACACCTCCTAGGATGTCTGTGGGTTCCCCTTCTTGAAGGGTCTTTAAAAATAGAGTACATTCACTTCTGGGGGCATGGCTTAGGCAGGCTCATGCCAAGAAGAATGTGGCCCTCTCATAGAGTCCTGTAGGGAACCACTTTATCATCAGGAATATTGAGGTTCAGTGATTGGGAGGAGTTGTTCTCTCCTGTTGAAGTCAGTCCTTTGCACACAGCATAACTTTCCCTTTTTAAACAATGTTATTCTCAGCATTGTTTCCACAGAAGGCTTACCACCTAAGGTCTAGTTCAAGCACAATCTTCTCTACAAAACCTTCTCTGACTCCTCTTCCCAATCTAGAGTTGAATATTCTTTCCTCTGACTCCCCTAAGCTTTTAAAGAACATTTTGGTTCACACATTTTTCTATCCCTTGAGTAATATGAGCTTTATGAAGACCGGAACTGTCCATTCTCATATTCAGTGGCAAAGAGAATGTGGAATGAATATGGTAGGAATTCAACAGCCATTTGTGGAATGAATTTCAGTGTCCAGGTGATGCTTATAAAATGGGTATTTTGGAAAATAACTTTCCCCGGTACACAAGTAGGAGTTGGCTTAATAAATGGGACAGAAATTAAGCTATCTACCTAATCTTTAAAAACATCCTCTTGTCCAGCTCTTTTGTGAAAACTCATGCCCTATCCGATGGACTTAGGGTCTTTCTTAAAGGGCTTCCTATAGGAGAGGTGAGCAGAAACTTAAAAGACTTCAGAAGAGCCCCTGGGAATGTTCCCTCTAACTGATCAGGGAGATGAAGAGTAGAAGGGATATTTGGGGTTAAATTGAAGGAGAAAATTTAATTTATAGAATTTACATATATTGAACAACATAAATATCATTCTTTGGATATCAGGAGAGCTGAAATATAACAGGTCATTTTGTTTGGATTGAAGACGTTATGACTGATATTTTGCTTGGTGAACAGGTTGGCCCACTGTTAAGAAGATGTTTTTTAAATAGAACAGCTTAACGTCTAGGTTTTTCTTTGAGCAAGAGGGAGCTGGCTTGGTGCTGTCGGTGTAGGAAGGAGCTGCCCTAACACACACAGCTAGGTTTTAGCGTTCTTCTCAACAGAAGGACTTTCATGGATTACCAGCATAGCATCAGGCCATGTGTGCTAGCTATGGAGCAAGACAAAATTTAGACTATTCCATGATCATGCTAGAACCAGACAAAAACAAAACACTGTCCAAAACAGCAAAGTGATCAGACATCCCATCCTGGTTAAAATGAGTGACTACTCATAGCTTTAGCCTTATTCTCTTCTTCCCTCCTGGATGAGATCTTTTAGGGCATTCAGTTATAGAATTATCCTGCTTTCCTGCAAGCATCCACTGCAGAGTAAAGCTGTCCTTCCTTAAATTCTCCCCAAAACACATACCAATTGCCCAAATGCTATCAGTCCTCTCTCAAAGTCTCCTACTGAGATGCTTCACAGGTCCAACGATGGGTGTTCTCCGCTGTGCGATAAGCAATACATCAGCTTGGGCAACTGCAGATGTCTTCCTGACAGCTGGAAGGCATTATTCCCTAACACCATTTGTTTGCTGAAGTACATCCTCTAGGATGCCAGAGTTTAGTAGTAAGATTAAGTTCTCATGATTATAGTGTACAATTCTATAACATTACTCATAATCTGTTGTTAGTCTGTCCCATCCCAGTCAATATTTTAGAAACACGGCCCCAGAGCAAATGATGATGGAATAATTTATTTTTAAGAATGAGAAAAGGGGATTGGAGGTTCTATTTTCTTACTCCCCTTATTTAAGAGAGGGAAATCGCCCTTTATACTGTAGAGCTCTGTGTTATAATGGTCAAATTTATTTCAGGGAGGCAACATATTTTCCTAAGATCCACAACTCATCACCATAATTTCTACCAGTTCTCTCTGCACAAGGATTTCTCCATGGAGCTGTCACAATATTTTTCTTCCCACTTAGAACACCAGAGTGCTTTCTTTTCCCAATCTCTTCTCATGTTGTATAATGTGACAGGTTATTAAATCAATTCTCTTCCTCTACTTAAATAAAGCACAAGTACTGTGATCATTCAGAATGAAAGACGACAACCTAGAGATGTTTGGATTCATTCTTCAGGTCTCATACATGTACACCCCACATCTCTCCTGGGCACACTCTCACTCTCTTGCAAACTCACAAACGCTGTATATTAATAAAAATGTGAATAGTTATCTTAATTATATTAGTATTTTATTATGAGTCATGTTATATTAATAATCAATATACCTATTAACAATTTTTATAGCAATAATTTTTTATTATTCTTTTTTGCTTTTACTTGTCTTTTTTTAAGTTGGTAAAACTTATTTTTTTTAATTGAAGTATAGTTGATATACAATCTTATTTTGGTTTTAAGTACACAACACAGTGGTTTACCAGACCCATATTATTAACCTCTCACTCACCCCCACTAGTGCGGTTCCTATCTGTCAACATGACAAGATGTTACAGAACCATTGACTCTGTACTACCATCCCCACGTGCAACTTATATTATGATTGAGAATTTTTGTGCCCCTTTATCCCCCTCACCCTCCCCACCCACTCCCCTCAACCCCCATGGTAGTGATGCCATGGTAACCACCAGTCACTTCTCAGTGTCTCTGAGTCTACTGCTATTTTGTTCATTTTTGTTTTGTTTTGTTTTCAGACTCCACAAATAAGTGAAACCATATGGTGTCTGCCTGGCTTATTTCACTTAGCATAACACCCTCTGGGTCCATTCATGTTGTCTCAAACAGTAGTATATTTTTTATGGCTGAATAGTATTCCATTGTGTATATGTACCACATCTTCTTTATCCATTCATCTACTGATGGACACTTAGGCTGCTTCCTTATCTTGTATCTTGGCTATTGTAAATAGGGCAGCAATAAACATAGGGGTACATATATCTTTTCAAATCAGGGATTTTGTTTTCTTCAGATAAATTTCTAGAAGTGGAAGCAGGTAGATGATATTTCAATTTTTAGTTTTTTGAGCAACCCTCACACTTCTTTCCACAGTGGCTGCACCTAAATTAACATAATTTTTAAGAAGAGCTTAAGTGAGTTTGAGTTACCCCAAAGGTCTGGGGAGCCTATATATTAAACTCTAAATATTTTTAAGTATTTTCTAAAGAACTTCCTCCTTTGCATCTCACAGTTTGCTGGTAAGAATTTTTATTTCCAGATAGGCAGTAAAAGCTTAAAATGTGCCCTACATCCCATCCATCAGCAAATGTCATGGAGAATGCTTTTGAAATACATCTCCTTTCCGATGGCTTCTCATCCTCTCCATGGTTACCACCTGATCCCAAATATTCTCCCTCACTGGGACAAATACAGCCACCTCGCATCTGCTCATGTCTCTGTGCGCCGTCTGGCCCAGCAAACAGTGTCTTCTTTTAAAATGCACATCTCTTCCCTGCCCCAAGCCTCCCAGGGGCTCCTCCCCTCCCGCATCACACTTAGAGTAAAATCCGCAGTCCCCACCATATTCTGTGAGGCCCGGCACTTATAAGCACCAGGCTTCCCCTCCAAACACTCCCTCTCCAGCCTTTCATCTTGCTGCTCTTTTGCCAGCTTGCCTCCCTGCTGGTCCTGAAACAAGCCTCTGCCCTTTCCTCTTGTTTGCACACGGTATTCAGATGGCTCAGGCCCTTCCCATCTGAGGTTCTGTGCAAATAGTGCTTCCTCAGGGAAGCCTTCCCTAACCATAATTTCTAAACTGGGACCTTCATTCTTCCCCTCATCCCTGCTCCGTCCAGCTTCACAGCACTCAGCACTACCTGAAAATAGGTTGTACATTTATGACTTATTTTCTACTCTCCCTACCTGCAGGAAGGCCAGGGCCACATACTGCTCCCGGCTGTATTTGCAGTCCATGCAACAGTGCCTCAATAAACACAGTAGGCTGGGAGGCAAATCATGATTCACCCATAAAATGAACTTCTCTCTTGCCAGCAAATTATTGTGGGAAATGTTTATTAGGATTGGAAAATGAGGTTGGGCAAATCTCAAGGTAGCAGGTTGTACTTCTTGATTCTGCATACTTCCTAGGTTTAACATTCAGAGTAGAAAGTCTTTCCTTTTACTAAGTTCTACACTTGCATCTTTCAAGCCTCTAAGACAGTGCCTTAATGGGAATTGGGATTATAAATACGGCTATATTCCTCCTATCTACACCCTTTAAGGTAATCATAGGATCATGTGATGATAAGATGGGGCTCCTTAGTTAACCAACATTTCCAGATATAGGCCACAGTTTAACTTTGTGGCAAATTTCAACACTTTCTATTAAAAGGTAGAAATGTCTAGGGCCAGGACAAATGTCTGTGTCCTTGACCTGAGGCCACTATGCATGGGGGCCATGTGTAGGGGCTCCATTCGGAGTCAGCCTTCCACGCAAGTGAAGACACCGCTGGGTGATCTGAAAGCCCAGCCTGAAGTCACTGCCAGCCGTCTACTCTTCCCATCCAAGTCCTTGGACATTGTGGGGCAGGGAGAAGCCATCCCCCCTGGGCCCTGTCTGAGATCCCTGTGCGCAAAATCCATGAACTTGATAAAATGGTTGTTTTCACATGTTGAATTTGGGGATAATTGTTACATGATAGTAGTAACTGAAACAAACTGGACCAAGCAAGTCTTCAGTTAGGGCAGACTTACCCCAGGTTCTCAGATGTGGCTCTGAAAAGGCCAGAACCCACAAAACTGGGGTTAAAAACGTATCAGCTTTTCTTGCTTCAATGCACAGTTTCAAACCTATAATCTTGCAACAAAAAGAACTAGTCTTCACACTCAAGAAGAAAACATCTAAGACTAAATTCTCAGGTAAGAGGAAGCTCCTGAAATATCAAGTATTTAAAAACAGATAAGCCAAGATAGGGAGTCGAACATGTCTGAGCTTGAATCAAGATAAAATATTTAATTAGCCTATACACTGACCCCGAGAACATCTTGAATTTCCAGAATGGAAAAATCTTCTTGTCACTTCCCTCCTGAGACTGCCAGACAGTTCCCACTGTCTAATGCTGGCACAGAAAGCTAAGGCCCTCAGTGCGGCCTCCCCGATTCCCATCCGCAGACCAGATCACGGACAGGCGGAATGAAGCCACTCCACGTCTAACCCATCGTCTTCAGAACACAGACAGGGTGGGGTTGACGGCGCTCAGATAATTCCCTACTGGGGAAGCCCAAGCAGATCAAAGTGCTGAGTTAGACTCGGTAGAAACTGAGAGACCTGTTACATTTTCTTGCTGAAAGTTCTCATTTTCTATAGACAAAAGGAACCAAGAATACTGGGGCTGGGCAGCAGATCAAAAACGTCACTGGCATTAAACACATCTTGATATTGTTATTATTTTATCTGATAATATCTTCTCGATACTGAGCCCTGGGTAATAGGCTCAGCACATTTGTTTTGCATACATTATCTTCTTCCATCATACTAACATATGCAATATTTATTAAGCACTCACTATGCTATGTGAATACCATGTTAAGCAATTCTTAGATATCACCTCCTTTCAATCTTATAATAACCCCCCAGAATAGGTTTAATTGTTACCTCCATTTTACAGATGTTGAAAACAGGCCCAGGGAGGTTGAGGCATTTGCAGAAGGTCACAGAGATACCCTGGGTAGTCTGATTTGAGTCTGTAACATCAGCCACTTCACTGTTTTGCAAGCAAAGCATTGAATCCTGATAGCAACTGCTTAGACATGAGGGAGTGTGTCTAAGGCTCAGGGATGGTGAGTGCCTTTCCAAGGCCACACAGCTAACCTGCACTAGACCTTGGTCTTGCTTTCAAACAGACCTCAGAGCAAGCCCAGCTGCTGTGACAGCTTCCTAAGGTGTCAGGAAGAGTGATTTCAGGTTGAACTGAAGCCTGGTGAGCCATACCATAAATAATTTAGGTGGATTTGAGCTAAACCAGCGCTGGGTCTATTTTCTTCTTATGGTATTCTCTCTCTGAGTTTTCAAATGCATTTTAGCAATAGTACCTTATTTTCCCCTTTCACACCAAATATCTTACCCAGAACCTCAACATATTTAATAAAGTTGATATTTCAATTAGTATAAATTTATTTTAGAAGGAAATTTCTATCACTTTAATGTCAATCAATGGAAACACAATCTAACAGTGATTTCTAATGTGTTGAAATTTAACTATCTGTGCTCTTTTCTGTTATATATTTTAAGTGCTAAATATATTTTAGGATATATTCTGTATCTGGATATAGATATAGATATACCTGGGATAGTGGTTACCCAAGTATAACTCATCAAGCTAAACATCTAAAATGGATGCATTTGTTGTATTTTATATGCAAATTGCCTCATTAGAGTTGGTAAAAATCATAAAATTATATTTATATTTACATTTCAAACAAATGTTTGCAGTACATCTGAAGTAGCTAGGCTCCCCCAGAACAATATTTGGAAGTCCTGAAAGCAAATATTTCAGCGACTCAGAATGGGGAAGTGGAGAACTGTTTGTGTGCTAGGGTTCAAATAAAGACACTGAAATACTTCAATATCATTCCAGGAATTTCCATGGCTTAAATTACCCATCTAATCCCTGAGAGCCAATAAGAAAAACTTGCTACCCCATCTTTGCTTAGTCACCTCTGAAACCGACAGAAGAGAAGACCAGGAGGAAGGAAGCTGGGTTTTCAGCAAATAATCCACTCTGTTTTCCACACTGTCACAGGGAGAGACCCAGGAGTTGGATAAAGCAGATGGAGCCTGGAGAAAGAGGGGAGAGTCGGCAGCCGGCTCCAATACTGACCACAGATGCAGCATTCTCCTTGTCTGTCCCACCTCACCATCCCTCCAGGAAGAGGAAAGGGGAGACAGTGAAAGAAGAGCCTGAGGAAGCTTAAAACCAAAAAGCATGAGGAAGGAGGATTAAGCCTGACAGAACCAGGTCATAACCAGTCCAGAATCCTCAGCCTGTGGGGCAGGAAATGCCCTTCTAGCATCAGCTCACAACTCCATTACATGCAGCGATGTAAACACGGAACACGTAAAGGAAATATTTTTAGATCAGGTTTCCTGCCTCAGGCACTGATAATCTTCCTTCCATGTGGAAGGGATAGGCTTAATGGTGTAGTGAGCTCTAGCAAGTTGAGTTATTAGTCTCCTGAGTAAGAACAAGATGTTTCTCAAAAATCCAGGGGTCTTTGGAGATGAGCATGGGGCATGGGCCAGGGAAGGGGAATCCATCACCCGTTGAATCATCCACTGTGCCAGGAACAGTGGCAGACACGCAGGATGCAAAATCAGTGATGTGGCTGCAGCTGCAGTGAGCCATCCTTGGACTCCCTGCAGCCTGAGGACCTCCACATACATCTCCAGCGCTCTTTTGAGCCGCAGGACTCTTTTCATTGCATTAGTCCTCAGAAAACTTGAGACTAAACAGCACATCTTTATCTAGAAAACATTGACACAAGGTCAATAATCCTAGCACCTACTGGACACCCACTCTGTTGTACCAGGTACTGCTCTAAGCACATGAACCGACTTATTTACCCTAACAGTGACCCTCATCAGGCAGGCACCATTATGACACCCACTTTATAGATGAGGAAACCACGGCACAGACAGGTCTGGGTAATGTGCCCCCTGGCACAGCAGGGCGGGGCTTCCATCTGGGCAGTCTGGCTCCACAGCCTGAGCTGAGCCCCTGTGCCATCCACCACTGGGAGCCCTGAGGAAGCTAGGCTGAAACCACATAAATTGGGGATTGAAGAAGATGTTCCAAGTATTCACCAAATTTAATTTCTATTTTTAAAAAATAGAGCTTGAAATGAATTCTTGAATCACTAAGGAGAGGAAAACATGTTCGTTTTAAAGAGCAGTGGCGTTACCTGGGGTTACTCCTCCACAGGGGCCAACAGGAGGCAGCTGCCGAGTCATGAGGACCCCAAACCCTAACCCCACTTCTCACTAAAAGTGTGGACTTCAGACAGGTACTTTTCCTATGTGACTGTCAGTTTTCCCATCTGTAAAATGGCCAATCACAGTCTCTGTGATGAGGACCACATGGATACGCATGTAAAGGAGGCATACGACATGACCCCAGAGATGGGCACTCCTCAGAGGGAGGGCAGTTAGTAGACGGGAAAGCACAGCTGTGCAGCCAGAGAGTCTGCATCCACTCCGTCCTGGCTCTTCTCTGACACCTTGTGTGATTCTGCGGCAAAAGATTTAACTGTTCAGTGCCTCTATGTCATAGGAAGCCCAGTTTGTAGGGTTGTTTGGCAGATGTGCTTAGGAGATGACCTGATATATTCTACAACTATTCTTAACATACATAAAGGATCATTATTTAAAGAAAAAAAACCACCATTACCTTTAATTAAAAAGATGAAATAGATTGAAATTACAAAGGAAAGATGATTTCCTGAAGGAGATGGTTATTGATAGTGAGTCCAAACATTGAAACAGGCACCTACAAGCTGTGTTGATAACATCTCCTCTGAGGCACTGTAGGTGGTTCAAGCTACAGGTGGAGGACGCTAAATTAAAGGTGTCTCGTCAAGCTCTTTCCCTGACCTATAATTCCGTCTTTCAAATACTTGTCAGAGGACTCAAGGCACATTATTAAAACCCATGGTGACCAATGACCAGTATGAGTGTCCAGAGTGGGGTTTGACAGTTCCCTGAGCTAAGAAGGCAGGGAAGTCCAAATCGTGGTGCTTTCCATTTGGAAGAAGGCCAGACATTATTCTCCCAGCTAATAAATTTTCTTCAGGATTAAACAAGACGGTGGCATGAGAAGTGAGGCAGAAATCTCCTCCCAAAACCACAAATAACACAAAAATACAGAAAATACAACTAATCCTGAAAGAGCAACCAAAAGAAGACACCAACAGACAGCCTACATCTGGGGAAAAGAGAAGACCTCACAGGAAAGGGGAAAGTAGCAAATCTGCAATTGGCAGGACGTAGGCTCTCCCCGAACCCCAGCTCACCAGCAGAAGGAAGAGAAACAGAGCAGGGAGGGAGTAGAGGTCCAGGACTGCTAAATCTGGGGATCTACTCTGGGAGCGTGAACCCACATTACATGGTGCTCTGGACATTAGAGGGGTTGGAAAGCAAAGACAGGCAGAATACTTGGAGAGACTGAGATTCAAGCCACTTGCGAAGAACAGGTACCCACAACCGGCCGCTCTGGGACAAAAGGCAGGCAGGCATTTTGAAAGAATTTCCAACAGAGAGAGGGCTGCTAAAGGGGCAAGGATTACACAGAGCTTGCTGCTCGGGAGAAAGGACAGGTGGACAAAATCATCCCAGTGCACTTAGCCCAGCAGGATGGGAACTTTCAGGAGCTTCACGTGCTCTATCGCCCTGGTGGGCAATGCAGTGCCAAGGCCCACCATTGCAATACGCAGCCTGCCACTCCTTCCCCCTGGATGACACTGGCTGCTCCTGCCATCGCACCAGGCCAGCCTTAGGGTGGGCCTGCCTACAGCAGCTACAAGGGCATAGCATAGAGAAGGCTCCTCCTTGAGTGCTGGCCCACTGGCCCTGGCAGTGGCTGCAGGCACTGCAGTAGGGAAGCAGGAAAGAGCTCTTTCCTCCCTGCAGGCACTTGCGCCACATGCCTGTAACCCCTACAATCGCTCCATGAGCTGGGCAGCTACAGTGAGTAGAGCTACTGGGCACTAGAGAGCACGGCTTACACAGAGTTATTATTTCACAGTAACCATTAGAAATAGGAAACAGCAAAAGAATCTGGTACAAACCAAAATCCCTCAAACACCAGAAAGAGGGCTAAGTGAAACTGAAAGCACAATATTCCTGACAAATATTTCAAAATAAAAATCATAAACATACTCACGGAGCTACAGAAAAATATTCAAGACCTCAGGGAGGAATTCAAGAAACAGATAAAAACATTGAAAACATAGTATCTAAAATGAAACATGCAGAGGAGGGATTTAAAAGCAGACTAGATGAGGTGGAGGAGATGGTACGTAAAACAGAAATTATAGAAGAGGAATACAAAGAAGCAGAGGCACAGAGAGAAAAAAGGATCTCTAGGAATGCAAGAATATTGAGAACTGTGTGAGCAATCCAAATGGAACAATATTTGCATTATAGGGGTACCAGAAGAAGAAGAGAGAGAAAAGGGATAGAAAGTCTATTTGAGGAAATAATTGCTAAAAACTTCCCCAACCTGGAAAAGGAAATAGCCTCTCAGGGCATGGAAGTGCAACAGATCTCCCAACACAAGAGACCCAAGGAAGACAACACCAAGACATATAATAATGAAAATGGCAAAGATCAAGGATAAGGACAGAGTATTTAAAGCAGCCAGAGAGAGAAAAAGGATCACAAACAAAGGAAACCCCATCAGGCTATCATCAGACTTCGCAGCAGAAACCTTACAGGCCAGAAGGGAGTGGCATGATATATTTAATATAATGAAACAGAAGGGCCTCAAAGAAAGAATATTCTACCTGGAAAGATTTTCATTCAAATTTGAAGCATGAATTAATCAATTTCCAGATAAGGAAAAGTTGGGGGAATTTACATTCCTCAAACCATCTCTACAGTGTAATTTGGAGGGACTGCTATAGATGGAAGTGCTCCCAAGGCTAAACAGCTGTCACCAGACAAAATCAAACTACAGTAAATGAAGTAGACCAATTAATTACTAAGCAAATGCAAAACTAAATCAATTATCCCCAAAGTCACTCAAGGAATACACAAAGAGTACAGAATATGGCACCTAATATATAAAGAGTGGAAGAGGAACACAAAGAAGGGAAGAAATAAAAGAACATTTAGATTGTGTTTGAAATAGCTTAAGTGAGTTAAGTTAGACAGTTATATAGTAAAGAAGCTGCCCTTGATCTTTGTTAACCACGAATCTAAAGCCAGCAATACCAATAAGTACATACCTATCAATAATCACCCTAAGTGTAAATGGTCTGAATGCATCAATCAAAAGACACAGAGTCACTGAATGGATAAAAAAGCAAGACCCATCTATATGCTGCCTACAGGACACTCACTTCAAAGCCAAAGACATACACAGACTAAAAGTGAAGTGATGGAAAAAGATATTTCATGCAAGTAATAGGTAGAAAAAAGCAGGAGTTGCAGGACTTGTATCAGACAAAATAGACTTCAAAGCAAAGAAAGTAGCAAGAGACAAAGAAGGACATTACATAATGATAAAGGGGTCAGTCCAACAAGAGGATATAACAATTATAAATGTCTATGTACCCAACACAGGAGCACCCACATATGTGAAACAAATACTAACATACTTAATGGGGGAAATAGAATGCAACTCATTCATTTTAGGAGACTTCAACACACCACTCACTCCAAAGGACAGATCAACCAGGCAGAAAATAAGAAGGGAGACAGAGGCACTGAACCGCACATTAGAACAGATGGACCTAACAGACATCTACAGAACACTCCACCCAAAAGCAGCGGGATACACATTATTCTCAAGTGCACGTGGAACATTTTCCACAATAGACCACATACTAGGCCACAAAAATAGCTTCAGTAAATTCAGAAAGATTGAAATTGTACCAACCAGCTTCTCAGATCACAAAGGTAGTAACTAGAAAGAAACTATGCAAAGAAAACAAAAAGCCTACAAACACATGGAGGCCTAACAACATGCTCCTAAATAATCAATGGGTCAATGACCAAATAAAAACAGAAATTAAGCAATATATGAATATAAATGAAAACAACAAGTCAACATCTCAAAATCTGTGAGACACACGGAGGCAGTTCTGAGAGGAAAGTATATAGCAATACAGGTTTACCTCAAGAAAGAAGAACAATCCCAATGAACAGTCTAAACCTACAATCACTGAAACCAGAAAAAAACAACAAATGAGGCCCAAAGTCAGTAGAAGGAGGGACATAATAATGATCAGAGCAGAAATAAATAAAATTGAGAAGAATAAAACAATAGAAAGAATCAATGAAACCAGGAGGTGCCTCTTTGAGAAAAATACAAAATAGATAAACCACTAGTCAGACTTATTAAAAAAAAGGGTGTACACAAACAGAAACAGAAATGACAAAAGAAAAAATAACTATGGACACCACAAAAATACAAAGAATTATTAGAGAATACTATGAAAAATTATATGCTAAAAAAACTGGATAACCTAGAAGAAATGGAAAACTTTAAAGAAAAATACAACCTTCCAAGACTGACCCAGGAAGAAACAGAAAATCTGAACAGACCTATCACCAGCAATGAAATTCAACTGGTAATGAAAAAACTATCTGAAACAAAACTACTGGACCAGATGACTTCACTACTGAATTTTATCAAACATTTAGAGAAGACCTAATACCCACCTCCTTAAAGTTTTCCAAAATGTAGAAGAGGAGGAAATAGTTCCCAACTCATTTTATGAGGCCAGCATCACTCTAATACCAAAAGGCAAAGACATCACAAACAAAGAAAATTACAGACCAATAACCCTGATGAACACAGATGCAAAAATACTCAACAAAATATTAGCAAACCAAAATCAAAAATACATAAAAAAGATCATCCATCATGATCAAGTGGGACTTATACCAGGGATACAAGGATGGTACAATATTTGAAAATCCATCAACATCATCCACCACATAAACAAAAAAGGACAAAAATCACATAATCATTTCCATAGATGCTGAAAAAGCATTTGACAAAATTCAACATCCATTCATGATAAAAACTCTTAACAAAATGGGTAGAGAGGGTAAGTATCTCAACATAATAAAAGCCATATATGACAAACCCACAGCCAACATCATCCTTAACAGTGAAAGCTGAAAGCTTTCACTGTTAAGATTGGGAACAAGACAATGATGCCCACTGTCCCCACTTTTATTCTACATAGTACTGGAGGTCCTAGCCATGGCAATCAGACAACACAAAGAAATAAAAGGCATCCATATTGGTAAGGAAGAAATTAACCTGTTCCTGTTTGCAGATGACATGATACTGTACATTAATAACCCTAAAGAATCCACTCCAAAACTACTAGATCTAATATTTGAATTCAGAACATTGTGGGATAAAAAATTAATACACAGAAATCTGTTGCATTCCTATACACTAACAATGAACGAGCACAGAGAGAAATCAGGAAAACAATTCCATTCACAGTTGCATCAAAAAGAATCAAATACCTAGGAATAAACATAACCAAGGAATTGAAAGACCTATGCCCTGAAAACTACAAGACACTCATGAGAGAAATTTAAAAAGATACCAATAAATGGAAACACATCCCGTGTCCATGCATAGGAAGAATTAATATTGTCAAAATGGCCATCCTGCCTAAAGCAATCTTCAGATTCAATGCAATCACTATAAAAATACCAACAGCATTCTTCAATGAACTAGAGCAAATTGTTCTAAAATTCATATGAAACCAAAAAAGGCCCCTAATAGCCAAAGCAATCCTGAGAAGGAGGCATAAAGCTGGGGGGATTATGCTCCCTGACTTCAAGCTCCACTACAAAGCCACAGTAATCAAGAAAATTTGGTACTGGCACAAGAACAGACCCATAGACCAATGGAACAGACTAGAGACCCCAGATATAAACCCAAGCATATATGGTCAATTAATATATGATAAAGGAGCCATGGACATACAATGGGGAAATGACAGCCTCTTCAACAGCTGGTGTTGGCAAAACTGGACAGCTACATGCAAGAGAATGAAACTGGATTATTGTCTAACTCCATACACAAAAGTAAACTCAAAATGGATCAATGACCTGAATGTAAGTCATGAAACCATAAAACTCTTAGAAGACCACATAGGCAAAAATCTCTTGAATATAAATATGAGCAACTTTTTCCTGAGCACGTTCCTGGGCAAAGGGAACAAAAGCAAAAATGAAGAAATGAGACTACATCAAACTAAAAAGCTTCTGTACAGCAAAGAACACCATCAGTAGAACAAAAAGGCATTCTACAGTATGGGAGGATATATTTGTAAGCCACATATCTGACAAGGGGTTAACATCCAAAATATATAAAGAACTCACATGCCTCAACACCCAAAAAGCAAATAATCAAATTAAAAGTGGGTGTGGGATAGGAACAGACAATTCTCCAAAGAAGAAATTCAAATGGCCTATAGGCACTTGAAAAGATGCTCCACATCGCTACTCCTCAGGGAAATGTAAATTAAAACCACAGTGAAATATCTTGTCACATCAGTAAGGATGGCCACCATCCAAAAGACAAACAACAACAAATGTTGGTGAGGATGTGGACAAAGGGGAACCCTCCTACATTGCTGGCGGGAATGTAAATTAGTTCAACCATTGTGGAAAGTAGTATGGAGGGAGGTACCTCAAAAATCTAAAAACAGAAATACCGTTTGACCCAGGAATTCCACTCCTAGGAATTTACCCAAAGAAAACAATATCCCAGATTCAAAAAGACATATGCACCCGTATGATTACCACAGCACTATTTACAACAGTCAAGATATGGAAGCAACCTAAGTGTCCATCAGTAGATGAATGGATAAAGAAGTCGTCCATATACACAATGAATTATTCAGCCATAAGAAGAAAATAAATCCTACCATTTGCAATAACATAGATGGAGCTACAGGGTATTACACTCAGTGAAATAAACCAGGTGGAGAAACACAAGTACCAAATGATTTCACTCATTTGTGGAGAATAACAACAAAGCAAAACTGAAGAAAAAAAATTACAGCAGACTCACAGACTCCAAGAATGGACTAGCAGTTACCAAAGGGGAATGGTGGAAGAGGGAGGTAGAAGGGGATTAGGGGGCATTATGATTGGTACACATGGTGTGTGGGTGGTCATGGGGAAGATAGTGTAGCACAGAGAAGACAAGTAGTGACTCTATAGCATGTTACTACGCTGATGGACAGTGACTGCAGTGGGTTTTGTGGTGGGGGCTTGACAATATGGGTAAATGTAATAACCACAATATTGCTCATGTGAAACCTTTATAAGATTGTATATTAATGATGCCTTAATAAGAAATAAGTAAATAAATGAGCACTGATTACCAGGGAATAAGCAAGAGGAAATGAATAGTGGGAACTGATGTCTTCACTGACCGTTTAGAAACGCTTTCTCTCTGCTGGGTCCCTTACCCCAGAAGAGAGATGTATATAATGTCTACAATACACATTTAGCACCTGCATTACTATTACCATTCCAAGGCTGAGCCTTTTTGGAGATGTCATTGTTCCTGGTTTGTTTGCTTATTTGCTTTTAAGTAGTCTTCCCTGCTAGAGTCTCAGCTCTAAAGGAGATTGAAGGCGACAAAGAAAGACAATAATAGAGAAGGATGAGTTACCCAACAAGAGTTCCTGGGAAAAAGCTCACTGGGATACCAAAGCTTCAAACTGAATTATTTGGCCAAGGGAGGGAAAAACAGCAGAGTCGACTGAATCTGTAAGTTCAGGGAAGTAGTTAGTACTTACCAGACATCAGCTATTAACTGTGAAACATCTCAGTCAATGAGAAAAAATAAAAATTAAAAAAATTAAAAAACCATCTTCAGTCCACACAAAAGAATTTATCGTCAACGCAAGATTTTAGCTTAAATTGTTTTTCCCTCATTTGCAGCCCCAATTTCCTATCTTGTGCAATTCTGCTCTCAGACATCATGATATTGACAATTTTCAGATTTTGATGATAAGAAAGCCACTTGGTCACGTGTAAAGCAGCCAATAACCTTCCTTCCCCCTTCCAATGCATCACTTAGAGTAAACATCACGCAAATGCAGTGTCTGCTCCCGGGGATGTGACCCCCGGCAGAAGGGAGGAAATATTTTCTAGTTCTAACATTTTGTTTTGTTTTCTTTTCTATCCAGTGCTCCGGGAAGATTCCTAATATCACCAAAATCAACACTCCGTTCTTTTTTTTTTTTCAAAGAAAATAAATTATTCTTGTTAAGAATGTGTTAAGGGGGAGGTAGAAAGCAGTATCAAAGTTTTCCCACTTGGGAGTTTGATGTGAAATCACAGTTGAAACTTTCTGAACAACTGCATAAAACTGTTGTTTTTATCATCCGTCAGGCTGGGGTTAGCCACCAAGATGCTGCGAGTCAGCAAAGTGTGAACAGAAAATCTTTTCGAGAAAGGAACTTGTTTGTGATATCCAGAGGGAATGCTTTAAATGACCCAATTTTCATTTTTCAGCTCTTGCGTGTGTCCACAATTGCGAGGTTAACTATGTTTTAGAGACTCGGCCCAGAGGCTGCAGGCGTGTCCCCTAAGCTCAAACACCTGCAGGGCTGTTCTGTCATGACGAGTGAGTGGAACAGGCTCACGGTAGGAAGCAGAAGGACAGAGTCATTCTCTGGGTCTGGGCAGCCGCTGACCATCTCCTATTCACTGTTGCACAAGGATTAAAGGTGCCGTGTTGACAGATTTTCTGGTTATTTCAAAGAAACTGGAAATTTGGAGTTTTTTGAAAAATCTCCCAGTCTTTAAGTTTTGTCAACCAGTGTAGCAAACTTGTTAGAACAACATGAAGGCCAATGTAGAACATGTCTGGGGATGAGATGGAGGCCTCCGGCCTCAAGTTCACACCCTCTGAATAGAGGGAGAGAGGATGGGCTTTGGAATCTACCAGATTCCAGCCTTACTACTTACTAGTTGTGTGATCTTGGGTAATTTAGTAACTCTGTCCGGCCTGTTTCCTTACCTGGTTAATAAAGTCTGCCTTGCAGGTAGCTGGGAGGATTAAAAAGAATATGCATAAAATGGCTAACACATACCTGGTATCAACACATATAAATGGTTCCCTTATTTTATCATCATTCATACTGACTGACCTATCTTCATAAAATACTAGCACTTGGGAGCCATGGAAAGTTGGTTATCTCAGGTATGCATGAAGCTGCTACTTTGCCTTCATCCTCCTGGTTCCACACACAAGAGGCTCACTAGTACCGCAGGCGTGAAAGAAACTTGTCCACGAAGCCTGTAACCAGGAAGGAATTGCTGAAAAAGCTCGTAGCCTCCAGCCCTGCACCTGGGTGGGTGGGAAGTGGGGAGAGAAGATGGGAAGTAACGGAGGGCTGGAAGAGTGACTGGCTCGCAGCCCCACCCTGTAGGAAGGCAGTCTGGCACCCCCGAGACGGCCCACTGCCACAAGGACTGACAGCTGTTTTTCTTCTTTGGAATGCGAGCGCCTGACTTAAGCTTCGACTTGATGGAATCTGTTTGCAGAGGGCTGTCTGCGATAAACGCACAGCAGAGACAGTGGGCTGGAGGGTGGCCAGCTAACTCCCCGTGGTGTTAGAGCTCTTGGTTGACTTAAGGAGCTACTCATGTGGACTACTTGTTTTTTTTTCTCTTCCTGAGAAAAAAGCTTTAAATTCCCACTCTCATGTTTTAAATTCACCAAAAAAGAGTGAACGTGTGGAAACCTGAGCCCCCACCCTCAAATCCAATACAGGCAGAACCGCAGGCCTGTGCACACTCTCTCCCTACCCATGACCTTGCTGTGCGGCCCGTCATGCTGTGTGACTTCCAGGTCCCTTTTTTCCAATGTTCCCTGATAGCTGTTGCTGAAGGTCATCATAATGAGATGCCCTTACGACAACAAAAGAACCTTTGGGACCAGTCCAACCACGACACTGGCTATTGGTAGGCTGAGACCCTCACAGAGTAAGTACCCACTGCACATTCACACAAAAGGAGAGACTTAAGCCAGGACCTCGTTTGAGCCCCTTTTCTCAGGGTCTCGCGACCCCCTGAGACTCCAGCGCTCCGTCTCTAAGACGGCGTGACCTCTTCTACTGGACTCTGAGGTGTTCTAGGACACAAAGCATGTCTTCTACATGGTGCCCGATACATGCTGGACTCAACTTCAGGGACCGAGACACCTTTTCATGGCGCTGGTGTGAGAAGCAAATGAAATAACTAAAGTAGATGGGCTTTGTGACTATGAAGTGCTATAGGAATGCATTATTATAAACAATAATAATCTTGCATTACAGTCTACTGATAATTGATATTAGATATAACCACACAAATTATTACTAACAATTATTAGTACTACCGACAATATACCAAAGCACATGGTCCACCTTCTATGATCCAAAGGTGGTCAGTCCTCAGAATTACTTAGATCTTCCTGTGGAGGAACTCAGTAACTGTGTATTAAAATCATAGGGGAAAACGGAAGAAAAGGATTGAAGCAATATCCTAGCAGCGTGGGGAATAATTTGGCTTTTTGCAATGAGGATAGCACTCTGCCATTTACAGGATCTCTGCCAAGGGCCACGTACTGTGAGCTTAGCTCTGTTTCAAGGAGAACGTACAGCAGGCCCAGGGGATGGACATAGGCTCCAGGAAAGGCCTTGCCTTTGAATCTCTGAGAAGTGTTCATTTTTCCCACTTGGTTATGATGTTTAGTTCCAAAAGTTAGTGAAGGACTGGAAGGCTGAAGGGATTTATTTCCACTCTTTGTTGGGAAATTAAATGTGTTCTAAATCACCATTACATGTAACTGTGCCATATACTGCTGCCATTTTATTGCCAGGAGCGGGTGCAGGGGAGAGCTTTAAAAAATGGGTACGATTCTAAGTTCAGGAAATAAATGGTAAGTCTGAAATCCTCAGTTTGGAATGCATTTCCAAGCTACAACTTTTCCTTGCTTTTTAACAGTTACAATTATGGCCATTAAAAACTTACTGCAAGTTTCACCCAACAAAAGGCCACCCCATCTCCATATTCTGGGAGGAAACAGAAGCCTCCTCCCTGTCTTCTCATGCCTCAGACATTACTGGGCAGAGGGCTGGAGAACATCCCCTCCCAGAGCCCGGCAGGACAGCGTCCATGCATGGCCTGTTCTGCAAAGCTTTAAAAATCTCTCCAGAAGATGAGCTCACCTTGTCCTTCTTGCTTCCACTGATACCCGCCCCTCACAACCTCTTCATTGCGCAAATAAGTTTAGCCTCTCATTTTGTTATTTTTTCTTCACTTAGTGGATTATCAGGTTCCCCATAAAAAAAGCACTGTCTTAGCCAGTGTGAATTCTAGTGTGCAAGGCTTTCTCTCCATCCTGGGATTGCACATAACAGCCTCTCTGTAAAACCTGACACTCTGGCAGGCAGACCGGGAAATGCACACATCAGTACGTCTTGCCCCAGTGCCCTGGCCACGTTTGCTGTCCTTCACTGAACGTAGATAGTAGTAGCTACATGGTATTAAACGGGCTGTCAGGTGCTTCAAACTTCAACATGAGACCACTTGCTCAATTTGTACTGAAAAGGTGTTAGCACTAAGTCAATGTGTCCTACTTGATGACAGGGCGGATGGCTCCCAAGTGACTGTGGGTGGTCAGAGCTTTGAAGGCTCTGCTCTGGAGGGCCTTCTACAGCCTTTCCCTGCAGCCCTCGCCAACTGGCTCCCATCAAGTCACCGAGAACAGTAGGAGGGGCCCGAGTGCCCTCTTCTCCCTTTCAGGAAGCACTTCCAGCCTTTGGCCCCCACAGAGAGGCCCTCCTTCCACGGATCCAGCTTCTGCTGGGTGGCTGTCTGGTCGTGTACAACCATCTCCTTCTTCTGTCCCTCCCGCCCAGTGGTGTGGGGCTAAGTGCTTAACAACTGGCTTTCTGGAGGCCATGGTGCCCTGATTTGAAATGCTGGCCAACGTCTTTGGTAATAAGTACCCACAGCCAGGCTTGCAAAATTCCTGAATATTTACCAAGCAGAAGCCTCTCTAGGCTGGCCTCGGCGCACGACTGTGCCATACTAAGCAAAGTGGCAGATTCCTGTTGTGAAAGGCTGAGCTCCCTCCTGTCTCTAGGTGGTTTCTCAGTATTTCCAGCTCTCTTATTACCTGAATTAAATCCTTTATTGGCTATTTTGCATGGGTTTTCCTGACTGCATTTGAATGTATATCATTAAGTGTGTAAAATTTATTAGAGAAGTGCCCCTCAGAGTGCCAGAATATGAAGCAGTCCCATCAGTGAACACGCTGGAGGTTCAGCTGAAGTTCCTGTTTTTAAAGAGTAAGACATTTTGATGAAGGAAGCAGTGAATCAATGTACCTTGTGGTACAAGTTTGTTTTCTCCTTAATCTCACTGGGCACTGGAAATAAAATGTTTATGCCCCCGTAGCTGTGAGCAGGCCACACTTTGAGTCACAGTGTAATAAGGCACTTTAGAAAAGCAGTTAGGCAAACATGGTCACAAGCCCCAGAATTGTCCTATCCTTTGTCCATCTAGTTTCACTTTGAACACGGACCTCTCCTAAGAGTTCCATTAAACAGAAGGGAAAGCCTTACACACAAACAGAGTCATTGCAGTTTAAAATAGAGAACTTTTTAAAGCAACTTCAAAGTGAAAAAAATAGGAAAATGATTAAATGAGTTCATTTAATGGGATATTATTCAGCTTTTAAAATAGTTATGGATATTTTAGCAATATGGAAAAAGTACTACCAAGTAATAAAATAAGGAAAGAAAATTTTACATGCATGGTGAGAACTATGTAGGAATATGAATGCCAGAAGGAAGACATATATATGAGTAGTAGTCGAATTATGTGGAGGGGTTATTAGGAGATGAATTTCTTTCCTCTAATTTACAAAGAGTGACTTTTTAAATGTAGGCATTCCATTTATTTTTGCTAGATAAAAAAAATGAAAAACAATAAAGCCCACCAACAAAGTCACAGAGACTATTTAGAAGGAAAAAAAGACCTTATGCCATAAGAGACCCTGTACATGCTGTTTCATGCTCACAGCAGAAGCCCTGGGCGAGTCTGCAGTTAAATTAAGATCCCCAACTGCTCACCTGTCATTCATCCTTCCATGCATGTTGCCTCCTCTCTAGAATTTCATCTGCTCGCCAACTTCTACCAAACCTCCCTTTCAGAGAAGTTGCTTTTACGACCTGTGTGTGAACAAATAAGCACGCTGCCTCCCAGGTCTGCCAGCCTTCTTGCTGGTGTGCAGTGGACATTTTTACCCCTAGAAGAAGACCTCCCAGCTATTTTCACACAAGGGGAGAGGTAGGGACAGCGTGAGGAGTTCTTTGCAAGGGATTCAAGGCAGGTGGCTGGATCCACTCTGCATGGCTTCACGCCCCATCCAAGGCCCACTGTGTCCCAGGCTCCCCTAGAGGTGGTGATAGCTGCGCATGGTTCCTCCCTCTCCTGCTGTTTCCTCAGAGCAGATCGAAAGACACGCTGTTTACTTACACCACTCACCCAGGAGCAAAAAAGTTAAAGCAATCAATCATTCTTTAAAACCAGTCTTCACCCAGTATGTTTCGACTTTTAAATCAATTAACAAAATCAAACTGCAGAACTCAACCTGCAATATCACCACACAAATGGTCAAACACACCAGTGCACTGAAAAGTATAAACAGCAATAAAGAGCTCAGGCTTTGGTGCCTTGCCTGACTGCCTGGTGCCAATACTAGCTTTCTCATTCATAGGCTGAATGACCTTGGGCAAGTCCTTAACCTTTCTGTCTGTTTCCTCCTAGGATTGTTGTGAGGACTAAATTAGTTATTCCACATAAAGTACTTAGAACAGTACCTGACACTGATAAGCACCCAGTAAAGCTTAGCTGATATTACGTTCTCACACCAAAAATAAATGTTGCGTGAGGTGGCCCCTGGAGGGCTGTCCTCCCAGCTCTTCTCCAGGGGCCGCAAGTCCATGATAAGCACACAGATTAAGGGTAAATGTCCAAATATCCACAGCATTAAAACAGCCACATAAAAGCATCACAGTGCAAACAGAAACATGGTCATAATCATTTCTAGAATCTTCCATTCATCAAAATTAACCACCCGAAGACAGGAAATGCAAAACCTTTTGACCCAATCCTCCAGCCGTGCTTCTGCCCATTTCCTCAGACATGCCTACCTCGAACCACTGCCCGTGGGACTGCATCTTCAGGATGACACAGGGGTCTGGTTTGGAAAGAGCATCTCTATCGGAAATGCCCTTGCACGCCACGCGCAGCTCCACTTTGGTCAGGCAGGGGCTGTTAAAGATTCCCAGCGTGTTGGCAGCCGACTCATAAATGTTGCTCATCTTTTTCATTCTGTTTATGACAAGGAAAAAAGAAAAGGAGGTGCCAGTCAGCACAGTGTTTGTCAAAGGAGAGGGCCTCCCAGCCACCCTCCAGGGGCTGATGCCACAGTTTCAAATGTTGGATGTATTTATTATCTCACCTTCCACCCCAGTGGTACTATTCCAGTGAAACAAACAAACAAACAAAACCCTCCCCTCACCAGAACAAAAGTCCCGCAGACGCTGGCGCACTTAGCTGAGAACACCAACATTTTCCTATTTGATTTGCATCCTTTCGCTTAGTAAAAATTTTCAGTCTGTGAAAGAAAATTAATGAATTGGTGCCATGGACTGCGAACTGTAAGACAGTTAGTTCTATATTAAGTGCATGGCTCGTGTAAAATTTTATAGATTTGTTGGTTAATCAATTTAATCACATTCCAAGTTTGTAAGAGTCCCTAGAAACCCAGCTCTTCTTTTCCTTCTGTGTGATGGCACAGAGAAGTATTGTCTTCCCTAAAGACACAGTCCATGAGAGATGCCCCGAGTCTGATATCCTGCCATGAATGCCTAAGCACCTTCTCACCTCCTTCCCCTCCACCAGCCACATCAGAATTCAGCATGCAAAGCGGGACGAAATGAGGAGACTGTGTGGAAGGAAAAGCTCACGGCCTCTGGCCCTGAATTCAGGAAACAGCAGCCCAGACAGGCAGTGCAGAGCCCCCTTCATCCCTACACGGTGACCTCGTAACAGCCCTGCACCTGGAGGCCTGGGGCTGCAGGCATCCCCCACAGCCCACAGTGTTCTCCTTCCCTGAGGAGGACGGCCCTGTAGGGACTCGAGGAGGTTCTCTCAGGGGTGAGACTCCATGTCCTTCTCAGGGAGCTCTGTGTCCTTGTGGACCCCTTAGGGGAAGTGCATTGGCTGCCCTTTCCCAAGGAGGAACTGCACACAGCACGGGCGCCCTTCAGCCGACTTCTCCATCCACGAACGAGGCTAAGCTCTCTCTTCCTTACCTTCCTCCACAACTCTTCAGTGCATTTTCCCTTGGTTCCTGACACCATACCAGGGGCAAGTCCACCCTGCCGCCCCTTTCACAAGGAGGTGGCTGCGCCTCAGTGCAAGAGCACACACTCTTCCACACCAGCTGGTCCTTCCAAACCTGGCTGCCTGCTCCATGCCAAAGCCAAGCCTTTTCCAATCGGAAAGTCCACCCCCCACCCCAAGGCAGATGGCAGCAGAATTTCTTCCCAGTATTCCCTCACCGTGCTTTCCATTTGGCTTCCTCTCTCCCTCCTTTCCTTCTTTCCTCCCTCAGTCCTTCTCTTCCCTCCTTCCTTCCTTTCACATTCTAACTCCCTGGTGCCCTATTTATCTAATCATTGTGAACTCGGGTTTTTCCTTATATGTGCTGAAAGGAAATTGCACAGAAGGCTGAAAGGTTATGTTCTAGAACAGGACTGGGTGAGCCGCGGTCTGTGTGCCAAAGGTGGCTCACCATGTGTTCTGGTAAATAAAGTTTTATTGGGACACAAGTATGCTCATTCATTTGCATATTGTGTGTGTTTGCTTTCACTGTGATGACGGAGTTGAGTAGTTCCAAGAGAGACTCCATGGCCTCCAAAGTCTAAAATATTTACTATTTGGCCCTCTTCAGAAAATGCTTCACAACCTCTGTCCCAAAACACCAGGTTGGGGGGAATATGCAGCCGGGAAGGTGCTGGAGATTCTGTCTGTGTGCAGTGGGATTGGTGGAGGTTGAGCATTGCTTTACCTTCACCATATTGAACAGTAATAGGGACTTCAGGATATTTGTCTTTTTTTCTTTTTTTTTTTAACATATGAGAAAATTCACGCTCAGAGAACTGACAGCATTCCCACGTCACACAATTATTCTAATGGCAGAGTTGGGGCTGCAAGGCTAGTTTTCTATCTTCTAAGCAAATGCTATTTTAACCACAGGTAAAACCTTTGGCTTGTGAATTGTTTGATTCTACCGAGGACCAGTGGGTCCAATTTATTTATTTCAACCTTGATTATTTCAACTTCCATACAGAATCCTACTTTCCTTCTATTTTTAAGTAAATTTTATTCAGATATAGAAGATGCCTAATCATAAATGCACAGCTCAATTAATTATGTTCCTCTATTTTTACAGGTTGTGAATAGACCAGTTATTAGAGTAGCAGGAAGTCAGAGCACAGACAAAGATGCAACGTATAAAAAGGTGAGCAGAAAGGAGAGACTAGTGGGAGATGGCTTTGTGTTCAGGCAGTGTTGGAAGTTGTTAAATTCTTTATCAACTTTTTGATAAGGACAGCTTATTCTTTAGTCAAAGTCTTATCAAATTTTACCTTCCCCAATGTTAACTGGCTTCCTGGAATCCACATTTCTCTTGTGCAGTTCTGAGAGGCCTGTCCTGTCTCTAGGAGGCACTGCTGTCTCTTCTAACTGCCCCGTCCTTACAGGCTCACGCCCATGTCCAACCCCTATCTTTCTTTCTTCTTAAAGACTTAATTTTTGTATAGCAGTGTTTGGTTCACAGCCAAATTGAAAGCAAGGTACAGAGATTTCCCATATATCCCCTTCCCCACATATGCACAGCCTCTCCCATTATCAGTGTCCCCCACCAGAGTGGGACATTCGTCACGACTGATGAACACGTTGACCACCATTATCCCCCAAAGTTCCTAGTTTCCATTAGGGCTCACGCTTGGTGGTGATGTACATTCTAAGGGTTGGGACCCGAGGTATAATGGGCTAGAGACATAATGACATGCATCCACCATTACAGTGTGATACAGAGTGGTTTTCCTGCCTTAAAAATCCTCTTGCTAAGCCTGTTCATTCCTCCTTCCCTGCCAATCCCTGGTAGCAACTGATCTTTTCACTGTCTCCATAGCCGTGCCTTCCCCAGAACGTCCCAGAGCTGGAATGATACAATCTGCGGCCTTTTCAGACTGGCTCCTTTCAACCGTCCACTTTCTAGACCCGCTGACTCCTTTCTATAGAACACAAGCTTTTTCTTTAGAATGACACATCTTCTCTAATACCTACTCTTAACTGTGAGGTGTAATGGGAAAAAGATTGTAAGGAGACATACAGCTCCTTCCCAGTTCAAATCCTGGCTCCCTCATCACTAGCCATGTCACCTTGAGCAGGTGTTTATCCTCTCTAATAGTAACACCTGCCTTGAAGAACTGCCATGATAAGTAGATGAAACAATATATGTAAAGTGATTAGCACAATGCCAGGTATATAGTAGGTGCCTCAAAAGTAAAGCTATTAATATTGTATTCACACTACTCTCAAGATTAAATAATTCATTCTCCTCCTGCCAACTGGAACTCTCTCAGAACTCCCACTGTCACTTTAGGATCAAAGTTCTACCAGCCACCTTAAATCCATTCTGTCTTTACAACCCGCACAATCTGGACATACCACCCTTCACCCAAGAGCACACAGCCATTTCTCAAAACAGTAGTTGTCTGAGGAGTCATACACATAGCCAATGACTCTCACATACTCACGAGGCCAACAGTAAGACAATGGTGACTACCTAATCACATGTGTCAAAAGTTGTCCTCCAAAATAATTTAAAATTAAACAGGCTTCTTGAAATATGGATTTATGCACATATCATTAATGATATAGCCTATGCTGGAAGTATAAATAGTATCTGAGTTATTTATCAGTTGATAATAAATGTATTAAACAATTTAAAATTAAATGAACTTGGGCACATGTTCAGAGATTTTTTTTTAAACCGATGGAGTATATGATCCAGAAAATTTATGAATCGTTCCATTAGGCAATGGGAAATACACGGAGGATTTAGCTGAGAAAACGAGCATAATCTAATAAGCATTTGGTCAAAATCAATCTGGTGCAACATGATGGTCGGACTGGGGGAGAAAACACTCTGGTTGTCTATGACTGCTGCGCTGGTCATTACCTCTTCCTTCCTGCCTGCCTGACTCCCCTGCCCTCTTCTGCCTAAGGGTCTGAAAGGCTGAGCTCTGTTCACTGCCAGCTCATGGAGGGCTAGTTTTCTATTGCTATGTCTGAACATTCGTGTCCCCCAAAATTCATGTGTTGAAATCCTAACCCCCAAAGGCGATGGTATTAGGAGGGGATCAGGTCACGAGGATGACCTCATAAATGGGCTTAGTGTTCTTCTAAGAGATCCCACAGAGCGCCCCAGGCCACCATGCGAGGATGCAGCGAGAAGTCTGAAACCCAGAGGAGGACCCCCACCCAACCATGCCTACACTCTGACCTGGGGCTTCCAGGCTGCAGAACTGTGAGAAACAAATATCTGTTGCTCATAAGCACCCCCAGTCTTTGTTATGACAGCCCAAATGGACTACCGCTTGGGTTCATCTAAAGGTTTGCAGATCCAGAGGAGGGAGGAGAAAGAGGAGAGATGAGGTCCGGGCATTACCGGGTCACTTTACCACAGTGGTTAGTCTCTGATACACACATACATGAGCTCCTTTAGGTCAGGGGCTTCTTCTTATACTTTCCTGCATCTAAGTAGTGTCCATCTTGATATTATTTGTAGACTGGTGATGAAAATAACATAAATCTTCAATTCTGAGGGGATAGGGTATATGTAATAAATGTGGAGATACTGAAGATAAAAACTCCAGACCTGTCACGTTTATGCCCAGGGCCCTGGCTTACCCCCTTGCCCACACGAGTACGAGCCCTGACCAGATGTCCCGGAGCTCCTGGGCTCCTGTGGCTGCCCAGAGATAACAGCCATCCTGGCCTTGGCTTTGGACAGGGTGCCTGGGCCAGTGACGTCGAACTGTTTGGCTCAGGCCCAGCTGAAGCTCACTGCTGAAAGGTGATCGCATAATACAGCTCAGTCAGCGAGTGATCGGCTGTATCAGACCCTGGTAAGTGGAGTACACAAGTAATTTCACACTCTGTTAGAAAACAGGATTAATATAGCCAGATTGTCAATACCTTTTCCAAGGCCTATCTAAATCCTCTTTGTTGCCTTTCATACCATACCCTGGTTTTGCAGAGACTAACGTCCGCTGAGAATTATTGTGATGAAAGTTGACTTTTAGCCAATTTTAGAAGCAAATTGTAATTGCCCTTTCACTCAGATAATTTAAGTTATAAAAAACCACCACTTCGGCATATCCAGTCTCTAACAGGACAAACTGATCCTGAAACTTAATTCGCTTCCGAATGAGCTGCGAACAATGGCAAAACAATAGAGAGCTCAAGAGGGAAGACACGCGGTTCAGAGTTCACAGGGACCCAGCTGAGCAGAGCTCATCTTAAAACTGTTAAGAATAAGTGCATGATCATGATCAGCCCACATAATGTGGGGGCAGAGGCACAGGGGAGGCAGAGTAACTCAGAGAAGACGAGTGATTCTTTGGCATGACTCACTACGCTGATGGACAGCGACTGTAATGGGGTCTGAGCAGGGACTGGATAATATAGTTAATATAGTCACCACATTGTTTTTTCATGTGAAACCTTCATAAGAGTGTATATCAATAATATCTTAATAAAAATTATAAAATAAACAAATAAATAAAGCTGAGACTCATGGTGGTTAATAACTTGCCCCAAAGTCATAGCTGGGAAGTGACAGAGCCGGGAGGAAGCCTGCGTCTAATGGACTCCCAAACCTGTGCTTATGACCATTCCTTATACGATGCTTAATATTCTTAATTTGCTTTACAATCACTTTCTTTCTAGATGATTCAAAGGCGAACTTTAACTATGCTCCCATCTTAACAGATCTCCAAGGCATGGTGTGCGCATTAATGGCACTGTGCTCTACATGATTCTAAAAACTCACTTTTCTTTTTCCCTAATTTCCAGGCAGCTCAGGTTTTTTGTTTTTTTTTTGTTTTTGGAACTCTGGTTGTGACAGTACCCTCTTCAACAAGCTGAAGGACCTGGCTGGGAGCTAAGTGTCCCTACTCTGATGATTCCAACACTGGGCATTGATGACTTATAGATGGTAGAGCTTGAAGCCCCCAACCAGCCCAGGGATAAAACCCGGTAAGCCACAAAGGCCACGGTTCTGATGGGTAACTTTCCTAACTGGCGGTGCAAGTACAGGAATGTTTCCTAGCATATACGATGCCAAATCACTCAAGCAGTCAATTATTATTTCAGTGATTTCTCATTTGAGACATCAGGGAGGCCAAGCGAGCAGACGCAGCAGGGACCCCATCCCCTGAGACATACCTTCTTTCCTGAGGAAACGCGCATGAGGAGTCAGATATATCTATGTTCCAGGAACTACTGGGCTCACATTTCTGCCTCCAACAGTGAGTCATGAAGATGAGATTTTTCTAGAAAGCGATTATGTCCAATGCATCCCATTCATACTCAAGTGTCACCCATTTTTAGGAGAAGAACTGGATGTATAAATTTAACTGGAAAACTATAAAGGCTGATAGAAACTTTCAAAAGTAAAACTTGAACAAAACATCAAAGGAAATTGCATGAATGGCTACCTCCTCTCCATCACAGCCCCTCCTTTTCCGACCACAAAGAGCAAATTTAGACGATGTTTTTATTATTTGGCACTGAGATAATTTCCTCCTGTTTCTCAGGCAACTAAATTTACCAAAAGAAAAATCATATCCCAATCTTCTTTTGTTCCGGTATTTTCCCTTTTAAATGTAACCACAGGCTGGTTTCTTCCACTAATGCCATGCTAACAGGAAGCTGGGGGCTCACAAATGGGTTTTTTCCTTCTGGTCTCCTACACGGGGCTACTTTTAAAAGAACAAAGGAGCAATATTATTTTTATTTTCAACAAGAGAAACCAGACACCACATGAACTGGAAGCCAATTGCCTTAAGAAAGCCTCACCCCGCCTGGGCGCTCCTACACCGGGCACCCTGGGGCTCACCCGGCCGCCCACGCCGCCTGGGC